>WNWU01000304.1:245998-266871 GCA_012654045.1 Ptyas mucosa
CTTTCTTTCTTTCTTTCTTTCTTTCTTTCTTTCTTTCTTTCTTTCTTTCTTTCTTTCTTTCCTTCCTTCCTTCCTTCCTTCCTTCCTTTCCTTCCTTCCTTCCTTCCTTCCTTCCTTCCTTCTTCCTTTCTTTCTTTCTTTCTTTCTTTCTTTTGAAATTCCCTTAATTGGGATTTCAGAATTTAGCAAGATGTTCTGCTTAATCATCTCAGTAGCTCCTTCCTATTATATATAAATCAACTACAGTGAGCCTATGGTTAATAATGGTAATTGGGACTGGAATTTCTGTCAGTAAACAATTTGGTCATACTATCATATGTGGCGGACTTGCATAAAAGCTAAGAAATACTGGACAAAAATTCAGATGAGGTTGGAGAAGATGATACAACAATATATTGATTTCAAACCTGAATTATTCTTGCTTTTGATGAAATTATTCTTGATTTTACCAGAAACTTATAGTAAAGAAAATGTATATTTGATTATCCATGTAATAACTGCAGCTAGAATTGTTTTTTTTTTTAAAAAAATTATTAAAAATTTATAAACTTTATTAAAACGGATATAAAACACATAAAACACACATGACAAAGACATAAAAATACATTATACAATAAAATATTACCATATTTTCTGGCGTATAAGACGACTGGGCATATAAGACAACCCCCTACTTTTCCTATTAAAATATAGGGTTTGAACTATACTCGCCGTATAAGACTACCCCTCAATGTTGTCGGTGCTCCCGTAGCGTCATCAGTCAGCGCCGGCAACTCAGATTCAGGAAGCTGTGCCAATCTCATCAAGGCTGCATGCCGCTGAATGCTGGACCCAGCTGGTTGCTGCGTGGAGCTTCCCCCACCATCCCAGGCATCCAGGTGGATATTACCGACGCTCTGACTTCCCCAGACAGCTGGGGCTCGCCATCACTGGGGATCAGCTAGGGAAGTCAGAGCATCGGTAGGCTTATACCTGGCATATAAGACGACCCCCGACTTTTGAGAGGATTTTCCTGTGTTAAAAAGTAGTCTTATACGCCAGAAAATACGGTATAAATATTCAATCATTCGAAGCGTTTGTTTCATAATGGTCTTTTGAGTAATACAGTTATACTTATTCCTTTAGATCTTAACTTAATAATTTCTTTGTGCCTTTTTTCCCCTCTGCTCTCTTCTGCTCTCTAAGACTTCTGCTTTAGTAATCTGTATATTATATATTTAGATCATACTTTCGCTTTCTGGGTTTCTCTCTATAGATTTATTTGCCCATAAAGAAGTATTTATACAGTTGTACTTCTATTCTATCTGACTTCTAGTTATATTTCTTCCCTAGTATAGCCTTATGCCATTGATACCATCTATTCCAGACTTTATAAAATTCAGTGTCTTCTTTTTCCTTTAGCTCTTTGGTCAGCCTGTCCATTTCAGCACATTCTGTAATTTTATCTATTATTTCTTCTTCCTTTGGGGTTTTTTCCAGTTTCCAATTTTTGGCATATATTATCCTTGCTGCCATTAGAATATGTATTAACAAGTATTTTATTTATTTGGGGTTGGTTTTTGTGAAAATTCTTAACAGAAAGGTTTCGGGTTTCTTATCTATTTGTAGTTTGGTGATTTGTTCTAGCCATTTCTTAATATTGGACCAAAATTTCTTTGCTGCTGGGCATGTCCACCATTGGTGGTAAAAGGTGCCTTGTGAGTTCTTGCATTTCCAGCACACCGAGCTATTTTTCGGGTTTATTTTGGCCAATCTAGTAGGTGACATATGCCACCTGTAGAACATCTTTAGCTGGTTCTCCTTGTATGTCACCGCCAATGTTGTTTTTGTGTTCATTTGCCAGAGTTCTTCCCATCTCTCTAATTCTATTGAGTATTTAAAGTTTTGCATCCATTTAATCATTGTATTTTTAACTATTTCCTCCTCCATCTTATATCTCAACAGAAATTTGTAAATTTTACTAATTAATTTCTCTCCAGAATCTAATATAATTTTATCTAGTTCCTGTTTTTCTTTACATATTTCATACGTTTTAATATATTCCTTATGCTTTGATTGTATCTGTGAGAAGGTCCACCAATCAATTTCTCTATTTAACTCTGTTTCCAATTGTTGTTTGGATTTCAGTTTTCCTTGATGATCAGTTAGGTCTTTGGATCTAATTATATTTTGGGTTCTGTAAGGTTTGGGTGTTTTAGGGCTTCTGAAGGTGAAAACCAAATCGGGATTTTTGTATATTGTTGTTTTTTAGTTTTTAGCCAAGTTAGTAATAAGGCATTTCTAAGTGTATGTCTTTTAAAATAGGTATGTGACTTGTACTTTTCATCCCATAAAAAAGAATGCCAGACTGTATATAAGGCTATATATATTATATTATTATAATATTATAATATTATAGCCTTATAATATTATAAGGCTATAATATTCAATTAGATAATTGGGAAAAATTATGGACAATAAACTATAAATTAACAATGTCTACATCATATAAAGAAAACATGTACAAAATGTTCTATAGATGGCACCTTCCACCGGCCAGACTGGCAAGAATATTTCCCAACACTTCTCCATCTTGTTGGAAATGTAAATTGCATAAAGGAACCTATTACCACATGTGGTGGACCTGTCCAAAAACAAAACAATACTGGCAAATGATCAGAACTCAAGTAGAAGAAATCACACAACGAAGATTAGAAATGAGACCGGAAATCTTTCTACTAGGTATAATAAATGGACAATATGAAAAGGAAATAAAATACTTAATCATCCATATAATAACAGCAGCACAAATAATTTTTGCACAAAATTGGAAGAGTAGTGACACACCGACAGAAGATAGAGTAATTAATAAGATTATGGAATGTGCAGAAATGGACAGACTCACAAAAGAATTACAAGATAAAGAGGAACATGACTATTATCTAGTATGGGAAAAGTGGTATACTTGGTTGAAAAATAGAAAAAGGAAAAAAGAATAAAGAACAATTGGAGTTACAGAAACAGGAACATAAATCACTAGCATAAGTTAATAGTAATTAAAGTAAATAATAATAAAAATAGATATATGAATAAGATCAAACAAAGAAGAGTCAAAACACAAATAAGAACATACATTACTGTTGCGATATAGTTGACAAAATGTATATTTGAACTCTTTGTTTTCATGTTTGGTTTGTATGTTTTATTATCACTAGTTTTGTTTTGTGTGTACTTTTAAACAAATAAAAATTTATATATTAAAAAAAAAAAAGAATGCCAGCACATTTGTAGGTCATGGCCTTCAATAGATAATATTCTGCTGTTATTCAACTCCATCCAGTCTTTAACCCATACTAATCCTAACGCTTGGTAATAAAGTTCCCAGTCTGGGAGTGCTGTTCCTCCTCTTTCCTTGGAGTCCTGGAGTAATTTTAATTTTATTCGTGGACATTTCCTCTGCCATATAAATTTAGAAATGGTCTTGTTTAGACTCACAAAAAAGTTTTTTTCTAATTTAATTGGTGCAACCTGGAACAGGTACAACAGCTTGTTTTGTTTTGTTTTGTTTTGTTTGGATTTGTATACCGCCCTACTCCCGAAGGACTCAGGGTGGTGAACAGGCACAGAATAAAATATGTAATACAAAAGTTAAACCATCAATAAAACCAAATTAAATAATTTAGCCCAAATAATTAAAATCCCAATAATTTAAAAACAGATTAAAATTCCAATTTTTAAAAAAATTTAAAAGAAACAGGGAAGAGGTTAAGTCAGGCCGGCTTGTTGAAACAGGAGAGTCTTAAGTGCATGGCGGAAGGTGCGCAGATCCGGGATCTTCCGTATCTCTGGGGGGAGCTCGTGTCAGGTTTCGGCGTAATCTCAAATAAATTTCATTCTCAAACACAAAGTCTTTGATGAATCTCTCATTTATTAAAGAATTTACGATCCGACCTAAACTCATATGCAGCCAAAACTGATTCTCTGAAACCAAACCCCTCCCCTTCTGCCTCACAATATCTCAATGCCCATTGGCCATCTTCCAAGTCAGTCTCTTCTGCCCACTACTTCAGATCACAGGAATGTCCCCCTCCCTTCATCACCTGGGTAACCCTATCTATTAAGGGAGGGGGAGAAAGACAATATCTCAAATGCCAAGCACTAAATTTCAAACTGTACTGCTTGCTCCGGTTTTTTTTTCCTTTTCTCTTTGATTATGGCAGCGATGAAAAAATGCAACCTAGGTCGCTGACATCTGGCCCCTCTCCCATCATTTCTCAGAAGCGGCCTGCCGGGAGGGAAAACAACAAGTTAAACATCATTATCCCATCCAAGGGTGTACCCCCTCCCTCTCCCGGTTTTCCCGGATGATCTGCATGGAATTTGGCTATAAGGCAGTCAGCTTGGATGTTTGTGCTCCTCACCCAGGAAGCCTCTGATAGAGGGTAACCTTTCCATTTAATTAAGTATTGGAGGCGCCCCCTGTGCCACCTTGAATCGAGGATTCACTGTACCTCATAGTGAGTTTGGCCCCCAATGACCAGGGGACCAGGAGGGTCACATGGTACCGGCCTTAGAGGTGACCCCACTACTGGTTTTAAAAGGCTGCTGTGGAAAACGGGATGTATCTTCCCTAAGAGCCGGGGCAGCTGCAATTGTACTATAACCGGGTTGATTATTTTTACTATAGGGAACAGTCCTATAAATTTCGGACCCAACTTTTTGCTCGGGAGCCTGAGTCTCAAATACTTGGTGGAGAGGTAGACTTTCTCACCTACTCGGAATGGCCTTTGGGGAGTTCAATGCTTGTCTGCTTGTTTCTTATAGGATTGTGCCGCCTTGGCCAATGCCCTCTTAACGTTCTTCCAGGTTTCCCTCAACATTGCCATCCAGTCGGTCAAACTGACTGAGGAAGGGGGCTCCCTCGGGTACTCTGGCATGGGGATGAAATCCATACCACTCACTATTTTAAATGGAGTTAATCCCGTGCTACTGTGGACGGCATGATTATATGCGACCTCCGCAAAAGATAGGAGGTCTGCCCAATTTGACTGTTGATAGTCGACGTAGCATCTTAAGTATTGTTCTATCATAGCATTCAGTCTCTCCACCCCCCCATTGGTGCTCGGGTGAAACGCCGAGCTGAGGCCTTGGGATGACCCTATAGATCACAGGAACTCCCTCCAGAATTTTGCGGTGAACTGGACTCCTCGGTCGGAGATGATTCTTCTGGGGACTCCATGCAGGCGGTAGATGTGTTTCACGAATAGTTTGGATAACTGGCAGGCCGAGGGCAGCCTGCTGCAAGGAATAAAGTGCGCCTGTTTGGAGAATAAGTCTATTACAGTCCAGATCACTGTATTTCCACCACTCCTTGGTAGCTCTACTATAAAGTCCATCACAATCTCCTCCCATGGTCTGGTCAGTTCAGCTACTGGTTGCAACAGTCCAGGAGGGCATCCTGGTCGTGTCTTCATTGTGGCACAAATGGTACAACTTTTTACATAACTTTCTACATCCTTTCTCATGTGGGGCCACCAGAACTGTCTTCGTACTAAGTGCAGAGTCTTTAGGAAAGCGAAATGCCCCGCTGGTTTAACGTCGTGACTCCTCTTAAGGATCAGGGTGTGTAGAGTCTGTGGGACATAGAGCTTTGCCCCCTTCCATGCTAAGTCATCCCTTTTTGTCAGGAGGTGTTGATTGTCTCGGAACCAGGGGTCCGCCGCTATTTCAGTTTTTAGTTTTGTCATTAAATCACTTTCAAGTTGGTCCAGCTGGTTGCGCCACTGCCATCTGGTGACCACCTGGCCCACAGCCTGGGTAGAGGGGATGATGGTGTTCACTACCTGCTCCCATTCACTGTTATATTGGGGCATCTGGGAGAGTGCATCGGCCAGGAAATTCTTTCCACCTGGGATATGCTTGAGCTCGAAGTTGAAACGATTGAAGCATTGCACCCAGCGGACTTGCCTGGGCGACAACTTCCGCGGGGTTCTGAGGGCCTCCAGATTCTTGTGATCAGCCCAAACTTTGAACAGTCTCTGGGCCCCCTCTAGTAGGTGTCGCCAAGTCAGCAGCGCCCATCTTACCGTGAACACTTCCTTCTCCCACGCCGCCCATCGCCTCTCTGTGTCGGTGAGCTTTCGGGAGGTGTAAGCACAAGGTTGTAGGTTCCCTTGGCCATTCTTTTGGAGCAGCACGGCCCCTACTACCACGTCGCTGGCATCGGCTTGGATGACGAAAGGCTGTTCAGGGTCAAGATGCTTTAGGACAGGCTCTTTTGCAAACATCTCTTTTAATGCTTCGAATGCCCGTTGGCAGGTCGGGTCCCACTGTAGGGGTTGTCCCGGGTGGGGCTTCATTGCCGGACTCCCTGTCTTTAGGAGGTCCATCAGAGGTTTGGCAATTCTTGCAAACGAGGGGATGAATTGTCTGTAGAAGTTCGCAAACCCTAAGAAGCTTTGCAGTTGTCTGTGGGTGCGCGGGGATTGCCATTGTAGAACTGATTGTACTTTGGCTGGGTCCATCTCTACCCCTTCGTTTGATATTTGGAAACCTAAGTAGTCTAGGCGTGATTGGTGGAACTCGCATTTTGTCAGTTTGGCATACAGGTTCGCCTTCAGCAGTTTCTCCAATACTTGGCGGACGAGGGGTATGTGTTCTTCTAAGGTTTCGGTATAAATGAGAATATCGTTCAGGTAGACGAGAACCCCTTTGTAAAGGTTATCATGTAGGACTTCATTTATCAGTTGCATGAACACCACCGGGGCTCCCTGCAGTCCAAAAGGCATCACCTTAAATTGGAAACTTCCTAGGGGGCAGTTGAATGCTGTTTTCCACTCATCTCCTTCTTTGATGCGTATTCAGTAGTAGACTTTTCGGAGGTCTAGTTTGGTGAAAACTTTTCCTTTGGCCAGGTGGGACAGCATGTCCTTCATGAGGGGAAGGGGATATAAGTTGTGTACGCAGAAGGTGTTGATCCCGCGGAAGTCCACCATTAAACGCATAGAGCCGTCTTTCTTCTCTTTAAAAAGGACCGGTGCTGCGATCCGCGGTTTTGCTGGCTCAATGAAACCTCTTTGTAGGTTCTTGTCTATGTAGTTCCGCATTACTTCCATCTCACGGGGCGTCATAGCATATAGCTTAGGTTTTGGTAGTGTTGCTCCAGGGATGATCTCAATGGCGCAATCGGCCTCACGGTGGGGGAGTAAAACGTCACACTCGGCCTCGCTAAACACCTCTGCAAGGTCTTGGTACTCCTCTGGGATCTGTTTTGTGTCATGGGAGCTGTCGGATGCGGCCGCCAGTTGCTCTGTTGTACCCTCGGGGAGGGACCCTTGCATTGGCGGCTTCTTCCTTTGCCGTGGTGGGAAAGATCGGGGCTTCTGCATGGGGACCATCCCCCCTGGTTGGAGCAGCAGGGGTTGGGGGCCCTTTGCAATCCTCAGCCTGCGGGTTCCCTCTTGCCACCAGATGATTGGGCCCCATTTGTCTAGCCATGAGAGTCCTAGTATGACTGGGTCCGTCATTTTGGGGGCTATTATAAATCGGATCTTTTCCCAGTGGTCTGCTAGCTCCAGTCTCACTGGCTCGGTCAGATGTGTGGTGTAAGTCCCCCCCACTAGGGATCCATCGAGTTGCTCAAATCGGATTGGGTGGCTGAGTTTTTTGGCATGGATCCCCAGTTTTAGGTCTGTGGGTAGGTTAATCAGGCACCTCGTGCAGCCTGAGTCTATTAGGGCTTGGAAAACCCCTTGGGTGCCTGTTTTTGGGGCTGTTAGGCGTATAGGAAAAAGAAAAGGATGGATGGGTCCACTCACCATTGGGTCGTCTTCACCCTCGTCCTCGCTGTCATATGACTCGGGGGATTGGTTTCCCTCATCTGGGGTCCCTCTGGCTTCGGACAGGTGGGCGAAGGCCTCTGGACCCTGGGAGGTTTTCCTCGGTGCGTTGGCGGTGTGCTTGAGTCCTCATTCTGGGCATGCCCTGGGCAGTGGGTCTTGTCTCAGTCTCGGGGTTCCACACGCTGCTGCCAGGTGACCGATCCCCCCACATCTATAGCACCTCAGCGGGCTCCGTGGGATGACTGGTCTCTGGGCGGGCTGTGGTGTTGCAGTTCCTCATCTGTCAGGTGGTCTCCGGTCAGGTTGGCCTCCCTCCTTGCTACCTGACTGTTTTGGCATGTCATTGGCACGCAATCCCCTGTCAACTCTTATTGCTACTCGGAACCAATTGGAGAGTCGGTTTGGGACATCTCGATAAGCGATCACTTGGCCAATTCGCTTATCCAAGCTCGTCCTAAAAAAGTAAACCAGTAGCCGCTCGGGTAGGGGAGGTAGAGTCCCAATGACTCTCCTGAATTCACGGATATGCTCTCTGATAGGCTTCCCCTTCTGCATCAGATTTCTGAGCTCGTCTTCAACATAAGGATCTTCCTCTGCCTCTTTGAACTGGGCTTGTAGCAGTTGCAAGAACCCATCAGCGTCGCGCAATTGGGGGGCCCTGTTCTTGTATAGGGTTGCTGACCACGTCCTTGCTTCCCCCTCCAGACCCTCTGCAATGGCACTGACCAGGGCTCTGGGAGATGGGTAGAGGTGCCCATAACTTTCTATGTAGATTTCAGCTGTGTCGAGGAATTGTGCCAGTTGGTCTGGGTCGCCATCGAACTTCCCTTTAAAGCAGGGTGGTGGGCCCTCTCTCGCTGCTCTATCTTCCCAGTGTGGGGCTCTGTAAGCCTGCTCTTGGTGCCAATACTCTTCTTCTTCCCCTCTCAGTTGAGGGTAGGGGGGTGGTATTCGGTCCGGGCAGCTTTGCTTGCTTTGCAAGGGAGGGACCCATGGATGAGGCTTTGAGCTTCCCCTCCTTCCACCATGGGGAGGGGAAAAGCTGCACCTCCACCTCTTTGCCAAGATCATTGGCAAAGGCCTGGGTCTTATATTCTTCTCGTCTCGTTTTTAATCCTTTAATCCTTTAAAGAGCCTGAGTGGCATAGGAGGCTAATGCCTCCTACTAAGGCAGCATTTAACATCCAGCTGCCTGCAATTACTGCAAGTTCAATTCTCACCAGGCTCAAGGTTGACTCAGCGTTCCATCCTTTCTAAGGTGGGTAAAATGAGGACCCGGTTGTGGGGGCAATAAACTGACTTTGTATAAAATATACAAAAGTATGAAGGCTATTGCTTAATGCATTGTAAGCCGCCCTGAGTCTCCAGAGAAGGGCGGCATATAAATAATTTTTTTTTAAAAAAAGTGTTGCTAGAAATTCTTCTAACTGCCCATCGGTTATGCACACTGGTGGGATTCAACCAGTTCGCACCACTTTGGGAGAACCGGTTGTTAACTTTCTGAGCAGTTTGGTGAGTTGGTTGTTGAAAAAAAACATTAGGGCAGAGAACCAGTTGTTAAATTATTTCAGTCCCACCATTGGTTATGCGGCAGTTCCAGTCAAGCAGTCCAAAATGTTCCTGTGATTTTCAACAGATAGTTAGGACTCCAGAAAAAAACAATTGCAACCAGCCTGCCTTCTACTGAGGACCTGTGTACTGCATGGGCCAGAAAGAGAAGCGTGGCATATAAATAAAATTAAAAAAAAAAATTCTTAGTCCTCCCTAATTTTTTTTAACAATATCTCCAAAGATAGGATGTACAATAATGGGGAAAGTGGACAGCCTTGTCTGACCCCTTTCATTATGTCAAATTGGTCTGTCATATTGTCATTCAGGATTATCTTTGCTGTTTGTTTTGTATAGATTTCTCCTATAATATTTTCGAAATTTGGTCCAAATTGCATACTCTTTAACTGTTCTTTTAGGAATTTCCAATTTAAGTTGTCGAATGCTTTTTGGGCATCAAGGAAAACCAGCGCAGATTGTTTCTCCGGGTGTGCTTCATAATATTCAAGTGCATTTATTATCACTCTCATATTGTTCTTAATTTGACGGCCCAGTAGGAATCCATTTTAGTCCAAATGAATGTAGTTGTTCAATACTTTTTTGAGTCTTTCCGCTATAATTATGGCAAACACTTTATAATCTGTGTTTAGTAAAGATATTGGTCTGTAATTCTGGATTAATTGGAGATCGGTATCCTCTTTGGGTATGGTGGTGATTATTGCTTCCGTCCAGGTCCGTGGGATTTTTGCCTTCTCTAAGGCCTCGTTATATACCTCCAGCATAATCTCTCCTATTGTTTCTGGCACTGTCTTATATAATTCCCCCGGTACACCATCAGGTCCCGGAGTTTTGTTATTTTTTAGTTTTTTCAGTGCTGTATCCAATTCCAAGATAGTTATCGGTCTATTTAAGATTTCTCTTTGTTCATCTGTGATGTGGGGCATCTCTGAACTTTGTATGTATTGTTTTATCTTTTCTACTTCTACTTCTTCTTGTTTGTATAAATTGGCATAGAATGTCTGAATGATTTCTTTTTTCACTTTCCTGCTATAATGGATTTCCCCATTTGAATCTCTAAGTTGGTATATCATTCTTTTATCTCTGTCTTTTTTCAATCTATAGGCCAGCCATCTTCCTGTTTTATTCGCAAATTCGAAATAATTCTGCTTGGCCATTCTTATTTTCTGTGCTAGTTCTTTTTGGTTCATCAAATTTAAATTATGTTTTACTGCTTTCCATTCTTCCTTTATCTTTTTATTCTGGGGATATTGTTGGCGTTTATGTTCTATATTTTTTAAATCTTCCTGGAATTTATTTAGCTGTTGTTTTCTTTCTTTGTTCTTTTTTCCTGTGTATGCTATAGTCAGGCCCCTAATATACGCTTTTGCTGTGTTCCATGTATTCTGTATAGAAGTATCCTCTTTCTTGTTAATTTTAAAGAACAAATCTAATTCTTTTTCTAGCATTTATTTTTGTTTACAAATTCTTTGATTCATTGTCCATCTTCTGAACCTTTTGACTCCTTTCCATTTTACCAGTATTGGGTTGTGGTCTGCCCATTGGTTCACTTCTATCTCTATTTTATCCACCTCATTTCTGATATTCGTGGTCATCCAAGCCATGTCAAATCCTGAACCAGGATTGGTGGGGATGAGAATAGAAGGTGAATTGATTCTGATCTTCATGAGTTTCCCTCCAAACATCTCTCAAATTTGTTTCCATGGCCAAATCGAAAAATTCTTTAGGGAGAGTTTCTTTTTTTCTCTTGTTCTTTTTACTTGTTTTATAGTCGTTTTTCACATCAACTATCGCATTATAGTCACCAATTAAGCAGATATCTTCATATTCCAGCTCACCTATTTTATTGTGTAAGCCCTTGAAAAATTTATGTTGATTTTGATTCGGTGCATATATTACTACTAGCAGTGTTTTCCTATTTTCCAATATTAATTGAGTCATGACTGTTCTGCCGTCTTCATCTGTGTATATTAATTTCGAAAGTACCCAATCTTTAACATAAACCGCCACTCCCCTATTCTTTTTTGAAGTCAAGGATGTATATAGTTTCCCTAGTTTGGGGTTTTCTAAGATTTTTTGGTGTCTTTTTTTTATATGTACTTCCTGAAGACAGGTCACATCCGCTCCTATTTTTCGCATTTTTGTAAAAATTTGAGATCTTTTTTTGGTGCATTCAAGCCGTTAATATTTACAGAGAAAAGTTTCAAGGCCTATTCCATTGTCTAATGTAGCTGGGTTTTTTTGAATATCTTGTTTACATCCACGTTTTCGTCCTCACACCTTCTCTCTCCTCTCTTTCTTTTTCTTGGCTTGTCCTTACTTCCTTCTCTTGTATTGCCTCTGTTTGAACTTCTTCTTGACTTCTGCTTTCTAATTCTTCTTTACTTTCTTGGTCACCTTCCTGGTTGAAGTGTGAATTATAAAACTCCCTTGCTTTCTCTAATGTGTCTATTTTGTATTTTTTATCTTCCAAGGTAGCCAGGATCCCCTCCGGTGTTAGCCATCTAAAGGCTATTTTATGTCTATTCAACTGATTTGTTAGAAACTGGTGTTGCTGTCTCTGATTCCTGATTCTTCGGGGTATCTGTTTTAAGACTATAATTTCTTTGCCTTTATATGTCAACGTCCCTTCTCTGGATTTCATATATACCTCGTCCCTAGTTGATCTTTTTGAAAATTTGACGTGTACTTCTCTTGCCAAACGATGCCTTCTTATGTAATTTGTGTGGACATGATAAGTTTCGTCTATTTGTCCCTTTATTTCCAGCTTATCTTTTTCTGTTATTTCTGCAATTATCTCCGCCATTTTTCCACCAAGGTCTTCATCTTTCTCTTCTGGTATATTTTGGAACTGCAGAAAATATGAAGCTTTTTCCATCTCAAGAATTGCTAGGGAGTCGGATAGTTCTTTATTAATTTGAGAAGTTTTCTGTTCCATTGCCTCTACTTTCATCTCTACTGAGTCTATTTTGGCTTCTGCTTTCCTAATTCTTTGTTCATTTTCAGTTATTGATTGTTGTATGTCTCCAATTCTATCATTCATATTTTTAATATCCCCTCCTAACGTCTCCAATTTCATTTTTAATTTCTGTGTGGAGTGATCTCATTTCTTCCTGGTTCTCTGCCATCTTTTCTTGTATTTTTAATAACGTTTCCTGTATCATCAAAAACATACTTTGCATAGCATTTAAGGTCATTTCCGTTTTTTCTTTCTCCTTTTCTTTTCCTACCATGCTATCTAGTGTTTTTTGTTGTAATGGTGATGCCACCACTGTTATAGTATTCACCACTGGTTTTTTCCCTGTTTTCGTTATAGTAGATATTGTTGACATCCTTAGTGCTCGAGAGAAGCTTTCCCAGGCTAACATATAATTCTTAAACATTGATTTTCTATCCTCTGTTTCTTAAATTCTTCAGTTAGGTTTACTTCTATTCTTATAGACTATCACCCTTTAATCACACTATAATCCCACAATGATTATTTGCTAAACAGCCAGATTTACTAAATCAATAATTAATTTAATATTCAATCAATTATTACCTCTTAATTTAAAATATCAATCAAAGAGTCTTAGTTCTATTTCATTCAATCCCCTTCCTCCTTTTCAAGATTCTATAAAATAAAATTCTATAATATCACAACACACTCTATGTTTAAAGCTTATAAATTAAGTAGATAAATAATTGTGAATTGTAAACTATACAGATTATAAATTGTAATGAGTATTTCTTCTAACACTTTAGAGTTTCTGTTTACGTGCTATCTATACAATGTATACAATATATACAGTATGCCCAACCATTGGCAGATAGAGACTAAAGAAAAATTACCCCCCCACACACACTTTTTGATTGTACTTAGCATTTTTAGTCCAGCCTCTTCAATGGCTTAAATATGGCTACTCCTACTTCCGTTCAAATCCACGTTTCTCCCCTTCCATCTTCGTCTTATCACTGCAGGCGTCAATGGCACCAATAAGCAACTTAGCGTTCTTTCAATTAGCCTTAACTCTCAGAGTTATGTTTTTTATTAATTTATCTTCTTCTTTTGTACTTATTCCTCCACCGCTCAACTGCCTTTCAATGTCTTAGAGTCCCTCGTTTCAATACAGTTTAGTCACTCCATGGGGTTATACTTCCTCTCACTGCTGCTCTGCTCTGTTCTAGCTTGTGCGCTGCTCTCACAAATCGCCACCATGAGATGAATCGTCAAGTCGCGCCCCTTCTCCTCTGTGTTCCTCCTCATCTCACCACTTCTGGGGATTCTCCGCTCCACTCTGCCACTCAAAACAACTTTCCACTGTTGGCTTCGCTCTAGACGGCCGCCATTGCTCTTGTCTGCCCGAGGGTCAGGCTTCTTCTCCAATAGATTCGAGGAGTTTGTCTTGTATCCCCTCCGATGCTAGCACTGCGTCCAGGGGCTTTAAGACTTCCCCTCTTGTTTCCCGATCTCTACGGGATCAGAAAAGCTCATAAAGAGCTTCTATTAAATAATATTTGGGTTCCAGAGATGGCAGCTGCCATTTCCTCACCCTGCTCATGATATCGTCACCACTGGAAGTCTCACTGCAGCTAGAATTGTACTTGCACAAAATTGGAAAAGTGAAGAGATCCATACAGATGAGAATACGATTAAGAAAATATTAGAATGTGCAGAAATGAATAGATTAACACTTGCAATTAAAGAAAAGGAAGAATCTGATTATTTTAGTTGATGAGAGTTATTTTATCAATGGTTAGAAAATAAATATGAAAATTAGAAAGAAAAGCAGAGGAGTGAAATATGGAAAATGTTTTAACAAAGTTAAATAAGCTAAGAAGAGGATTGTTATAATAGTAGGTACAGTATGTGTCAACTTGCAAAGCTTTCCAGACCAGCTTTCAAGTTGCCATAAGCAGGAGAGGGGAGAACTGATGGAGCTGCTTGGCTGCCTCAACCGAAAACACATTCCACACATGCCTTTCTCCAGATTGTATCCCGCATTACCGGAGCCAGCAGGAGAGTTGGGGTTTTTACAACCAGTCAACGTGGTCCATTGGAGAATGTGATTTATGATATGCCCAGGGAAGAGGGGGGAGACAGGGTCATGGGGTTCCATAAATTACATGGGGCCAGAGCTGACTCCACTTGAGTAATTGCTGGAATGTTGCTCCTAATAAATGACTGGATTTCTTTTGAAACTTGGCTCGAGGCTCATGAATTAATTATAATTATAATTAATTATAAAATTATAATTAATTAATTATAAAAAAATTTGGTTGTAAAGCACATTGTCACATGACCACATCACATAGCAGTCCCCACTGGTATGATTAATTTCACAGGTTATTAGGCAAGTATCATCTCTGATGCAAATAATTCCCAGCTTGGTTCCTTCCAGCCCTGAGTCTGTTCTATTTGAGTATAAGCACATTTCTTCTTTTTGATTTACCTCACAGCTGGCCAAGAAATATGGAAATATATACAACCTGTGCCTTGGGAACCGATGTGCAGTTGTGCTGTCTGGATTCAAAACTGTAAAAGAAGGTTTGGTTGGACATGCAGAAGAATTTTCTGGTCGAGCTGATAGTGCTTTCTTTTCATCTCGAGGAAAAGCTAGGGGTAAGTTGCAGATAATAAGGAATTGCAGCAGGGGTCAAATCTACTTACCTTCCTTACTGGTTCAGAAGAAATGCAGGTGGATCTGAGAATGGAACAAAGGTCAGCAAGAGGAGCCAAGGTATGTTGAAAGAAAAAGATAGGCAAGTTTAGATTTATGGCATAGTGTCAGGTAAATGATTTTGCATCACAGATGAGTATATTAGAAAGTATAAGAGGCCAAGACAATCTAAACCTGAGAATCAAGTCAGCATCAATCTTTATGGCCAGCTTTGCGAGCAGGGTTCTATGGCAAGATGCTTTAGGAAACAATGCAACATCTTAAGATAAACTTATCACTGCTTCCTGAATAGCTGTAACGTTCAAACTAATAGAATCTTATGGTTTTGAACGATCAGCCACCTTTGGTCTATTTTGTCTGTAAAGATTTTAATTTAACCCAGCAAGATTGAAAGAAAGTGTACAGACTATTCTGTCTCTTTGTGGATGATGGTAACTCTTCCCAAGCATGGATTAATGTGAAGAGATGGCATGTGAGCTAGTATTTGGACAGAGCCATGGTGGCACAGTGGTTGGAATGCAATATTGCATTCTATGAGTGCCAACAGTTCGATTCTCACTGGCTCAAGGTTGATTCAGCCTTCCATCCTTCCAAGATTGGGCCAAAATGGGGCAAAATTGTTTTAACCATTGTATTACTTAGCGAAAGAATTGTTGGGCTTAATAATGATTATAAATTGACGACCTGTACTAGATTCTTGTGAGACAACATCAATCTTGCACCAATCCAGTGCAATTTCATGAAGAATTGTAAGAAAAATGATACAATATGATTCATCTGCCTATTGATGGAGAAGGAACTTGAGAAACAAACCATCATACATATCACCCACCTTCTGGAATGATCTACCCCCAGAGATACGAGTGATTCCAGACCTCCGGACTTTTCGTCGGGCCCTTAAAACCTATTTTTTTCAATTAGCCGGGCTGGCCTGATTTTACGTTTTACATTGGTTTTTAAAATTGATATTGATTTTAATTGAATGTTTTAAAATTATGGGCCAAACTCTATTTAATTATCTTAAAATTATTTTAACTTTTGTATATAAATGTTTTATTCTGGCTGTTCACCGCCCTGAGTCCGAAAGGAGAAGGGTGGTATAAAAATTCAATAAATAAATAAATAAATAAATAAATCACAAACTAGAACGAGAAAAAGCATTTGATCAAGTACCACATGACCTATTTCTTTCCCCATCCACAAATGGTCTGACCTCTCGCCATTGTTCTTTATACTTAGTCTGGACACTGTAACCAGAAACCTACAACACCCGCAGATGCTATTACATACTGATGATAACATGATAAAGGGTGAAACATTCCTAAACATTCCCTCATTCCTAAAGACTGTATATCTTGAAAGTAATGACCAGACCAGGGGTCTGCAACCTTAAACACTCAAAGAGCCATTTAGACCCATTTCCCACAGAAAAGAAAACACCAGGAGCCACAAAACCCTTCCTGTGCCTGACTATTTCTTGAGCGGCCACAAAACTGGCATATGTAGTTGAATTAAACGTTCTGTTTTCTTCTGAAACTTTTCTTTTCTGGGATTTATCCATGGTTGGCCTACCAGAGAGTTGAAAAGCTCAATAAATTGTATGCCAGCGGGTGTCGCATATTGGCGGTTGTGACGCATATTTTGAGTGAGAAGGAGCCGCAGCAGATGGGTGAAAGGGCCACATGCGGCTCCAGAGCCTCAGATTGCTGACCCCTGGACCAGACCAATGGTACACTCAAGACTGATGGTATATAAAGTTACCTGGTGCAAAGTAACTTCAAATTGATCAAAATTGCTTCTAAAAACTCAATCTTTTTTTCTGAAAACATGGGAGAGGGGCACTTTTTCCCTGGTTTCAAACTGTTTTACATTTTTACTTATGGTCAAGTCTGTCCTTTTCCCAATCATTTCAGGGGAAGTATTCATTTAGGTATGAATCAATCCAAAGTTCCTGTTAGTTATTTTCATTCTTAATGGGATTTCTTTAGAAAAGGGGGAGAGAAGTGATAGGCAAACATGAGAGGATGACAAACGGAAGTATTTCTAATTCCCTCAACAAAGAACCCCTATGATTGTATAAGATTGTGTGTGTACAACATAGTTCTTATTTAGAAACAAACGGAATTTAGCATGGGCTAAATTCAGAATGGGAGCTGAATGAAAAAGAAACAACTCCAATGAAGACAATATCAGTATCTCCTCTTCTTTACTTCTAGCCAGGAATGTAATAACTCCTTGCCCATGTATTGAACCCCAGTAAACCCATACCTTCTCCATCTGAAGAAGATAGTAATCAATGAAATCCTGCGGTTCATGCCGGGAGCTGGATTCCTTGTATTTCTCTATTTCCTGCTTTATAAAGGAAATAATCATTTCTGAGGCAGCTGAGGCCTCCTGGTGAGGGCCTGGGAGGTACTTCATTATTCGTGAAAAGGAATTATACAGCTAATAGAAAAGGAAAAATTAGAGAAACCTCTCAGCAGTTTACAGTAATAGACAAGATTTAATAACCAAAGAAAAACATTCCAAACACATAAAAATATGGCAAACAGAGCAGGGTGTCAGACCTCAAAAGCCCTCCAGAAAAGCTTGTAGAAATTCTAGTAGAAAATAGTAATGTTAAGCAGCAGATAGATTATTATAAAGCTATAAAGAGCCGTGATGATACAATGGTTAGAATGCAGTACTGCAGGCTACTTCTGCTGACTGCCAGCTGCCAGCAATTTGGCAGTTTGATCCTGATCTCAAGTTTGACTCAGCCTTCCATCCTTCCAAGGTCGGTAAAATGAGAACCCAGATTGTTGGGGGAAATATGCTGACTCTGTAAACCATTTAGAGAGGGCAGTAAAGCACTATGAAATGGTATATAAGTCTGTATCAGTACTATTGCTAGTGCTATTTCCCTCAATCCGAAGAACTGGATTGTTTGTAGGACCTAACCTCATACCAGATATACAGTATATAAGCATGCATGATCTGCCAGAGACGTGGTTTCTTCTACAATGCTAATTTGTCTTTTTTTTAAACTAACAAAAATGAATATAATAATTGTTAATTTCTTATTGATGTTTTCAGGTATTGTATTTTCAAATGGTCATGTCTGGAAGCAGCATCGACAGATTGGTAATGTTTTACTGCGGCAACTGGGAATAGGGAATAAAAAGATTGAGTATCAAATCAAAGATGGAGCCCAACAGCTTGTAGATATCTTTGCACGTACAAAAGGTAGGTAATATTAGCAATAAAAGAGCTGTGAGAGTAGCTAAGACTTATTGAGTCTCTGTCAAACAAAGCAAGGTTGACTCCATATAGCTTAGACATCAGGATGTAGAGCAGGCACAGAGCGCAGTAATAACAGAAATAACAGTGAGATCCTTAGCAAACTAAACCAAAGGATTTCTTACTCACAGATAAGCTAATTGTGGAAGTTAAAGCATGCAAATAATTTGATTGTCTGCTTCAGAGGTGGGTTTCAGCAGGTTCTGACCAGTTCTGGAGAACCGGTAGCGGAAATTTTGAGTAGTTCAGAGTAGTAAATATTCTGACTGGCCCCGCCCCATCTATTCTCTGCCTCCCAAGTCCCAGCTGACGAGGAGGAAATTGAGATTTTACAGTGTCCTTCCCCTACCACGCTCACCAAGCCATGCCATGCCCACCAAGCCACACCCACAGAACTGGTAGTAAAAAATTTTGAAATCCACCACTAGTCTTCTTATTTGTTAGTAGAAGAGCAAGCAGGATTTAGAAAGCATAAATCTACATTCAATCAAGAAATGATCTGATATTACCTGGCAAAGAAATATACCTTAAATCTTTTTGTTACTAAAGTAATGGCACAAGTACTTTATGGTGTACAAATAGGCCTCTACATCAATTTTCCTCCAATGGCACTGGTGTAATCTAGATTTCTAAGACTGATTGTGTGGGTTTCTAAATGTCTCTCTAATGGTGCCATAATATTAATTGTTGCAAGAGTGAAGTCCAGATTTGATCCATTATTCTCAGGCAGTGTCTGAAATTGATCTTTAGTCCAATTGAGCTGGCCTCCTAAATAATGAGAAAGAACTTTCACTCACAATAGAAGTCAAATTCTAGTCAAATTCAAAGTGCAAATTCTAATAAAATTCAAAGTGAAGAGAAGAACAACAAAATGATTAGGGGACATATGAAGAACGGTTGCAGGAACTGGGGTATGTCTAGTTTAATGAAAAGAAGGACTAGGGGACACATGATAGCAATGTTCCAATATCTCAGGGGTTGCCTCAAAGAAGAGGGAGTCAAGCTGTTCTCCAAAACACCTGAAGGTAGAACAAGAAACAATGGATGGAAACTAATTTGTTATTCTACATTGAGACTCCAGTTCCATTACAGGATCTCAGTATTAACACAAGAAATGTAATTATTCTTAATATCTTTCATTTTCAGGGCAGCCTTTTGATCCTTCACTGCCATTTGTCAAATCAGTTGCTAATGTTTTATGTGCTTTGAGCTTTGGGCACCAGTTTGCTCTTGAAGATAAAAACTTACAGAAGTTGATCCAAAACATAAACAACATTGAAAAAGTGTCAGGTGGTGTTTTTCATATGGTGAGTGATCCTTTATACTAAAAGAATCCTTTATACTAAAGCAGCTAGATCTTCCCATCATCATTTTGAAATCCTTTGGCTGCCTTATAGAAATAATTCTTTCAGAAAGTGATTGGCCCCCTGTTACTTAAGGAAGCAGTGGCTCGTTCCCTCTGCAAGAAGTCATAGATCTGATAGCCTGATGATTTCCATCATATCTCCAACCTTCCCTTCCTCTGGAACTTTGTTGAAAAGCTGATTGTGCTGCAGCTCTAAACACCTGGGGATGAAACACATTATTTGGGTTCCTTTTAGCCAGACTTCACACCTGGACACAGAATGGAGATGGCCATGCTTATTGATGACCTCTACAGGGACTGTGTTAGAGATGGGACATCAGTGATGGGTTGCCCCCGGTTTGGACCAGTTCTCAAGACCTGGTAGTAAAACCGGTGGGAGGCTCCGCCCACTGACCCGGATGTCATCAAAATTGATCTGCGCATGGCAGAAGCTTCTGCGCATGCGGAGAAGAGTGTGTGTGAGTGCAAGCAAAGCATGAACGCATGCACGGGCATAATACGAACCAGTAGTAAAGGTAAGTAGAACCTACCCCTGTGGGGCATCCATCATGGGTCTCTTTGATCTTTGGTGGCCTTCAATACTGTTTATCATGGGTTTCTTCCAGATTGACTCAGAAGTTTGGGAATTCCCTTTCTTCCTCCAGGCTGGTTGCAGTTGATGTTGAGTTGAGTTGAGT
Organism: Ptyas mucosa; assembly: GCA_012654045.1. Lineage (NCBI taxonomy): Eukaryota > Metazoa > Chordata > Lepidosauria > Squamata > Colubridae > Ptyas > Ptyas mucosa. The sequence goes on from WNWU01000304.1 coordinate 266,367, forward strand.
TGAGTTGAGTTGAGTTGAGTTGAGTTGACCTGACCTGACCTGACCTGACCTGACCTGACCTGACCTGACCTGACCCGACCCGACCTGACCTGACTTGACTTGACTTGACTTGACTTGACTAGGGGAGACATGATAGCAGTGTTCCAATATCTCAGGGGTTGCACAAAGAAGAGGGAGTCAAAGTATTCTTCAAAACACCTGAGGGTAGAACAAGAAGCAATGGGTGGAAACTAATCAAGGAGAGAAGCAATTTAGAACTAAGGAGAAATTTCCTGACAATGAGAACAATTAATCAGTGGAACAACTTGCCTGCAGAAGTTGTGAATGCTCCAACACTGGAAATTTTTAAGAAGATGTTGGATAACCATTTGTCTGAAGTGGTGTAGGGTTTCCTGCCTGGGCAGGAGTTTGGACTAGAAGACCTCCAAGGTCCCTTCCAACTCTGGTATTCTATTCTATTCTTTTCTTTTCTTTTCTTTTCTTTTCTTTTCTTTTCTTTTCTTTT
>WNWU01000304.1:266881-283256 GCA_012654045.1 Ptyas mucosa
TTCTTTTCTTTTCTTTTCTTTTCTTTTCTTTTCTTTTCTTTTCTTTTCTTTTCTTTTCTATTCTTTTCTTTTCTATTCTATTCTATTCTATTCTATTCTATTCTATTCTATTCTATTCTATTCTATTCTACTTTACTTTATTGTCATTGCACATGGTACAACGAAATGCCGTCTTCAGTGTACATTATAACTATAAAAATAAGAACACAAACATACATCCTTTACATTCTTTATAATTGAAATTGAAAACCCGATATTGCACTATACCGTGTCAACTTGCAAAGCTTTCAAGTTGCCATCAGCAGGAGGGAGGGAGAACTGATAGAGCTGATTGATTTCCATAACTGAAGCTGCATTCCATAGATGCTTTCTTACCGCAATCAGTAGGAGGGTGTTGGGTTTCACAGCCAGCCAAAGTGGTTAATTGGAGAATGTGATTTATGACATGGCCAGGAAGGAGGGGAGAGACAGGGTCATAGGGGAACGTAAATCTACATGGGATTAGTTCTAACTGCATCCGAATATTGCCGAAAGGGTGCTCCTAATAAATGACTGTATTTCTTTTGAAGTTTGGCTCATGGCTCGTGAATTAATTAGGGCATCTTTCGGAAACTTCACATACCGTAGAATTCAATATGGTTATTGCCCTGGGATAGAAGCTGTTTTTCAGCCTATTTGTCTTTGTTTTTCTTATGTTTTTCTTATTATTATTTTATGTTGATGTGGGGCAGAAATCTGATCCAAGGCCCTTGCTTTAAAGAGTATCTTGATGTTCAGTTTTTTTCCCCACTCCTGTTTAACCTCTACATGAAACCACTGGGTGAGATAATTCATTGTCCTAGGTTTGGATATCAATAATAGGCTGATGATAATTATATGTATAATGCGTGCACCCCACCAAGTGAATTATCAAAGATGTGTCATATGTTTTTGGAGGTTATAGAGGTCTGGATATGGGAAAGTAGACTCAGATATAAACTTCAAAACATCAAGTGGACATGAATTGTGGTACCATCCTAGTCCAGGAGCTTTTCATATCTGGTTTTGATGGGGTTCGGATGTCCTAAACATGCTGGCATACAATTTGGGGGAGAGGGGAGCCAATGTTGCCTTTTCAAAGTATAGGTGGCACCATAACCTGAAGGGTCTTTGAACAACTTCATAATATCTGTCAGTTTATTAATTTGATTTAAAGCAGGGGTCACCAACATTTCGGACCTCAGGGACCACTAAATTCATAATTTTACTTTATTTATTTATTTATTTATTTATTTATTTATTTATTTATTTATTTATTTATTTATTTATTATTTTTATTTGATTTATATGCCGCCCTTCTCCGGAGACTCAGGGCGGCTTACAGTGCGTTAAGCAATAGCCTTCATACTTTTGTATATTTATACAAAGTCAGCTTATTGCCCCCACAATCTGGGTCCTCATTTTACCCACCTTAGAAAGGATGGAAGGCTGAGTCAACCTTGAGCCTGGTGGGATTCGAACTTGCAGTAATTGCAAGCAGCAGATGTTAATAGATGTTAATAACAGGGTGCTTTAAACCACTGTACTACAGGCTCTATAGTACAGATTTTAAATCCCATGGACCACTAATATGATCTGCCTAATGACCAGCTGGGTGGGCGTGGCTAGGTGGTCATGTGACTGGGTGGGGGTGGCCAACTTGATGTCACTCACATCGAGGGGTGCCTTGGCAGCCTCTACTCAGCCCTCCCTTCCCAGCCAATACTCACCTCCCCGCCTGGGCTCCTTAGGACCCCAACAGGAAGCACCTCGAGAAAGAGTTGGCAAAACAGCTCAGTTCAAATTGGATCTGACCAAGAAGGAAGCTCAGTAGAAGAACCTCACTGAGGACTAAGAGCATAGGCTTTCCAAGCAGAGGGAAGACCTGTGGGAGTGCAAGGCCAGGTACCAGCACCTGGAGGCTCAGCAGGCTGACATGGTCAGCTAGTTCCAGGCCATGATGAAGTCCCACTGGAACAAAGTCCTCTGGCTCTTTGGCACCAGTGGCGCTTCCCTCCAGCCTTCGCCCAAAGCTCCGCACCAGGAGGCTGAAGCAGACCCCAAGTCAGAATTTCTGCCCCCCTCCGACCCACACAAAAAGACCCTGAAGGGGGAGACTCTCTGCAGCAACACAAACGTTCATTGCACATATCCAGCCCAGGGGCTGCAGTTTGAGGACCCCTGATTTAGTGCAATATAAAAAATGCAAGTAGTTTTTCTGCGGACTACCAAAATTTTCTCGTAGACCATCAGTGGTCTATGGACCACCAGTTGGTGACCACTGATTTAAAGGACATCCAACTGATCAGTGACTTTAGGTAGCCTATAATTTAAAGGAAAATGAAAACAACAGAAACAGCAACAGCAAGATCTCTCTCCCTCCCTCCCTCCCCTCTCTGCACTCATGATCACTCGTGTTTAGTCAAGGAGATAACTTTAGTATAATCAGCTTATGATCATCGTGTCGTGTTTACTCTGCCACTATGTCAACGAAGCTTATTTAGAAAGTGATCAAATTTTGCTTGTTTTTGTTTTAGTTGTTTGAAATGGCCCCGTGGTTGATGAAACATCTTCCGGGGCCTCACCAGAAGGCATTGGACGCTGCAGAATTTCTCTTTTCATTTGGAATGCAGGAAATAGAAAGGCACAAACAATATCAATCTCTGCATGAGCCACAGGATTTCATCGATTTCTATCTACTACAAATAGAAAAGGTATTTTTCCTGTTTATTTATGTACTGTTGTGGCCCGCCAGTGGCCTGCGTGAATCGTGGCTAATCCCGATGATGAGGAGGCTGATGTGGAGTCACGCCAGCAGCCTGTGCAGCCAGCGCTCGCATTGGACAGCGAGGAGGCTGAAGAGGATGTGGTGCCAGAGGCAGAGACTCAGCCAGGGCCTTCAGAAGCTCAAGAGGCTCCTTCAAGTGGAGAGAGCAAAGTGGAGGAGCCTCTCCTCAATGCTCGAGTACTCAGGGCTGCCAAAAGGCAGAAGTGGCTACTTAGGAGGAGGAGGTCTCCTCGAGAGTAAGGTTTGAGGATAATTGGCCACTCCCTTAGCCAATTTAAGTCGCACACAGTTAGTAATTTCTTGCTGGAAACAACTTGTAATTATTACAGAGCATTTTGAAGAGTGAGTGTCTTATCGTATCTTGTTTTCTGGGCTGGTTGCCAACCTTTGCCGGACTTTGTTTATTCTTGGTACATTATAAATTTGATAAGGACCATTGGTGTGTGTCACAATCCTTGGGAATCCGGAGCTGGGGCAGAACATGTACAGATTGATTTTTTTTTTTTTGTTTATCTAGTTATGCCATCCATTTCATTACAATCCATGACATTATGGGATGTGTATTTGGAAGCTCGTATTCATTGGATGTATTCAGAATTTTCATATTATTTGGAGACTGTGGGTCATTGTGAATGGTGATGAAACCACAGGTATATAGGTGAAGAGGGGTGGCTGGAACGAATGAAGGGAGCTGAACTGGAAGGTGGAGGCTGTGGACTCAAAACACAGGACCCAAAGCAAAGGCTGAAAAGGCAGACCTTGCGCTGAAGAACTGGTAGGCAACCAGGCACCCATTACAACTCGAGGAGAGAATGAGCTTGAGCAGATAGGATCTGAGATAATGTTAAGAATTGAGCAAATGAGATCAACATGGCTTTTTGAGGGGAAAGGATCATTCCTACCACTAGTTCAGCAACTGCTAAAAGTTACGATGACTCTATTAAACAAGTGGTGCTTACCACTGGTCATCAAGTTCCAGCTGTCACAGCATTCCGATGGTCACATGATCCCCACTTGCAACCTTCACTGCCAGTTTCCAAAACAGCAATTGGGAAGCTAGTAGGAAATTGCAAATGGTGACCACACAACGTTGTGTTTAATGGCACCATGAATTCACTTCTGACTGCAACCAGAAGTGTCAGAATTGCCATCACTAAACAGAACATTTACATGTCATCACACCTTAGGGCTACTTCACTTAGCAATAGAAATTTTGATCCCAATTACTGTATCTAACAGCATATTTGGACACCCTCCAACAATCTTTTAACTGCTACGGTACATTCCTCGTCTAGCTCTTGCTCCTTGCTCTGCCCTTTTAGACTTGATTTGAACTGGTTCTCTGGATTGTAGCAGAGATGACAAATCCTTGATTGTTACAGCTATCTTTTAGGACACTGTCTTTGCCTTTTCTCATTTTAACCGATTGTAAACAATGCAATACATGCACTCTTCGTCTTCTTTTAACTCTTAAGTGCTATCTGGCTAAATTCCTAAAGTTACAGCTATGATCAAAGTTTTATGACATAGCAATAAAGCAGGGGTGTCAAACTCGTAGCGTCACGGTGATGTCATGTGATATATTGTGACTTCCCCCCCCCTTTGTTAAACCGGATGTGGGCGTGGCCAACGTGTGATGCATCCGGCTCGCGGGCCACGAGTTTAACAGCCCTGCAATAAAGTCTCACAAACTTTATTTGCAAGGGTTGAAGGGTTAGATGAAAACTAATGCCCTCATTGTTACAAATCATCAATAGATGGTAGCAGTCCGATACTACAAACTCTGATGTGTTCTCTAGCATTGTTCCTTCACTTCAGTCCATGAGAAGTTTCTGTGAGAAAAAATGGTGAAGTGAAAGCTTGTAGCAAGTAACTTGTGACTGCATTAAGCAAACTGAATCTGGTTTCTGTGCACTGCTGTTTGAAAGAATTTTTAAAGAGTATGTTTATCTTGGAGAGCAGAATATAATGACATGAAAGTATAAATCAGTGATACTCACTAGCACTGATGATGTTATCTAGTTAGATGATGAAACATCTGCAAGCACATAACCAAACTCAGAGACTCTGAGAATTATTTTATTTAGGATTCTGATAATTATTTTATTTACCTTGTTAGACTTATGTTACATTTGATGCAACTGACAATTCCCAGGGCTAATTGCTTTATATCTGAACTTGTGATGTGTTTATTACAAAATCTGAATCCTTCACATTTTCTTGTTGAATAAATTAAACAATTAATTTAAAAATAATTGGCATATATAATCATTATGTTCACTGGAGAAGAGCCTAATGCTGGGAATGATGGAGGGCGAAAGAAGAAGGGGACGGCAGAGAACGAGGTGGCTGGATGGAGTCTCCAAAGCAGTCGGTGTGAGCTTAAATGGACTCCAGAGGATGGCAGAGGACAGGAAGGCCTGGAGGAACGTTGTCCATGGGGTCAGACACGACTTCGCAACTAACAACAACATCATCATTATGCGCAAAGGATTGTGCACATATCTTTGAACATATATCATTATGAATGTGATTTGTGGCTAATAAGAAAATTTTTGAAAGAAACCTAGAATATATTGCAAATTGATTTTCTCATTTTAAACATAGAACAAGGATGACCCCAACTCTGTCTATAATGAGGAGAATCTGGCCTGTTGTTTGGCTGAATTCTTTGTTGCTGGAACAGACACAACCTTTTCTACCTTGATGTGGGCAGTGCTTCTCTTAGCAAATCATCCCGACATCCAAGGTGAGACAAATCTGGGCAGCGGAAACAAGGGCCAATCTCAATTGGGAAAATATACTTGAATTCCTTTGACATCTTAATCACTATTGAATGATGAATATAATCTTCATAATAGTATTCTATGAAGATTCTGGAACCTATAGCAAAGATTACTTCGTTTGCAATTTAAAAGAAACCTAATTATGTAAATGGAAAGATTTTTTTTTGATAGTCTCAAATATCACATTAGTAATTCTACATTAATAATTTTATACAGTAATATGGAATAATGGAAAAGGGGATTGACTTAATTTTCAGTACATTGAATAAGATTTAGCTTTTACTTATTCACTTAATTGTGAAAATGATGAGAGCGGGCATTATTATAGTAGTTCTAAGTAGTTCTAATACCTCCTGAGGTATTTTATTCGTAAGGAAGCTCATAGAAAATAATTTCACAAAAATAAATAATTTTAAGAGATTATCCAGTCAGGAAAAATCATCATTGAAAATGTATTGCCTTTCTCTCTCTACAGAAAAAGTCCACAAGGAGATTGAAGAGGTCTTTGGTGCCTCAGGATCCATCTCTTATCAAGATCGGCACAAGCTGCCCTACACCAATGCTGTGATTCATGAGACTCAACGAGCAAAATATATTTTATTAATAGTAATTCCTAGAGAAAGCATAAGAGATGTGACTATGGCAGGTTTCTACATTCCAAAGGTAGAGAAAATTGTTCAGACTGCAAGTCAGAATTGTACCATGGATGTAGGACAGTGATGGCTAACCTTTTTGCCATTGCGTGCCCACACCCATGTGCCCCATCCCCCAGTACATGCGTGCATGACCCCTCCCCCGCGCTCCCCCCCCAATTTTTCACACGCGATGGCATGATGGGCCAGGTAGGCCCATTTTTGTCCCTCTCATGGTCCAGAGGCTTCCTAGGAGCCTGGGGAGGCCGGAAATGGCCCGTTTCCTGACTTCTGGTGTGTCCAGAAGGCCTGAAAATCAGCTGGCCAGCGCGCATATGCACACTGGAGCTGAGCTAGGGCAATGCTGGCATGCCCACAGATATGGCTCCGCGTGCCACCTGTGGCACGCATGCCATAGGTTCGCCATCATGGGTGTAGGAGAACAACATGGAAGTTGCAGAGATGTATCTGCTTATGAATTGTAGTGAAATTGGGGAAAACAATATTTGCAAGGATAATAGAAAATACCATTTTCTTTGAATAGGTATAAATTCATAAAGATGAACAATTTCAAATGTAAAAGTCTGCTCTTTTTTGTCCATAATCTGTAGCATGCATGCAAGTTAGGTTTTCCTTTCTTTTTTGTTCTTGAAGGGGACTGCTATATTGTCAGACCTGCGTTCTGTTCTTCTTGATCCTGAACAATGGGAGACACCTAAAGAATTCAACCCAAATCACTTTTTAGACAAGGATGGGAATTTTCAGGCTCGAGAAGCATTTATGCCATTTGGCGCAGGTAAACCCAATGATTCAAGATGATTTGTGATTAATAGGCTTCTTTTCCTGGGTGGTTTCAAGGCTGTTGATCTCTTTTTCAGAAAGCTTAAAACCTTCCTCTTCTTTTCATTTGCTGCATGAACCTAAAACTAGAGAGGAATTATTGAGTCTGCCATCTGCTCCTCCATAACTGTCTGGTTTGGTTCTGCAACCCAACAAGAGAGACACAGACTTCAGAGGATAATTAGAACTACAGAAAAAACAATTACTACCAACCTGCCTTCCATGGAGGACCTGTATACTGCATGCGTCAAAAAGAGGGCTGTGAAAATATCTACAGACCCCTCGCATCCTGGACATAAACTGTTTCAACTCCTACCCTCAAAACGACGCTATAGAGCAGGGATGGCTAACCTTTTTGCCGTCGCGTGCCAAAAGCATGGGGGAGCGTGAGGGGTCGAGTGTGTGCGTGCCCACACCCATAATTCAATGTGCCCCACCCCTCATGCATGCATACACGACCCCCCCTGTGCTCCCCCCACTTTTGGCATGCGATGGCACGGTGGGCCTGGTAGGCCTGTTTTTTGCCCTCCCCAGGCTCCAGAGGCTTTCTAGGAGCCTGGGGAGGGTGAAAATGGCCTTCCCTACATCCCTGGAAGCCAGAAACAGCCCATTTCCCAATTTCCGGTGGGCCCAAAAGGACCGAAAATCAGCTGGCTGGTGTACGCATGCATGTTGGAGCTGAGCTAGGGCAACGCTTGCGTGCCCACAGATATGGCTCCACGTGCCACCTGTGGCACGCGTGCCATAGGTTCGCCATCACGGCTATAGAGCACTGCACACCAGGACAACTAGACACAAGAACAGTTTTTTCCCGAATGCCATCACAGCAAAGAACTACCAGATGGCCTTGGCCCCCTCTCTGCCTCTGACTCAGAGCCCTCGTCCAAGCCTTCCCCAGACTCCAGGACTGGCCCACATTCCTCCCCAACCTCCTCACTGTCCGAATCTGCTGCCAGCTCTGCTGGTTGCTGGTGGACCACAACACTGGATTGTGTTGGTACTTCTGTGGCTCATGAATGGTGGACTGGGTAAATTACCCAATTATCTGAGTGTCCCTGATGCAATTTACAATCTTAACATTCCTTATTAACAATAGGACTAGCCGAGACCATGGAGTCTGCTGCAAATGAACAGCTTGGATGATAGGATTTTGAGGCATTCATACAATTCTACATTGAACCATAAATTAATCAATCAGGTTGTAGTGTATCACATGTAAGAGCCGAGGTGGCGCAGTGGTTAGAGTGCAGTACTGCAGCTACTTCAGCTGAGTGCTAGTTCAGCAGATCAGCGGATCAAATCTCACCGGCTCAAGGTTGACTCAGCCTTCCATCCTTCTGAGGTGGGTAAAATGAGGACCCAGATTGTTGGGGGCAATATGCTATTTAGTATACTGTCTTTGGTGTAAGCCGCCCGGAGTCCTCAGAGAGTGGGCGGCATAGAAATATGAATAATAATAATGATGATGATGATGATGATGATGATGATGATGATGATGCTAATCCACACACACAAAGTCAAAAATGCAATGATGTGCATTGCATTTGCTAACCAAAACCTTGGGCATTTCCAGACATCAAATTTCTCGTTTCTTCTGTTTCCAGATTTATACAAAAGAATTTTTTTCTAGCCATGTAATTATATTTTGATGATGCGTTGCCTGGAGTGTGTTTTTGAGGTGGCATGGGCTGCTTTGAAATACTTTCTCCCATTCACCAAAGCGTTAGGAATGTATCATAATATCTAAAACGAGTCTCCGTGATTTGTATGCAACTAACTTTTTTTGGTACAGAACATCAGTAGAAATTGTTTTTACATTTTTTTTTTGTTCTTCCCATGTATCTTTCACAGGGCAGCGTGCCTGTTGGGGACAAAGATTGGCAAGAGTTGAGATCTTCATCATCCTAACCAGCCTGCTGAGGACCTTCAGTTTCCAGCTGCCTCCAGGAGTGAAAAAGCTCAATGACAAACCTATAGTACATATGGGACTATATCCACAGCCTTATAAAATCTGTGCTATACCACATCACACAATGATATAACATCTGTTAAAATACTGCATTTATTTAGTATTACAAATATTTTCTTCTTTCCTTTTATTTTATTTTTGAGTCCTGAAATTCATTCTTTTTACTCTATCCCAAAATGTCTTTATCCTAATAAAGGGGAACGCTCCATTGCCCCCCTGTCATGGACCGACCATTTCCTCCTTAGACTGGACTTTCAATCTGCCAACCCTCGCCGATGGGAGGCAAAACCAGTAAAATGGTTCCACCCCAGGCGCCTGATGGACCTTGAGAGATTCCTGATGGAACTTGGGACATTCCCTGCCTCTCAATCCCGCGACTTGGCTGAGGCGCTTGTAGCATCCTTGGGAACGGGCGGTGGTCAAATCGCACCTTTGCGGCCTCTGACCCGACGCAGATCCCAGGTGGCTCCCTGGTTCTCTATGGAGCTCCGGGAAATGAAGCGTCAGAAAAGATGCCTAGAGGAGTGTTGGAGGTCCTCCCAGTCTGAATCTGACCAAACACAGTTAAGAACTTATATTAGGTCTTATATTGTGGCGATGGAAGTGGTGAAGTGGGACCACTTCGCCACTCTCATTGCATCTGCAGAAAACCGCCCAGCGGCCCTGTTTAGAGTGACCTCCTCAATCAGGGAGCGAGGGAAGATCCCTTGCAGGGCAGAGCTGAGGATTTTGTACAGTTTCTGCATGATAAAATCACTCAGATCCAGATCGGATTGGACTCTGAATGGGCGGAATCCACTTGGGAGACTGGGGTAGGTCTTGGAGTAGCATCTGGGTTGAGTTTGACCCTGTTTCCATCAATGAAGTGGACAGGATTGTGGGTAGACTGGGTGCCTCCACGAGTTTGTTGGATCGGTGTCCCTCCTGGCTTGTTTCAGCTGCCCGGGAGGTGACTGGAGACTGGATTCAGGCAATTTTCAACTCTTCTTTGAGGGAGGGGATCTTCCCCGCCTCTCTTAAGGAGGCGGTGGTTCGACCCCTCCTCAAGAAGCCTGTCCTGGATCCAGACTCACTTAATAACTATTGGCCCGTCTCCAACCTCCACTTTATAGTGAAGGTTGTTGAGACCATGGTGGCGCAACAGCTCCCACAGTTCCTGGAGGAAATGGAGTACCCATACCAGTCGGGTTTTCGGCGTGGGTACAGCACAGAAATGGCATTGGTCGCTCTGGTGAATGATCTCTGGTGGGCCCGAGATGGAGGTTGTTCCTCCATCCTGGTCCTTCTTGACCTCTCAGCAGCTTTTGATACCATCGACCATGATGTCTTACTGCAGCGACTTGGGGGGTTAGGGATGGGAGGCACTGTTCTACAGTGGTTCTCCTCCTACCTCTCAGATCGCTCGCAGTTTGTATGGGGGGGGGAACAGAGATCCACCCCAAGGCCCCTAACTTGTGGGGTACCTCAGGGGTCAGTTCTCTCCCCCCTACTCTTTAATATCTATATGAAGCTGCTGGGTGAGATCATTCATGGTTTTGGGGTGAAGTATCATCAATATGCGGATGATACTCAATTGTACATCTCCACCCCAGGCCTACCCGGGGATGCCCTTTCCATGATGTCCCGTTGCCTGGAGGCGGTGCAGGCCTGGATGGGTAGGAACAGACTCAGACTCAACCCCTCCAAGACTGAGTGGCTGTGGATGCCGGCACCTCGTGTTTCAGAGGTCCCATCACTTTTGATGGGGTGGGGAGGTACTTGCCCCCATAGAAAGGACCCGCGACTTGAGTGTCCTCCTGGATTCTTGGCTGTTTCTAGAAGATCATTTGACAGCCGTGACCAGGGGGGCTTTCGCACAGGTTCACCTGGTGCGCCAGTTTCGCCCTTTCCTGGACCAAGATGCCCTTCGCATGGTCACTCATGCCCTGGTTACTTCCCACTTGGATTACTGCAATTCCCTCTATATGGGGCTGCCCTTGAGGTACACCCAGAGGCTCCAGCTGGTCCAGAATGCAGCCGTGTGGGTTGTTACAGGAGCTCCTCGTTACTCCCATGTAACACCTCTCCTGCACGAGCTGCACTGGTTACCGGTGGTCCTCCGGATCCGCTTCAAGGTGCTGGTACTTATCTATAAAGCCCTACATGGCTTAGGTCCAGGGTACTTGCAGGATCATCTCCTGCCTGCCTCCCACCGTCCTGTCCACTCCCACAGGGCTGCTCTCCTCAGGGTACTGTCGACCAGACAATGTCGTCTGGTGACGTCCAGGGGTAGGGCGTTCTCTGTGGGCGCCCCTGCTCTCTGGAATGAGTTACCCACCAAGCTCCAGACGGCACCTGATCTTCATTCTTTCCGTCGGGGCCTTGGCTATTCCAACAAATGGGCTGATTTGATTCTTGGAGTCACTATTTATTATCATTCAATCTTAACTGGTCTTAATTGGGTTTTTATTATATGTTTTTACCTGTTTACTTGTTTTTACCTGTATTCCCCACCCTGAGTCCTTTCGGGAGAAGGGCGGCATATAAATACTTGCAAATAAAATAAAATAAATAAATAAATAATAGCCACTTGTGTGTAACCAACTAAGCTTGTTCAGTTTTGCTTTCTTTATGTTTTCTGAAGAAATAAATTCTTGTTTTTAGTGCACTTGCTTGCAATTATTTGTACATTTTTCTCATGGAATAACATGGGTTTCATTTTCAATTCCCATGGAACAAGAGAAGCCTAAAGTTGTTCTGACCTAGGGTTCCTGATATAGTAAAAGCACACAATCAGTTCCAAAAACCCTCTTTTTATTTCAATGGCTGTGAATTCTACTCATTCAGAGCCTGTTCATTCTCAATCTATTTATTCACAGATGAGTCCCAAATAATTGTAAAGAGTCTGACAGAAGTCTGCCACAGTTCTTCGGGATAAGGCTGATAAACACTCACCTTTATCTCCCTTGACGTGCTGCCAAGACCTAATTGGCAATTAACTTTGCAAGGCCACACGGAACACAGAGTCAACACAGAGCTGCAGTCTCATGGCTGCAAGCGCTCCAAATACCCTCCTCTGTTTCTTGATGGATTAAATATTTAGAAGAGATGTGCCTTCGTGAAAACTGTCTCTGAAAGGCAGCTTTTAAACCCTCAGAAGTTTCCTATCAAGGAAAATGGAAACGGTGGCTAGGGTTTGAATGAGCGAAGCGCTTCAGAAAGCAGTCAGGAATGAAATCTGAAAACTCAGAAATAACAATCGCCTCAAAAGTTCTCCTGACTTCTCACTTTCTGGAAAGACAAGAAAGCCTTTCCCTCCTTCAGAGTCACTTGAGCAGCAAATGAGGCTCCCAGAGAGCAATGATGCTGTGTGGCGCTTGCCATTTACCAGAGGCCTTTCATTTTCCCGCCTTTTTCCCCTCAGCAATGTCTCTGGCTGAGGAACTGCTCCCGTTTCCACAGCCCCTCCGAGAAGCAGCACGAGCAAGATAGAGGAGGAAAGAAACCTTCTTTTGCATAGCCTGCCCCCCCTTTTCCCGGGGGTAGAAGCCGTGGGTCCTGATCTTCCTCTGGCTTCTGATGAACAAGATGGAAGCCATCTTGCGTCCTTCTGTCAGAAATCCAATAAGCGGGAGGCTTTTATGGCTCTGGTCTTGCTCCCATTGTGGCCTTTGCTGCAGGATCAGGACCGGCAGTTGCCTTTCCCGATGAGGTGCAATCACAGGCACTGCAGCATTTTTTTAAAAAAAATAATTAAAGCGTTTTCATTCTCCACAATGATGACCACACTCAAAGAAAGAAGTGCAATTCAGTGGTGGGTTGCCCCTCGTTCTGACCGGTTCGCAAGAACCAGTAGTAAAACCGGCGGGAGGCCCCGCCCACTGCCCCGGATGTCATCATCGGTGATCTGCGCATGCGCAGAAGCAAGAGGCGCGCAAGAGCGAAGCGAGCGCGATCCTGTTGCGAACTGGTAGTAAAGGTAAGTAGAATCTATCCCTGGTGCAATTTGCACTCCCCATTAAAAGAAAAAATGCCACAGACAGAAGAGCCCAATTTCCCCCTTCCGTCAGCTCATTTCAAGGAGACCAAGCTGATAAAAAGGCCTCAGCGATAGGAAGAAGCCTCATAGCAAACAGATTAAAGACCTTTATTTGTCTTTATCAGAGTTTAGATTTGTGGCATGCCTTTTCTCTAAGAGGTTCTGTGGGGAATCCTCCCTTCATCTTAACCGCAGCAACAATCCTGTGAGGTAGGCTGGGCAGAGAGAGTGGCAGTGGCTGTAAGTCCCCCTGTCAGGTGATGCCTCAGATCCCTGGTCTCCCAATTCCCATTCCCATTCCCACACCTTCACCCCACTTTCGCTCTGGAGCTCAGAGGGAGGATTTCTGTGGCTGAGGGTGGGTTCCCTACTCCTGCTCATTAATTATCTTGCAGTTGAGTGTGTTTTTGAAAGCCAGGAAATGGATAGCATCAGTAATGAATTTAATTAGGCATCTTGTGTGACTGTTTTCCTCCTCAGCTCTTTTGGGGATTGTGTAATCTACTACCTGATGAACCATAAACTAGCCAAATAAGGCAGAGTCTGCAAATATGCACTCAGGAGCTGCAACTAACCTCATGCAGGTTAACACTAAGTATAAGGTGATCAGATTTTAACATTGGTAAAGAGGCTGTGGGTGTGGCTTATTTTGTGGGCGTGGCTTGGAGGTCATGTGACTGGGTGGGCATGGCTAGCTGGTCATGTGACCGGGTGGCCATGGCTATTTGTATAAGGACTACTCAGAGGGCTGAAAAAAGTCATTTCTGACAGGTCCTCGCACTTTTGACTGGTCCTCACACTTATGACCATCCTCACATTTATGCCCGTGCAGCATTCTTAACAACCATGTCACTCATTTCACAACTGCTTCTCTTCACCATGGTGATAAGATAGGGCAAAAAACGTAAAATGTGAGGACAGTCGTAAGTTCGAGGACTGGTCAAAAGTGCGAGGACCAGTCAAAAATAACTTTTTCAGCCTTCTGAGTAGTCCATGTGCATAAAAGGATACAGCAATAGAGAGAGATGAAGGAAGGGAAATTAGAGTAGGAGTGAGGTTAAGAGAGGGAGGAAGAGAGGAGGAGAAGAAGAAAGGAAGAGGAAGTAGGAAGGAGAAGAAGAGGGGGGGAAGAGAACGTAAGAAGGAAAGAAAAGAGAGAGGTGGTAGGTTTGAGGAGAAAGATTGCTGTACAATAAAAAAGATGAAAGGGAAGAAAACCAACCCCAAACAAATATAAAGATATTAAGATAAAGAATGAATTGTTAAACTTTAAAGAATAAAAGAGAACAAATATGAATAAATAGCAATAATTAGAAACACACATACAAACTTACAATGTATTTTCTTTGAACAGAGTATTTGGCCGGTTCACAAATTTAAACAGTGTTTAGTCATTTCACTTAAATTTACAATTTCTATATTTCCTTTTTGCCATATTTATTCCTCATCTATTTTTCTAAAAAAACCAATATTACCCTTCATCCTCATCTCTAATCTTGATCAAATTCAATTTTTCACTTCTATTCTATATTATACCCCTTCCCATTGTCATCTATTTTTATATCCATCCTCACATTGGTTAATTATGTAATATTACAGTTGTTTAATACAAATTCAACATTTTAATATAAATCAATTAGTTATATAACTATCTTTTTTGTATATTAATCAATATGAACATGAATATTCCAATTATTTCCATGCAATCCAATTTCTTACAAATCAATTAATTATATTTACCAATAATAATAAACCAAATAATTTCCCCCATATATTATTCCAACCACAATTTAAGCATTTCTGCTTCAACACAATATACAATTAATAGTATCTCAATTATTACAATTCCCTAGTTAAATAGAGCTTTTTTTTCTTTTGTGTTTTAAAATCTGGAACTCTCCTCTTTTGCCATTTGCCATAAATTTCCCATTGTTTGCACCTACCTTTTTTGATGAGGAAAAAGAAATCTGCCTTTCCAACGTTGCTAGCAAACAGCAAACCTGCTTTAGTTTCGGTTTCCTTTTCAGTTTAAATTGCACAAGGAGAAAAAAAAACTAGAGGGAAAAAAACTGTTTAAATTCTTGCTGTGGGGCTTCAAAGGGCCGCCTATGTTTTCTTTTAACACTGATCAGCTGTAGGGCGGGCCTTTGAAGCCCTGTGGCAAGAATTTAAACAGGTTTTTTTCCCTCTAGCCATCAGCTGGGACTCAGGAGGCAGCAATAGATTGGGAGTGGGCAGGGTAAGCAAACCGCGTTCTCCCACCGTTCCCTAGCTTGTCCTGCATTCCTTCCAAAAATCGGGACTTTTTAAAAATGCCGCGGGACGGGGGACAAATTATTGAAAATCGGGACTGTCCCGCCAAAAGTGGGACGTCTGGTCACCTTAACTAAGTATAATTAGCATCTTAGATCTGCTAAGTCTTCACCGAAGGAGGAAGCAGCTTTGATGTTTAAGGGTCAGATAGCTGCCCTGCAAATTACATTGTTTGTGATTCTACAGGTAGTCCTCAGGTTAGGACCGTGATGGCGAACCTATAGCACACATTCCACAGGTGGCACGCAGGGCCACATCTGTGGACACGCGAGCCGTTGCCTTAGCTCAGCTCCAGCGTACATGTGCATGCCGGCCAGCTGATTTTCGGCTGGACCTGCCCATGCAGCCCTTCCCCTTTCAGGAGTCTCCACATGGCCCGTTTTGGATGCCAGGTAAGTACAGGGTTTGCGCGGAGGCTCTGGGACAGCATTTTCACCCTCCCCAGGCTCCAAGAAGGCCTCTGGAGCCTGGGCAGGACGAAAAACGGGGCTACCGGAAGTCTGGAAACAGGCCGTTTCCAGCTTCTGGAGGCTTCAGGGAGGCCTGCTAGGCCCAAAATGGGGTGCGGGGGGGTTGTGCGCACATACGCTGGGGGTGTCATGTGCTCATGCACAGCGGGGGGGTCATGCACGCATGCGCGGGGGTCGGGGAGTGGGGGGGCATTGAATTATGGGTGTGGGCACACGTGCGTGCAACCCCCCCCGCACTATATTATATTATATTAATATTGTTTCCTGATTGATTATTTGTACCCTACGACTATCGTTAAGTGTTGTACCTTATGATTCTTGATGAACGTATCTTTTCTTTTATGTACACTGAGACAAAGACAAATTCCTTGTGTGTCCAATCACACTTGGCCAATAAAAACTTCTCTTCTCTTCTCTTCTCTTCCCTTCCCTTCCCTTCCCTTCCCTTCCCTTCCCTTCCCTTCCCTTCCCTTCCATTCCATTCCATTCCATTCTATTCTATTCTATTCTATTCTATTCTATTCTATTCTATTCTATTCTA
>WNWU01000304.1:289361-316023 GCA_012654045.1 Ptyas mucosa
AAGGAAGGAAGGAAGGAAGGAAGGAAGGAAGGAAGGAAGGAAGGAAGGAAGGAAGAGGGCAATGGGTCGGTGAGAATGAAAGTACACTTTGCCAGGAAAGATCCATTTTTGCCTTTTGAAGGAACATGATAAATAAAAAATTATATAAATGTACTCTTCTCTTTTTCTTTGGCAATTGAATATGCAACCCATCTTTTTTTTTTCCTAGAGAAAAGCAAAGAAAATTGCAAACAAATAAATTGGATGCAAAATACTTTATTTTTTTTCAGAAAATACAAGTTTTTTAACTTGATCTGCTGTTAAGGTGAGGCTTTTTTTAATTACCGTATTATTCTGAAAGGAAATAAAACAAAGACAAGAATTAAATGACTAAATAGAAAGAGAAGGGGAAAAAAGATTGATTCATCAAAGGGATCTTTCGTGCTACCCTCCCATACAAAGTTATGGCATTGCCTTCTTTAATTTAAAGATATTGTCAAACTTATCTTTCTTTCTTTCTTTCTTTCTTTCTTTCTTTCTTTATTTATATGCCGTCCTTCTCCGGAGACTCAGGGCGGCTTACAATGCGTTAAGCAATAGCCTTCATACTTTTGTATATTTATACAAAGTCAGCTTATTGCCCCCACAAACTGGATCCTCAATTTACCTACCTTAGAAAAGATGGAAGGCTGAGTCAACCTTGAGCCTGGTGGGATTCGAACCTGCAATAATTGCAGGCAGCTGGTGTTAATAACAGGGTGCTTTAGACCACTGTACTACCAAGGCTCCTTGGTATGAGTTTGAATCTGGCTCTAGCATTAACCAATCTTAATTGGTTGTACAGCTGTAGCCATTAGAATAAAGAAGCTTTAGAACAGAGTAAGCTGAATGGGATTCATGGCAAGATATCAAATTAAGAAGGAAAGCTTTATAATAACATTTTACATTTTATAATGATGCACGGTGGGGAACAGCACAGATTTTATAAGGTTGTGGGTGCAGCACCATAGATGCTATAGGTGTTTCATCAATCTCTTTCATTCCTTCAGGCAGCTGGAACCTGAAGGCCCTCAGTAGGTTGATTAGGAAGATGAAGATCTCAATTCTGGCCAGCTTTTCTGCCAAGCAGATTCGCCGTCCTATGGAAAAGACATGGGAAGAGAAGAAAGTGGGCAGTAATCTGTTCCAGAAGGACATATACAGCTCCCAATTAATTGCTAAGGAGGCTTTCCCCCTTTTACAATGTGTGGCAAAGTAAAGTGATGAACAGGAATTGTTTGTAACTGATCTTAAGAATGATTTTTTTTTTTGTCTATCTGCCACCTGTATGTAAGGAGACATTTGGACATCTAGAAGTTTCTTATGTAAAGGTACGTATGAGCAGTAGGCATTACTGTCTATTGGGTAAAATACATAAGAAGCAGATATATAAACAGCAGATGACAACTGAGCAAATCCATGAACACCTACTAATAATTACAAGACACAATGAAAACTGCTTAATTTCACAACACACAGGCAGACCTAAACATAGTTTAACCGGGAAATTGTGAGCATCCAAGACCAAGCTAAATCCAAAAATGCTAGAGAAGTCATGGAAGCTTGGCATTCAGACACATCAACAGGCACAGAGGGATAAAAAACATTTCCACACCATTCAAAGGGGACAATTAAAAAGAAGAAAAGGAAACAGATAGACCAAAGCATCACCTTGTCGGCAATCAACACCCAGATAAGCAGGGATTAACACCAGGAGCTACCCCAGACAAACAATCAAGCAATAAATAAATAATATCCTAATCAAGGAACTACCAAGGGGAAAACCTCACCCCTCCCAACATTGACAAGACAAGCTTAATTCTTCCACCCAAGCAATCAGATTTTATCTGTGGGGAGGAAACTTTTTAGAATGACAAGAAAATTTTCTTTTAACCTGAAAAGAACCTGTTTTAAAAGCAAGGGAATACAAAGAGGAAGGGTGGGAAAACTCATTTCTCTGTCTAACTAAGACTCCCCATATCCAGAGATATTTCACAAGAAGAGTCCTCCACTCCTCTGCTCGCAATAAAATACCTTATGCCACCTGACTTGAAATGCTGGGCTTAGAAAACTTAGACCTACGCCACCTTCGGTCTCACCTAAGCGTAGCTCATAAAATTATCTGCTACAATGTCCTACCTGTCAATGAGTACTTCAGCTTCAACCACAACAATACTCGAGCGCACAATAGATACAAACTTAAAGTGATCCGCTCCAAACTCGATTGCAGAAAATACGACTTCAGCAACAGAGTGATCAGCGCCTGGAATGCACTACCTGACTCTGTGGTTTCTTCCCCAAATCCCCAAAACTTTAACCTTAGACTGTCTACTGCCGACTTCACCCCATTCCTAAGAGGTCTGTAAGGGGCGTGCAGAAGAGCACCAGCGTGCCTACCGTCCCTGTTCTAATGTTCCCTTTCTTTGTATTCATTTTATGTATTTAATTCATGCTTATCCTTATATATATTATCTAATATGTACTCTACAAAATAAAATAAATAAATAAAATAACAGTGAACCGATGAAAAGAAGAACAGTTATAAATTGCCCGAAAAAACAGATTGACAGACTTGAAACCCACAAGTAAGAAAGAAATCTTTAAATTACAAACTTGAATAATTTGACTTACCTATTCCAAATGGAATAAATGCTTCTCGAAACCTAAAATTCCCATCTTTGTCTAAAAAGTGATTTGGGTTGAATTCTTCAGGTGTCTCCCATTCTTCAGGATCTAGAAGAACAGAGCGTAGATCTGGAAGAATAATTGTTCCCTGAAAGGGGGAAAAAATAGGCTAAAACAGGGCTGTTTCATAGCAGGAGTAGTTGAATATATTTGTGGAAAACATTTCTTAGGGCATATCTTAATCTACCCACTATGTTTTTTTCCCCTTCTGCAAGCTCCTTTGGAAGGCAATAACTGATCTGAAGTTTGGCTTCTCTCCACCCACCCCCTATAAAAAGAAAGAGGGAGTTATCATATTTCTTTACTATTCTAACTTGTCCCTGGGAGGATTACAGCATGGCAATGCATCTTCTCTCAAATTATATTTGAGAGCCTTGAATAGTACAGTGGTCTAAAGCCCTGTTATTAACATCAGCTGCCTGCAATTATTGCAGGTTCGAATCTCACCAAGGCTCAAGGTTGACTCAGCCTTCCATCCTTTCTAAGGTAGGTAAATTGAGGACCCAGTTTGTGGGGGCAATAAGCTGACTTTGTATAAATATACAAAAGTATGAAGGCTATTGCTTAGCGCATTGTAAGCCGCCCTGAGTCTCCGGAGAAGGGCGGCATATAAATCAAATTTAAAAAAAAATATTCCAGCAGAACAAGGGAACTGGAGGAGAAGCAGATGGGGAGCCCATGTGGTATCTAGTTAAAGGTGCTGAGTCAGCAATGGGGAGACCCCCCCCCCCTCCTTTAGATATGAAAACCAGCTAGGAGACTTGGCTCAGTCCTAGATTACATAAATCCAAAACATCCTTGAGGAGAGTACTGGCGAAACACTTCTGAAGATGTTGCCAAAAAAAAAAACCCTTCATGGATTTGTCCATGTAGTCACCAGGTACTAAGACTGACCTGAAGATGGATTGACAATTCCAAAAAAAGCACAGAAACTAAGAGTGGAACCTATCCTGTCATCAGAGAGAAAGGCTAGGAATAATTTAATGTATGGATCAGTGGTGGGTTGCCTCTGGTTCAGACCGGTTCTATAGAACCGGTCGTAAAACCAGTGGGAGGCTCCTCCCACTGACCCTGACGTCATCAGAACGCTTCTGCACGCGGCCCCGTTGCAAACCAGTAGTAAAGGTAAGTAGAACCCATCCCTGGTATGGATAGACTGCTATTGGTAGGAAATGCACATATTGTACAAATAAGTTTTTAAAACATGATTGGAATTATTTAATAAAACTCATTTTGTTCCTTTGTTTCTACATTAATGCAATATTTCTGCCATCATATACCCTCCACAATTCTAGCCATAGCCACAGTTGCTGGCAAAATGTCAGGAAATCTGTTGTCTAAGCCATGGTCACTAAATCCTGATGCCCAACAGATATTGGCCATTAAAGAACTACGTCAGTATATCTTATTTATATTATTTTTCCTATTTGATATTGTACTTTCCATGGGGAAGTCCCGAGCAGAGTCATTTCTGCAAGTGCTATCTTGTGTTACTCCATCTTCATTGCAATATTGTGGTGCCGTCTGTTCACGGTTTTTTCTACCTTTGGAATATGGAAATTTCCCATCTTCACATTTTTTGCGCTTTGTCTGGGAAGGGCTATTAATATGTTATACTTTGCACGCAGAATCTCATGAATGACAGCGTTGGTATAAGGCAGCGCCTTTCGATCTCGATAAGAGATTGATCCAGAGGAACCGAAGACATCTTCAATCTCCTTGTGGACTTTTTCTGGAAAGAAAGAAGGGAAATCTGTTTTGAACGATACATCAGGTTGAATAACAATTAACTAATCCTTCACAGACCCAGTACTTATTTCCCAGGAGTTTATTCATGACTAAGTACTTTAGAAATCAGAGTAAGCTTAGAAGAACTGAATGCATCTCACACAATTAAGATAATCTCATTTTATTAGTAATTTTAAAGGTGCTGTATTCTATTTTAATTTCTTCATCGTTAGTCTTCAGCATGTGTTCATGTGCAATTGCTGTCATCATACAAATATATGCCTGGAAAAATTAGAAAGTGTTCCAAAATGTGCAGCTGTACTGGAAATTTAGTTAGTTAGTTAGTTAGTTAGTTAGTTAGTCAGTTAGTTAGTTAGTTTGTCAAACATGTACAAAATAACAGGTATAAGTATAACATGGATATGAACACAGCAAATGGGTACGAATAAATGAGGACAGTAGGACAGGGATGGTAGGCACACTGGTGCACTTATGCACACCCCTTACAGACCTCTTAGGAATGCGGTGAGGTCAACAGTAAACAGTTTAAGGTTAAAGTTATGAGGGTTTGGGGAAGAAACTACAGAGTCAGGTAGAGCATTCCAGGCATTGACCACTCTGTTGCTGAAGTCGTATTTTCTGCAATCAAGTTTGGAGCAGTTTACCTTGAGTTTGAATCTATTGTGTGCTTGTGTATTATTGTGATTGAAGCTGAAGTAGTCATTGACATTGTAGCAGATAATTTTGTGTACTACGCTTAGGTCAGACCATAGGCGGCGTAGTTCTAGGTTGTCTAAGCCCAACATTTCAAGCCTAGTGGCATAAGGTATTCTGTTGTGAGTGGAGGAGTGGAGGACTCTTCTCGTGAAATACCTCTAGACTTGCTCAATTGTATTAATGTCCGATCTACAGTGTGGATTCCAGACAGATGAACTGTATTCAAGAATTGGTCTAGCAAATGTTTTGTATGCCCTAGTTAGCAGTACAATGTTACCGGAGAAGAAGCTTCGCAAGATTAGGTTAACACTCTTGATGCCTTTTTAGCAATGCTGTTAAAGTGAGCTCTGGCGCTTAGATCGCTTGAGATGAGTACTCCAAAGTCCTTGACAGAGTGAGGGTCGTCTATGAGGTCATATCCACCCAGCTTGCATTTGGTGTTCTGATTTTTTTTTAATTTTTTTTTTTGCCAATGTGTAAGACATTTGTTGGTTGAGATTTGGAGTTGCCAAATGTATGACCTTTCTGACACATAGTCAAGGTCACTTTGTAAGGTAACAGCATTGTCGATGGTGTTGAATAGCTTTGTGTCATCAGCAAAGGGGACGCAGCTGCTTATAATATGATTGCAAAGGTCATTTATGTAAAGTATAATCTAAAATAGAGATATCTGCATTTCAAGTTCATTACATCTTTTAGAATTGAACTGATTTCAACATTTGATTATAGTTATTGAAAAAGTATATTTACAGTCTCTGGTTTCTTTTACTCTGCTGAGCTACTGAATCAACCTAGGAAAATTGAAGAATAATTTCAGTTTATCATTCAATAGATATCAAAGAAACCATGTGTGCTTTACAGCCTGAGACTAGTCCTTGCTCCTACTTCCAAAAAATTTTCTCACCTTGGATTTCTGGATGATTTACCAAGGTGAGTAGTGCCCAATTCAGGCTAGAGATGGTTGTGTTTGTTCCAGCGATAAAAAAATCAAGAAGACAACAAGCCAGGTTTTCTTCATTATAAGTAGAGTTGGAGTCATTCTTGCTCTGATGTTTAAAAAAAAGAAAATTAACTTAGGATAAATACTCAGCTATCTTCCAGATTTTCTAGTGTTATTAGCAAACGAAATCTTATTCTCTACAATGCATATTTCCTGCACAGTCTCTGCACAGTCCTTATTCCTTCTATTTGGAAAAACTTGTCTAAACTTGCCTAAGCAAAACTATTTTTTTCTCTCATTTTAATCAGGCTGTGAAGTTTCCGAAAGATGCCCTAATTAATTCATGAGCCATGACCCAAACTTCAAAAGAAATACAGTCATTTATTAGGAGCACCATTTCGGCAATATTCGGATGCAGTTAGAACTAATCCAACGTAGATTTACGTTCCCCTATGACCCTGTCTCTCCCCTCCTCCCTGGCCATGTCATAAATCACATTCTCCAATTAACCACTTTGGCTGGCTGTGAAATCCAACACCCTTCTTCTGATTGCGGAGAGAAAGCATGTATGGAATGTAGCTTCTGTTAGGGAAATCAATTATCTCTATCAGTTCTCCCTCCATCCTGCTCATGGCAACTTGAAAGCTTTGCAAGTTGACATTGGCTTTTGTAATGCCTTTCATTTTTAATTAACTAGTTTCTAGTGTGTAGATAATCTATGGGCTTGAAGCACTGGTGAGTTGCCCCAGTTCACACCGGTTCTATAGAACCCGTAGTAAAACCAGCGGGACGCTCCGCCCACCGACCCCGGCATCATCAGAACGCTTCTGGACATGCGCAGAAGAGCGTGCGTGCAGCCCCGTTGCGAACCAGTAGTAAAGGTAAGTAGAATTCACCCCTGGCTTGAAGGGTCTGGTTAGTTCTATATTCCTGGTCAAATCATGGATGATGGTTTGATGGATACCAGCGGGTCTTCTCTTAGCCATTGGGAAAGGAGATTTTAGCAGTAACCGCATGGGACTCATAAGTACTTGATTTGTGGCTCAGTAGTGGGTTTCAAATTTTTTTACTACCGGTTCTGTGGGCGTGGCTTGGTGGGCATGGCAGGGGAAGGATACTGTAAAATCTCCATTTCCACTCCACTCCAGGGAAGGATACTGTAAAATCTCCATTCCCTCCCGATCAGCTGTGACTTGAGAGGCAGAGAATAGATAGGGGCGGGGCCAGTCAGAATTTTTACTACCGGTTCTCCGAACTACTCAAAATTTCCACTACCGGTTCTCTAGAACTGGTCAGAACCTGCTGAAACCCACCTCTGTTATGGCTAATGCTTCTGTTGGATCTCAAGTTGATGGCAGAGGGTTTTGGCAAATTCATTGTTAGCTAGTGAAAGTTGCCCCTGTTTTGCAAAGTATAAACTCTAAACCAGGGGTGTCAAACTCACGTTGTCATGGTGGCATCATGTGACATATTGGGACTTTTTTCCCCTTCGCTAAACCGGGCATGGGCATGGCCAGCGCATGACGCATCTGGCCCACAGGCTGGGAGTTTGACAGCCCTGCTCTAAACCATCAATTTCTCTCTGTAACTGAGCTAAAACAGACACACCAATCTCATCATCTCCATTACATATCTTCTGACTATATTTAACAACTGCATGATTCTGAATGCCTACATCATTATGGCATGTATTTTCATTAAACGGATATAAAAGAAAGAGATACACAGAATACCTTTTCCATTTCAAGGAGGTAGTAATCTATGAAATCCTCTGGTTCACGCAGGGAGTAATGCTGTCTGTGCTTCTCTATTTCCTGTCTTGCGAATGAAAGGATAAACTCTGCAGCATTCAACGCCTTCTGAGAGGGCCCTGGAAGATGTTTCATCAACCATGGGACTGCCTCAAACATCTAAAAAAAAGAAAGAAAGCAAAATTTCATTGTTATCTAAAAGAACTTAGTAAGCTTCTTCTCCCGTAATATTACACTACTAACCAGAGCAATTTCCTAGACCAGTGATGGCTAACCTTTTTGCCATCGTGTGCCAAAAGCAGGGGGAGCGCAGTGGGGTCACACGCACGTGTGCCCACATCCATTATTCTATGCACCCTGCCCCTCCATGCTCCTCCCCGCTTTTGGATCACGAAGGCATGGTGGGCCCGGTAGGCCTGTTTTTCGCTCTCCCCAAGCTCCAGAGCCTTTCTAGGAGCCTGGGGAGGGCAAAAATGGCCTTCCCCACCCCACCCAGAGGCCCTCTGAAGGCTGGAAACAGTGTGTTTCCTGACTTCTGGTGGGCCCAGAAGGCCCGAAAATCAGCTGGCCAGCACATGCATGTGTACCAGAGCTGAGCTCGCGTGCCCACCGAGATGGCTCCACGTGCCACCTGTGGCACCCGTGCCATAGGTTCACCATCACAGTCCTAGACCAATTCTCGAATACAGCTCATCTGTCTAGAACCTGTACTGCATATTGGACATTAATACAATTGAGCGTGTCCAGAAATATTTCACAAGAAGACTCTTCCACTCTTCTGCTCATAACAAAATACCCTACGCCACCAGACATGAAATTCTGGGTTTAGAAAATTTAGAACTACGCCACCTTCAATATGACCTAAGCATAGCTCATAAAATCATCTGCTACAATGTCCTACCTACCTGTCAATGACTACTTCAGCTTCAACCACAACAATACACGAGCGCACAATAGATACAAACTCATAGTAAACCGATCCAAACTTGATTGCAGAAAATACGACTTCACTAACAAAGTTGTCAACACCTGGAATGCACTACCTGACTCTGTGGTTTCTTCCCCAAACCCACAAAACTTTAACCTTAGACTGTCTACTGTAGACCTCACCCCATTCCTAAGAGGTCTGTAAGGGGCGTGCATAAGAGCACCAGCGTTCCTACCGTCTCTGTCCTAATGTTCCCTGTAATTGTATTCATTTTATGTATTCAATTCATGTTTATCCTTATATATATTATCTAATATGTATTCAACAAAATAAAATAAATAAAATAAATAAACCTAGTGGCAGAATTCATATGTCATGATTACCATGATTTGATTACACGGAAGTTATCTATTTGCTTTTTAGCCTTTTGCTCTTCAGAAGCACAAAGACTTTACAAAGTTTTAATATATTAAGCAGCTGACAATTCCAAATTCCTCATCCAAGCTCTTCTCTCATTGACTCTCCCTAGACATTGACACCCATGATATGGTCTCCCCATCAACTCCCAGGGGCTGGCCAAATTCTACTCTGAGCAGCTGGTCAGAAAGATAACCAGGTGTAAGGATCTGCCTTTCCTCCTTTCCCAAGAAAGTATAGATTCTTGAAACATGGTATTTCAAAAGGAACCTTTTATTGAGAAGAAGTGATAGCAAACCAGGCAAAGCAGACTCTAAATTCCACCCCCCCAAACTGCACAGTTAGAAATAGGGCTCTAGAATCCATCCCTCCAGTTCGAATGTGGATTTCAGCCAATCTACAGGTGTGGAGATGTTTATTGTAATGGCCGTCTTGATAGCCAGATACGGATCCGTTTCCATGGTTTTCTTCCACTTTCAACCAACTGACACAATCCACATGGCCCTCCCTCCTTGTTTCATTCCCAAAAGGTGAGAATATTGCAGGGCACTTAGGCGCCAGGAAAAAAGTTATAAAATACAGCTTATCCCCATGCTCCTCTCTCCCGCCATATGAATGACAGTATCACATCAGGGATCTGACACCAGGTCCCTAGACATATAGAAATACTGTAATTGTATATTGATACAACATAGAAAGTTTGGCTAGATTTCTTAAGGCGTAATTTGTTTTTGTGAATTCCAAGCTCTGATTTAATTTATCTTCAAAGTATGCTGAAAATCTAAAATATGGGTTAAAAAGTAGCAGAATAAGATTTGTGTGATGCAGTCAAAAGTTTTTCAAAATGGGAATGGTTTGGTCTGGTTACTTCAATAGGCAAGATAACTCACCAGATGAAAAAATCCTCCAGCTCTTTTTTCAATGAAGTTAGCTTCTTCAACTAACTTCTGGAAGTTTTTATCTTCAAGATCAAACTGGTGCCCAAAGCTCAAACTACATACGACATTAGCAACTGAATTGATCAATGGCAATGAAGGATCAAAAGGCTGCCCTGAAGATAAAAAGACATTAAGAATAATTAGATTTCTTCTGTTAATACTGAAAACTTGTAGCGGGATTTCAGGAATACTGGGATCTTTTGGCAATTTATTTTTTTATGGAAAATCAAATTAAATTGTGGAAATTGGGATCGTAGAAAACACCCAGGAGTATAGAAGAATCCAAGGCAGATGCATAAACAAACATCTTGAATGTATTTAATCATGTAACAAAACATTAACTATTTACAAAGGCTTTCTTAATGTTCATTTTTAGTATGGGGGCACACAGCATGTGTGACCACCCTGATCAAAGATCATCTCTCACAGAGAACAAACGTAAGAAGAGAGCTTGGTGGAAAGGTTAGAGGGGGTTTTATACTCAGTGCAAGCCCCTCCTTTCCACAAAGGGGTGGAGACACTTTCTGCCTCCACTAGTGTCTGAATGACACATGGGCCAATGGCTTGCAAATACTTGACAGTTCCCCTCCTTGCGAGCCAATGGCATGCAAACATACAAATGCAATGTACAACAGATTTTACCATGTGAGACATAACTTTTTACACAGATCTTTGTGCCTATCCACTGGTAGAGGTTTTGTGAAAATATCAGCCATTTGATATTTGGTCTGACAATGTAATAAAGATATAAACCCCATCTCTACTAGTTGCCTAACATTTTGATAGCGGATATCAATATGTCTGGACCTCTTTCCCACCGCATAGGCTTTGGCAATGCCTATGGCCCCGGTATTGTCTTCTATAATTTGGATGGGCAAAATCGGTGGTGTCCAGATGCTAGAAATTAAGGCATCAAACCATATCAGATCGTTTCCTGCCTCTGACAGGCATGCATATTCGGCCTCAGCGGTGGAGCACGAAACAAATTACTGTTGCCCCACATGCCAATGGATGGGTGCTCCATTTAATAGTACCAAGAAGCCTGAAGTACTCCTACGTGTCTTGGTATCTCCGGCCCAGTCCGCATCTGCGAAGCATTTTAATTGGGCCTTGTCTCTATTCTCAGGTTCCAAGCGAAGCACGTAATCTGCTGTGGTCTTGAGATACCTTAATAGCTTTTTAATGGCCAACCAGTGGAACTGGGTAGGATGTTCCACTTGTCTGGCTAGCAGGTTTACGGCCAGGGCAATGTCTGGACGGCTCCAGTTACTTATATATAGTAATGAGCCGACCACTGATCTAAATAGAGTATTATTTTGGAACTCTGGGCTATCCTTGTGTGCCAATCCATAATAGTCAGTCTGCATTGGGATAGCCGTTGGCTTGCTATCTTCCATTTTACATTTCACCAAGAGTTCGATGGATCGCAACCATCCTCTGCTACCATTCTGTGGAAATTGGGATCGTAGAAAACACCCAGGAGCATAGAAGAATCCAAGGCAGATGCATAAACAAACATCTTGAATGTATTTAATCATGTAACAAAACATTAACTATTTACAAAGGCTTTCTTAATGTTCATTTTTAGTATGGGGGCACACAGCATGTGTGACCACCCTGATCAAAGATCATCTCTCACAGAGAACAAACATAAGAAGAGAGCTTGGTGGAAAGGTTAGAGGGGGTTTTATACTCAGTGTAAGCCCCTCCTTTCCACAAAGGGGTGGAGACACTTTCTGCCTCCACTAGTGTCTGAATGACACATGTGCCAATGGCTTGCAAATACTTGACATAAATACACCAATTTTCACTCTCACCTGAAATTTCTAGACATGCACTGTCTTTCTGAACTATGTTCTGCTTCATCAGTCTTTGATTGAAAAGGAAAAGACATATTTTGCTTCCCTTGCACCAGAGGTGGATTTCAGCGGGTTCTGACCAATTCTGGAGAACCGGTAGCGGAGCTTTTGAGTAGTTCAGAGAACCAGTAGAAAAATTCTGACTGGCCCCGCCCACATCTATTCTCTGCCTCCTGAGTCCCAGCTGATCAGGAGGAAATGGGGATTTTGCAGTAACCTTCCTCTGGAGTGGGGTGGGAATGGAGATTTTACAGTGTCCTTCCCCTGCCACGCCCACCAAGCCACACCCACCAAGCCATGCCATGCCCACCAAGCCACGCCCACAGAACTGGTAGTAAAAAAAATTTGAATCCCACCACTGCCTTCACATGCTTCACTAGATGTGATTTCATACTCAGCTATTGAACAGGAGAATGAGAGTCTGGCTCTTCAGTTCTTTTAAAGCTAGACTTGACTCTTGACCTCAGAAGATGCCAGCCTTTTCTTGGTCATGGTCATGGCTCTCTATCTATTCTGTGGTGGGTTGAAAAGCTAAGTGTAAGGGGAGAAATTGTGAGACGAAAGTATGGTGAGAGTCCCTGGGAACACAGTGAGAGGGGAGAGAAGGCACTACAGAAGGCAGGAAGACAGTTACAGAAACAATCCCCTTACTACAGAGAAAGGGGGGAAGTATGAAAAAGCAGCTCAGAGTAATTCTGAATGAACTACATTAGGTAGAAGCTGAGCTACAGAAACATGCTGATGGGTTTTCAAGATTTTATTCCTTTGCTCTACTAACAGTAAATTATTTCAGAAATCCAAATGGTTCTCGTGTCCCGAATCTCCTAGACTGACTTTCCCAAAAGGGGATGGTGGAGAATAGTTATCTAGGCTTGCAGAATCCACAAATGGTTTTTTTTTTCAAAACACTCCTTCAGAACTGCTGCCAATTTCCCATCACACAGGGAGGCATTAACAGTCTCATAGATCCAGCTAATCACATCTCCACTCAGACCTTGTAACATCAAAATCAGTGGTCAACACTACAAGTGAAAAAGGATACTATCCTATCCATCTTCTCAGAATTAAGAAAATAATAATAATATGCCATCACATGATATGGCAAGATGGTGTTCTAATACACAATCACACACACACACACAAACAAAACGTCCTGTAAGTTCAGAACACAAGGCATGGAGAAAATAGCAGACTAATGAGACAACGCTGTGGATAAGAAAAGATGAATGACCTGCAGAGTTTTCTGGATGAAGAAAAGCTAAAGAGATAACTCATGTGCACCCTGGACGGTAGATCCTCACAAGCAAACCAACAGAAACTGGAGGGATCCTGCAGTTACCTCATGAGTAGAACACCAGGACCCAAGGAAGGAAGATCAAGCTTGCAGCCTCAGCAAAGCCCATTAGTGGACACTGCGTTTGACCAAACTCCACTCTCTTGAATACATGGAATTACAATTATGTAAAACCTTTAGAGATCTTCAGAGTAGCAGTGAAATTTGACTGCCTGGTGAGTGAACTTATGAATGGGGCGAGGTTAAAAGAAAAGGGAAAAATGACATATTTGGATCTTACAAGGTACACTGGTTCTAATGCTCTACAACAAATGTTGCAACTTATAACAGTCTGGTTTTCAGATTACAAAGTCCAGACAAAAAATAGGAAAGAAAGATGGACCAACTGAGTTTATGGTATTGCTTGTCTACTTGCATGAAATTTAAGAAGCTACTGCTACTGATGCTGCTGTTTTTATATTTCACAATTCAGCTTCTTGAACTGATATGCCATTTATGACTGTTCTCTGCTCATTCTCTTGATCTCAGGCTCCATTTAAAAATAAAAAAAGAATGTTGGGTATCTTACCAGAGAAATTCAGTAAAGAAAATACATATTTGATTATACATGTAATAACCGCAGCAAGAATGGTATTTGCACAAAATTGGAAAGCAGAAAATAATTCCTACAAAGGGAGAACTAATTAAGAAAATATTAGAATGTGCAGAAATGAGTAGATTAACATTAGCAATTAGAGGGAAGGAAGGATCAGAGTATTACAACATATGGGGGCAATTTTATCAATGGATAGAGACTGAATATAAATAATAGACAATGTAAAAATAAGAAACATGGGAAAATATGTTGCAATATATTAAATTTAAATGTAAAAAGAAAGATAAATATGTACTAAGAAAATGATGATAAATGTTGAATAGGACGACACAAAAATTTTGTACCCAGAGATTACACTGATTAATTATGAATTGTTTGTTTAAAAATAAAAATTAAAAAAAAAAGAATTCTGTTTTTTTAAGTTGGCTGCTGAACGTATTTCACTCTGTGTATGCTATCCCTCCCAGCATGCGTGAGCTCAGTCTTGCTTTCTTTTCCAGTACATCTTATTTGCCCTCTGAGCCCTTTCACTACAAATATTACTTACCTTTTGTACGTGCAAAAATTTCTACAAGCTGTTTGGCTAGATCTTCAATTTGGTGCTCAATGCTTTTTTCCCCCATTCCCAGCAACCGCAAGCAGACATTACCAATGTGTCGTTGCTGCTTCCAGGTGTGACCATTTGAAGATACAATACCTGAGGCCATCAACATTCAAAAAGAAACTATTACTAATAAAAATCAAGTTTAAAAAAGTTTAGATTGACTACATAGGAAAAGCCACATTTTCTGCAGATCTCCCTTTAGAGATTCCTGTTCTTTCAGTTCTTATGAACCCTACTGTTGTTGACAAATGAAAGAAATCTAGCATTATGTTATGTGATTATTAACTGATTATTAAATGTTTAAGAAACTCACTAAAAGGCCCTTCTTCTCTTTCAGTAATTTAAGATAAACAGTTGTTTAATGCAACCTTTTTAAATAATATAGTATGTGACTTCAAAACAGTGGTGGGTTCCTCCGGTTCCACCCGGTTCCGCCGAGCCGGTAGTGGTGACAATATGATGTCACCAAACTGGTTCTGCCCTCCCCTACCCTCCCCCCGCATTATTCTTACCTTTTATTTGGCCCCACCCCCAATCTATTGCTGCCCCCTGAGTCCCAGCTAATGGGCTATAAGAAAAAACTGTTTAAACTCTTGCCGCGGGGCTTCAAAGGACCGCCCTACAGCTGATCAGTGGTAAAAGGCAGTTTGGTGGTGGACCGGTGCCTCCAAAAACAAATGAGTAGACCGGTGCCTGCAAAAAATAAATGGGTAGACCAGTGCCTGCAAAAATAAATGGGTAGACCGGTGCCTGCAAAAATACATGAGTAGACCAGTGCCTGCAAAAATACATGAGTAGACCGGTGCCTGCAAAAAATAAATGGGTAGACCGGTGTCTGCAAAAATACATGAGTAGGCTGGTGCCTGCAAAAATAAATGGGTAGACCAGTGCTTGCAAAAATACATGAGTAGACCGGTGCCTGCAAAAATAAATGGGTAGACTGGTGCTTGCAAAAATACATGAGTAGACTGATGCCTGCAAAAATAAATGGGTAGACTGGTACAGCTCTGCAAGCAGTTAAAAGCCTGGTAGACCAGTACCTCTGCTAAATCCTAAAGAATCCCCACATGACCATCAAGCCACGCCCACAAAATAAGCCACGCCCACAGAACCAGTAGTAAAAAAGTTTAGAACCCACCCCTACTTCAGAAGTACTGCCTCTCAGTACCGCATAATTTTCTGACTACAAGGAAGTTAGGAATTAAAGTGACAAAGATCCCTTCAAGACATGAAGAGAGTTATGTAATGATAAATGGAGTAGTAAGAGAGTGTGTTGCAAAAGAGTCTGCAGGTACACTTTTAGCATTTTATAATCTACTCAGCAGAAGAAGCAGTGGAGCAGACATAAAGAGTTGGCAATTCCACCTCTTTGTTGCTAATATCAGGAGCTTCCCTCTTAAATTTATTTAGGCATGCACAATTTCTCTTGACACATTTCCTGGTCATATGTAGCTTTGTTGTTGTTAGTTGCAAAGTTGTGTCCAACCCATTGTGACCCCATGGACAACGTTCGTCCAGGCCTTCCTGTCCTCTACCATCCTCTGGAGTCCATTTAAGCTCACGCTCACTGCTTCAGTGATGTTCTGTCCCCGTCTCCCACATGCACAAACACACACGCAGACAGCCATGGGTTAAAGAATTGGCACAAACAAACCAGGTCCATTATCAGAGACTTGGCAGCAACACGAGAACCAGCTGCCAAGTGATTTACTATAACAAGGAGGGGGATGTTCCTCCACCAGATAACAGATACAATACACACCGGTTGGGAGAAAACAGTCCAGTTCAAAAGCCTTCAGCAGATTTGCAATAAAGGGACTCGCAGAACTTACCTTTGTCCATCACAGAATCCGACTGGCCACCCCACTCCCTTTTATAGCCTGTGGGGTGTGGTCCAGTGACTCAGCTTAATCCCTGGCATGCCTCCTCATCTGCTGTGAATGTTTATCACGCCGACGCTGGCGTGGATCCAGCCACAACTTGTCTCCCTTGTCCGCACTCTGATCGGAGACACCTGGCTCCTGGCCAGTCTCCTCTCCTTCGGCCGACACCTGAGGAATTGCCAAAGAGGAGGGACCTGGAGAGGGAGGCCTGGCCGGCTCCTCTCCTTCATGTTCGGAGCCTTCTTCCTCCGATACGATGAGCTCGAGGGTCGGAGCCACAACCAGTGACTCCATCCAGCCACCTTGTTCTCTGCCGTCCCCTTCTTCTTTTGCCCTCCATCTTTCCCAGCATTAGGCTCTTGTCCAGTGAGTCCTTCCTTCTCATTAGGTGACCAAAGTATCTGAGTTTCCTCTTCAGGATCTGGCCTTCTAAAGAGCAGTCAGGGTTGATCTCCTCCAGGACTGACCAGTTTGATCACCTTGCAGTCCAAGGGACTCACAGGAGTCTTCTCCAGCACCATAGTTCAAAGGCCTCAATTCATTGGCTCTCAGCCTTCCTTATGGTCCAACTTTCACAGCCATACATTGCAACTGGGAAAACCATAGCCTTGACTATACGCACTTTTGTTGGTAGGATGATGTCTCTGCTTTTTAGTATGCTGTCTAGATTTGCCATAGCTTTCCTCCCCAGGAGCAAGCGTCTTTTAATTTCTTGGCTGCAGTCTCCATCTGCGGTGATCTTGGCGCCCAGGAAAACAAAATCTGTCACTACCTCCATTTCTTCCTCATCTATTTGCCAGGACATGTGTAGCTACCTTGGTACTAATTTCTTTACAGACGTCATGGTTTTCCTACAGATAAAACTTATTTCTCTTAATGTTATAAAACCTCCTTTAACTGACAGTTCCTCAACAGTTATTGGCTGAGCACAAAGAAAGTAAATGCTTCCATGAAAGAGAGAAAAAGGATAGTGTGATGAATCTACTTTCAGACATAGCCTCTCATTGTACGCTTATGTGTATATTCATACAGAGAACCAGAAAAAGACAATATGCTCCTGTTTTTGATAGGGATTAAGTGTGGTTATTAGTTCAGGTTTGCAGAGAAAAATGCTTCATAGAGAAGATGTAGGTGAGCTGATATCAAATGCCACGCAATCTGGCAGATAAAATCTACTGCGGATCCCGCCAGCCAAGGAATTCCACCTGGCAAGGCTTAGAAGAGCCTTTTTCAACATGCCCTTCAGAAATATTCAGAAGATCTGGCTCTGCCAGTTGGCACGAGGCCCCTATTGAGATGCCTCAGGCTGGAACTGGTTGGTGTAGTTTACACAAGGCACCATTCCTACTCCATGTGAGCCCCGAGGCTTTTACTCTAAGACTGAAGTTTACATTCTACTAATCAGTACAAAACAATCAATTTGTTCCTTTGTCTCCCTTCCAAACAGGGAACAAAATGGTAATAGTTCTCCAGATCTGACTGGCTTAGAAATTGCTGACTGACATTCATCAAACTGCTCTGCAATGTAGTAGAATCAGAGCAATAAAGATCTGAGTTTGAGTTTCTTTATTAAGACACCTGTAAAGTGATCATTGCGTCCCAGTTTGGGTCAATGAGGATTACATAGAAACAGAGAAAAGTATTCTATTCAATTTATTCAATTTATATGCCACCCCTCTCTGAAGACTCAGGGCGGCTCACAATACACTAAAAAAATCACTATAAAAATACTTAAAAATTAAAGACATTAAAGACATTAAAACTCACTCACACTATTCATGGCCGGATCACATCAGATCGCAAAGCGAGATCAACGGTCCCAGGCCTGCCAGAAAAGCCAGGTCTTCACCGCTTTTCGGAAGGTCAATAGGGTGGGGGTGGTCCGGATCTCAGGAGGTAACTGGTTCCAGAGAGCTGGGGCAGCCACAGAGAAGGCCCTCCGCCACGGGCCCGCCAGCCGGCATTGTTTAGCTGACGGGACCCGGAGGAGACCAACTCTGTGGGATCTTACCGGTCACTGGGAGCTATGCAGTAGAAGGCGGTCTTGAAGATAACCTGGCCCTGAGCCATGTAGGGCTTTAAAGGTAATAACCAACACCTTGAATTGTGACCAAAGACCAATAGGGAGCCAGTGCAGCTTGCGAAGAATTGGTGTAATGTGGGTGTACCTAGCTGCACCCTCGACAGCTTGCGTGGCTGCATTCTGGAGCAACTGTAGTCTCCGAACACTTTTCAAGGGTAGCCCCATGTCGAGCCAATATGCCAATCAATAGTCCACAATTATCTATACAGTATAGCCAGTGGTGGGATTCAAGTAATTTAACAACCGGTTCTCTGCCCTAATGATTTCTTCCAACAACCAGTTCGCCAAACTGCTCAGAAAGTTAACAACCGGTTCTCTCAAAGGGGTGTGAACTGACTGAATCCCACTACTGAGTATAGCCAACAATTTTTAATCCCTAATAAGGCAAACATTTGGCCTTGAGACTGACAAGGTTTTTCAGTTTTCCCTGACCTGTCCCTGAGAGAAATATAATTATTCCTGTAAAGAATAGAGCCTTAGTGACTCCATATTTACACTTTTCATAACCTAAGCTAACCATCGGTGTAAGACATTAAGATAAGGAATTATGTATGACGCCTTTTCTGGGAAAAATAAAGCCATAAACTTGATTAGTACATTCCAAGTCAGCTCAGGCTGACCGAGGCTAATTTAATAGTAGAAGGAAGGAAGCTGCCATGTTTTGATTAATTGTATTGTTATGAAGACATGTGGTAAAGGTATTTCCATAGGGGATTTCCGATTCAGGAATATGTTGCGGAATAGCCAAGAATTTATGTAACGTCCAATAAACCAATGATATCGGACGTTTTATTGTTTTGCTGCTTGTTTGAAAATGTATTTATACATTAAATACATTTATACATTAAACCTGTATAACGTTCTCTCTCTTTTCTTGGAGAACCCTTTTATAAAAGCTTATGATATATATATATATATATCTTTTAAATAAAATATGCTTTTTATTGTTCATGGTCTCCTCATCCTTATCTGAGAGGTTTATTTTTCTCACAGTCCCACTGAACAGAAAAGGTGGATATTCTGTTAGCTCCGACTAAATATTCAATTTACTGCCAAAGAAGGACCCTGCTTCCCCTTGTGGCAGATTAAGTCTGAAATCTTTTTATTCACTGGTTAATTGTGTTATACAGCTGACAACACTATATTGATCTAAACATGGGATCTATTACTTGCTTTCTTTGGCGTGCTAGCAGACAATAAATTAAGACTTTTAAATCCATAATGTGTACCCAACAAAGAAGTTAATACAAATACATTGAGAGAATGCCCTAGATAGGGTGTCAGCAACCTGTGGCTCTGGAGCCGCATGTGGCTCTTTCATTCCCCTGCTGTGGCTCCCTATTGGCTGAACCCAGCACTCGCTGGCCTTGCCTGGCCTGAGAAGGTACGGGTGACGGCGGGGGATGGAGACTCACTCCATATTCCAGAGTGGGAGCAAAGTGCCCCTGTACTTGCTGACTATATATAGTCAGATGCCACTGACTCTTTTTTATGATTTTCAGAGAGAGAGAGAGAGGGAGGGAGGGAGGGAGGGAGAGAGAGAGAGAGGAAGAGGGAAAGGGAGAGGGAGAGGGAGACAGAGAGAAACAGAGAGGGAGAGGGAGACAGAGAGAGAAAGATAAGAGAGACAGAGACAGAGAGATACCTGTTTCCCACAGAGAAGAAAACACTGGGAGCCACAAAACCTAGGTAGGCATGGCTGGGGGGATCATGTGACTGGATGGGAGTGAGTGACATCGAGTTGGCCACGCCCACCCAGGTTTTGTGGCTCCCAGTGTTTTTTTTTTTTCTGTGGGAAACGGGTCCAAATGGCTCTTTGAATATTTAAGGTTGCAGACCCCTGCCCTAGATATAGTGATTTCAGTGCCTGGTAAATTCATAGAAATGTTGTTTCTAGAAATTGGTGAAGGATACTATCTCAATTTAGAAATAGTTCATCCTTTTTGCTAGAATCTATGCTAGTAAATCTCATCAAATAGGATTCCTTTGGTGGAAAGAGCAGTGTAATTCCTTATTTTTTGCAACTTACCTCTTCCTTTTCCAAGAACCATAATTAAAGCACTTGGTTTTCTATCAGATAATTTTGACTGCTCAGAAAAACATCCTTTCACAGTTTTGAATCCAGACAGCACCACTAGGGGCTGGTTCCCCAACCACAGAGTGTACATATTTCCATACTGCTTGGCCAGCTGCGAAGAGAATTGGGAGAAAAAATATGACAATAAAATAAAACATATGATTTTAAGTTACTACGTCACTATCGGGCCTTTTCCATTCTTCAGCTCAGAGAAGTAGTCTCACATTCAATCTTTCCATTGTTGGCAATTTTGTTTTCTCCTTAAGATTCCGCCATTATATTAAGAAATAAAGCAATATAAACTTGCAGGAAACATAGCAAACGGAAGATGGTTTTATAACAGACTGAAATGACATTTATAATTCGCTTCACATTTAGCTTATTCTTACTTGGAGCCTTGGATAGTACAGTGGTCTAAAGTACCCTGTTATTAACACCAGCTACCTGCAATTATTGCAGGTTCGAATCTCACCAAGGCTCAAGGTTGACTCAGCCTTCCATCCTTTCTAAGGTAGGTAAATTGAGGACCCAGTTTGTGGGGGCAATAAGCTGACTTTGTATAAATATACAAAAGTATGAAGGCTATTGCTTAGCGCATTGTAAGCCGCTCTGAGTCTCCGGAGAAGGGCGGCATATAAATCAAATTAAAATAGAAAAAAAAACTGTTGCAACATAGGTCGCTTGCTGGTGGGAAATATTTCAGCCAAAACCAGAATATACACATCATCACTGTACCACCGATGAGGTCATCGAGGTGAACATCCTGCTAAATTCAGGATTCAAAATAAAGAAATTCTCCACAGATGTTTATTCAACCTCTTCATGAACATATCTTTAAAAAGGAAGCCCACTGCTTCTGGTGAATTGATTCCACTGTTAAACTGCCTTTATCATTTAGATTTTTTCCTAAAATTTAGATAGAATCTGCATTTATGGAAGTTACACTTATTCTGGAATGATGATGGAGAACAGGTTAATTTGCTTAAGCAATTACTCTCAATTTATTAAATTAGTTTCAATATTAATATGTTACTAGGTTATTTTAGTAGCAAAACCCTATTGGCCAGTAGTGAAATGAAAACTTTGTTACTACCGGGTCTGTGGGCGTGGCTTGGTGGTGGTGGGGTAATGTGACTGGGTGGGCATGGCCACTTTTTTTTTTTAACTTTTAAAACCATTTTTTCTACAGCCTCTTCGGTTGAAGAGGTTGTAAAAGAATGCTTTTAAAAGCCTCTGACGATCCCAGCTGAGTTGCTTGATCGTCAGAGGCTTTTTTTTTCTTTTAAAAATATTTTTAATGTTTTTAAAAAATACTTTTAAAAGCCTCTGAGATCCCAGCTGAGCCGCGCGGTCATCAGAGGTTTGTTTTTTTTAACTTTTAAAAGCATTTTTTTGGCCAAAGAGGTTGTAGAAAAAATGCTTTTAATTTTTTTTTTTAAATGACTTCCGGTGGTGACGTCAATGTGGCTGGAACTAAAAGAATGGCGCTCCGTTCTTGAAGTTCCAAGATACCTGATTTGGAAGCCGTTTTAGGCGCTATTAATCACGTAGAGATCAATAGATAAAGAGGACTCTTCAAGGACCTCGGGAAGCAAAGCAATTTGGATTGGAACCTCTTAATTCCAATCAGGAAAAAAACAGCCATTTTGGCTGGCCAGAACGCTGATAAACCGAAGAGTGGGAAGCAAAGATCTGAAATAATGAGAACACATCGGTAAAAGATTGACTGAGAAAACAAAGTTTTGAAAAAAGGTACAGCTACACGGAGAGAAAGTGAAAAGGGAGCAGAGAAAATGAGACTCTAATCTAGCGGCAGAACGAAAGCCAGGCGAGCGGCGAGGAAGCAGAGAGAGGAGCGAACCCATTTTGAATTGACAGTGACAGTGGAAATAGAAGAACGATGGAAACGGTCGAAACGAAAAAATGCCAGAGGATCTAGTGAGAGAAGGACTGTAAAAGATAAAAATTTACGAACCAAATAGAAGCGACAGAACACAGAGCGAGGAGCGATGAAAGAGAAACCAGAGGATTTGGAGAAATAGGAGAGTGTGGATCAGCGAGAGGAACGAAGAAGATGACTATCAGGCGGCAGTGACAACCTAAGCACTTGGGTCCACTGTAACATTGCACTAACATTTGCTATTTGTATCCAGATCCTGGACTTCAAACAGATTTAGTAACTTTAAAATTCTAATCTAATTCGGATACAGGGGGAAAGAAGAACATCGGAGAGAGAAAAGGGCAGGCTAATCCCTGTCGAAGACTGATTGGTGAGTGTCAATACACAAAAGCTACAGAAGACAACCTGGCTAATTAATAAGCCAGGAAAACTGAACAGACTATAATTTGGTGGATATTTTGAACTTTGGACAGTAGGAAATTTAAGACAATCAATTGCGGAGACTTTAAAAACAACTCAACAGATACAACTAAACAGAGGACGTAAGAATGAAAAGAAACTGCAGGACAGAGAGACAATGAACATTAATTGATTTAACATAGAACATAAGTACTTTTCAGAGGAACTTTGAGACATAATATTTATGGTGGTAAATATAAATAATCAAACTATTATTATATCTATGTACCGTATATACTCGAGTATAAGCCAACCCGAATATAAGCCGACCCCCCCCAATTTTATCCCAAAAAACTGGGAAAACTCATTGACTCGAGTATAAGCCGGGGGTGAGACATGCAGCGGCTACTGGTAAATTTCAAAATAAAAAAAGACTGGTCAAAAGTGCGAGGACCTGTCAGAAATGACTTTTTTCAGCCCTCTGAGTAGTCCCTATACACATATATCACATGACCAGCTAGCCACGCCCACCCAATCACTGGCTTGATCTAATTTCAGGCAAGTTGAAGCCTCTGTTAAGAGATACCAGGGCTGGGCAAATGTGGCCCTTTTACAACCTGTGGACTTCAACTCCCAGAATTCCTGAGACAGCCAAGCTAGGAGAACCCACTAGCTAGCAGCCAATTACAATCAGCTCTCAACTCAAGCTCAGTGCACATGGGATCTCCCTAAACGGTGAGGATTTCTTTGTTTCTTTCTCCCTTTAAGCCCCCCCCAGCCCGTTTTTGCTTCCAGGGGGCTGCAGAGAGTCTTGCTAGGCACCCCCCTCATGCCCCTAGCAAGCCTTGGGAGCCAAAAAGGGGCATGGGGGGCGCTGCACCCCCCCACGCCCCGTTTTGGCTTTAGGAAGCCTCCTTGCCGCTCTGCCAAAACAGTTGCAGGGAAAAAGTAATT
Source organism: Ptyas mucosa (assembly GCA_012654045.1). Taxonomy (NCBI): domain Eukaryota; kingdom Metazoa; phylum Chordata; class Lepidosauria; order Squamata; family Colubridae; genus Ptyas; species Ptyas mucosa. The sequence continues at coordinate 313,132 of WNWU01000304.1, forward strand.
TTTTTTTGTGACCTGAATATAAGCCGTGGGGGCGTTTTTCAGCCTGAAAAACGGGCTGAAAAACTCGGCTTATATTCGAGTATATATGGTATATATAGACTTAGATATTAAGAGACTGATATATTATTGAATACACTTACTGTATTTTTTATATATTTAATTATTGAATTTAAGATTGATATTGTGTAAAAAGTAGAACTTTATATTAATTATATCTATTATCTTAGTCCTTTCTTCCTTTTTCTTTTTTTAGTGCTTATATAATCATATAGATTGATAGATTGATATAGTTCTGATTATATTTAATGTATTTATCCATATACCTAATTAGTGATTTCGTATACTGATATTATTTAGAAATTATAAGTTTAGATTAAATGGTACGATTGGCTGGAGAAAAGGAAAATAAAACAAAAATAGGATCACACTAAAGGAAATGGACTAATTAGACAGGAATTGAGTACCAACTAAGAAAACAATAAATTAAAAAGAGAATTCAAATCGTCATATAATTAAAGCTGTAGAAATATATAGAGAGAAATATACTTTACCGACGTGACTATCCAAAATACAAGTTGTAAGACTTGATTTACGTTTATTTGTTGTGTATGTTGTGTATTGTCCTATTTGTACTTGTTTGTTTTTCTTTTTTAACTAAATAAAAATTAAAAAATAAATAAATAAAAATTTAAAAATTTAAAAAAAGCCTCTGATGATTGTGTGGCTCAGCTGGGCATGGCGGGGTGCAGGGATTTTTGCTACTGGTTTTCCAAATCACCCACTGCCATCACTACCGGATCAGGCGATCCGGTCTGAACCGGGAGCATTTCACCCCTGCTATTGGCCCGTAAACATAGTACAAGGAAAATAATATACAATTCCTCCCATTCTTAATCAATATTAAGAAATACCTTAGAGAAAGTGTCTTTATGAAGTGTAATTCCAAGAGCCCACATGTTTCCAATGAGGGGAAGAGACAGTGGTCCGGGAGGGAAGTGTCTTCTTATCCAAAGTTGTTTCAAGGAGAGAAGAATTAGCAGAGCAAGCAGAAAAAGAAACAAAAATGCCCCTATGTCCATTGTCCTGTCTTAGTATCCTCTGATTTTTCCCTCCCTAATATATTGAGAGAAGCTGAAACTTTTTCTCTCCTGCTAACTCAATTGCCTAATCAATGTGATCATTCGCTACAATGCTAACGTCTTTTTATATTACTCCATCAACTAAAAACAAACCAGTACTAGATCTTCTGACAGTACAGGCTCAGGATTTATTGCCTAATCAGCATATTAGCATGCTAAATCTATATAGTCCCATCTTTCTGAGGTTGATCCTTAAGACATCTTGTTTCCAAATCAGACGTGTTTGGAGATGTGGCTTATGACGATATGCCTTTAAATGGGACGGGTTCAGCAAAAGAAGAATAGGCCAGTAAGAAATAGATTGGTGGCAGATCTGTTTTGTAATGTTTAAGAAAGAAAATATTCCATGGTGGAAGGATAGTCAAATACCTAAAAGCCAGTCAAGTAATCAGTTGAGAATGTCACTTCATAGGGCCTGATTGGGTGTTGTTTATTAATTATTTTCCTCCCTCATTTGCTAAAGTTGTTGCACTGGATTAAATAATGGGTAAATTATCCTTTTGTTTTCCTTTAAACTCACTCCCTGCATTTTGATCTTGATTTTTTTAAAAAAATAAATAAAATCCTGATTCAATTGTGTCTCATTAACAGAAAACAAATTCTAATCTTTCTTCTCTGGTGGATGAAGACATTCTAAATCCCTTCCTTATCCATAGAATAATTAATACTAATGGTGAAATCTCAAGATGAAGGTGTCTCGGCAGCTGAGATCCTTGATATTCAGCTGGAAAAGTCTGTTGTGACCACAATACAGGTTCCTTTTGGGGCTTCTTGACTCAGCCTTCCATCCTTCCAAGGTGGGTAAAATGAGGACCCAAATTGTTGGGGGCAATATGCTGACTCTGTAAACCACTTAGAGAGGGCTGTAAAAGCACTGTAAAGCGGTATATAAGTCTAAGTTCTATCGCTATTGCTATTCTTCTGAAGAAGAGCCTTTTCTCCTGTTGATGACTAAGTTGCAGTCAATCTGTGACTTTATGGAGTCTAATCAAGTCAAGTCATGGTTTGAGATGGAATCGTTGTAAATTTTGTACAGTTTGCTCTATATGGAGATGATGGCAACCAGCCAACTCTGTGTGTCCTGAGAGGGATGAGCAAAGGACACTGGGAATGTGTGCCAAGAGTATATATTCCCAATAGGGTCACCCAAAGTGTGAAGGTCATCCTAACTGTCTAGCTAAATCAAGCAGACACCAGGTGCGCTTCAAGGTTTTGGTTACCACCTTTACAGCACTCCATGGCTTAGGACCTGGCTATTTACGGGACCGCCTACTACCACAAATAGCCTCCCACCGGCCGGTACGCTCTCATAGAGAGGGGCTCCTCCGGGTGCCGTTGGCCAAACAGTGTCGACTGGTGGCCCCCATGGGGAGGGCCTTCTCTGTGGGGACACCCACTATCTGAAACGAGCATCCCCTGGAGATACGGAGGATCCCGGATCTGCACACTTTCTGCCGCACTCTTAAGACTCTCCTATTCCAGCAAGCCGGCCTGGCCTAACCTTTTCCCCTTTTCTTTTAAATTCTTTTAAATTGAAATTTTTAAATCTGCTTTTAAATTATTGGGATTTTAAATTTGTCTTGGGCTAAATTGTTTAATCTGGTTTTATTTCTGCTTCTAACTTTTGTATTTATGTATTTTATTCTGTGCGTGTTCACTGCCCTGAATCCTTCGGGAGTAGGGTGGTATATAAATCTAATAAATCTAAGAAAGAAAGAAAGAAAGAAAGAAAGAAAGAAAGAAAGAAAGAAAG
>WNWU01000305.1:8598-47429 GCA_012654045.1 Ptyas mucosa
ATAATAATAATAATAATAATAATAATAATAATAATAATAATAATAATAATAATTTTATTTCTATACCGCCTTTCTCCCGAAGGACTCAGGGCAGTGTACAGCCTGTTAAAAGCACAAGACAAACATCAATTAAAATTATTAAATAATCTCGGCTCAGTTTAAGACCCCCAAAATTTAAAACACCCAATTTAAAATTATTACATTGATAACCCGGCCTGGCGGAACAACAGAGTCTTAAGGGCACAGCGAAATACCCGGAGGTCGGCGATCTTACGCATTTCCAGGGGCAGTTCATTCCACAGGGCTGGGGCTCCCACAGAGAAGGCCCTCCCCCTGGGTGTTGCCAGCCGGCATAGCTTGGCCGATGGCACCCTGAGGAGACCCTCTCTGTGAGAGTGAACTGGCCGGTGGGAGGCTATTGGTGGCAGAAGTCGGTCTTGAAGGTACCCGGGTCCTATGCCATGGAGCGCTTTAAAGGTGGTGACCAACACCTTGAATCGCACCTGGAAGACCACTGGGAGCCAGTGCAGCTCGCGCAGGAGGGGTGTCACGTGGGCACAACGGGTTGCGCCCATAACCACCCGAGCAGCCGCATTCTGTTTCATGTAGATGTTAAAGAGCCTCCGAGTGCTCTTCAAGGGGAGCCCCATGTAGAGAGCATTACAGTAGTCCAAACGGGAGGTGACAAGGGCATGAGTGACCATGCGCAAGGTGTCCTGATCCAGAAAGGGCTGCAACTGGAGAATCAGGCGGACCTGATAGAAGGCCCCCCTGGCCACAGCCGTCATATGCTCTTCTAAAGACAGCCGTGAATCCAGGAGGACACCCAGATTGCGAGCCCTCTCTGTGGGGGGGCAAAGTTTCACCCCCAATAGTCAGCGATGGCACCAGCTGACTATATCGGGACGCCGGGAGCCACAGCCACTCAGTCTTGGAAGGGTTGAGTCTGAGCCTGTTTCTCCCCATCCAGACCCGCATGGCCTCCTGGCAGCGAGACATCACATCAAGGGCATTGTTGTGGTGGTCTGGGGTGGAAATGTACAGCTGGGTGTCATCAGCATACAGATGACATTTCACCCCAAAATCTCAGGTGATCTCACCCAGCGGCTTCACATAAATGTTGAACAGAAGGGACGAGAGGACCGACCCTTGCAGCACTCCCCATACTAGGCGCCTCGAGGTCGACCTCTGCCCCCCTGCCAACACAAACCGCGAGCAGTCGGAGAGGAAGGAGGAGAACCACCATAAAATGGTGCCCCCTATTCCTAACCCCCTCAACTGCTGTAGCATGATACCATGGGTGATGGTATCAAAAGCCGTTGAGAGATCTAATAGGACTAGGACAGAGGAACAACCCCTGTCCCGAGCCCTCCAGAGATCATCCACCAACGTGACCAATGCCGTTTCAGTAACCCTGCCTGTCCAAATAGATAGCTTCATCCAGGTGTCGGGGAAGCTGTCGTGCCACCATGCTCTCGACAACCTTTGCCACAAAATGAAGGTTGGAGACTGGACGATAGTTAGCTAATTTTGCCGGGTCCAGGGAAGGCTTCTTGAGAAGGGGCCTCACCACCACCTCTTTCAAGGCGGCAGGAAAGGCACCCTCACTCAGAGAAGCACTTGTAATTCCCTGGAGCCAGCCTCGTGTAACCTCCCGGGAGGCCAGTACCAACCAGGAGGGACACGGGTCCAATAAACACGTGGCAGCACTAATCTTACTCAGAACCCTGTCCACATCCTTGGGTGCCACAGGATCAAACTCCTCCCAGATAATATTCTCAAGACCTTCCCTCGTTTCCTCCCGTGGACTCATCCAGTCAGATTTCAAGCCATCCCGAATCTGAGCAACTTTATCATGCAGGAATTGCACAAAATCCTCAGCACAACCCTGCAAGGGGTCTTCCCGCACTCCCCCCCGAAGAAGGGAGTGGGTCACCCTAAACAGAGCGGCTGGGAGGTTCTCTGCAGATGCGATAAGAGCGGAAAAATGGTTAGATTTTGCCGCTTTTATCGCCACTAGGTATGTCTTGATATAAGACCTCACCTGTGTCCGGTCGGAAACGGATTGACTAGTCCTCCAGATGCTCTCTAGGCGTCTTTTCCGACGCTTCATCTCTCTCAGCTCCTCAGAGAACCAAGGAGCCAATTGAGATCGGCATCGGGTCAGAGGCCGCAAAGGCACGATGTGGTCCAAAGCTCCGGCGGCCGCATTCTCCCAGGCGGCCATCAGCTCTTCAGTCGAGTCATGTGCCAGAGTCTTAATAATAATAATAATAATAATAATAATAATAATAATAATATGATGATGATGATGATGATGGTGGTGGTGGTGGTGGTGGTGCAGTCTCTTCTTGAAAGCTTCCAGTGATGAAGGTCCAACAACTTCCGAAAGCAATTTCTGTTCCGTGGGGTGAGTGCTCTCACTGTCAGAAAATTTCTTCTTATTTCCAGGTTGAATCTCTCTTTTTTCAATCTCCATCCATTATTCCTTGTCCAACCTTTGGGTGCTTTGGAAAATAGCTTGACCCCCTCTTCTCTGTTGCAGCCCCTCAAATATTGAAGTGCCACTATCCTGTCTCCCCTGGTCCTTCTCTTCACTAGACCAGCCATGCCCAGTTCATCGTATGTTTTAGCCTCCAATCCTCTCATCATCCTGGTTGCTCTTCTCTGCACTTTTTCTAGAGTCTCAAGATCTTTTTTATAGTGTAGTGACCAAAACTGGATGCAGGATTCTAGGTGTGGTCTTACTAAGGCTTTATAGGGTGGTATTAGTACCTCTCTTGATCTTGATTGTATCCCTCTGTTAATGCAATTTAGGATTGCATTGGCTTTTTTGGCTGCCACTGCACACTTTTGACTCATATTTAATTGGTTGTCCACTAAGACTCCAGGATCCCTCTCACAGTTACTGCTATTATGCCTGGTTTACTGCCTGAACAGGGGGTTGGACTAGAAGACCTCCAAGGTCCCTTCTAACCCTTTTATTTTTTTTATAAGTACACATGTTTAGCCTGCTAAATTTCTATTGGAATACACTGATTTATACAGATAATGTGAAATTATCATACTTACACATTGGATTGTATAGACTTGGATTGTTTTGTCATAATAATTATCTGATAATTTATAAAGCAATTTCAAATTATGGTCTTTGTGAAATGACATCATAGCCATAGATGGTCAGCCAATAGAGCAAGTAACACCTTTCCTTACCTGGGGTTGTTTTCTCTCAGCCTGAATCTTGGCTTCCTCATCATCCAAGGAGCTCAGTTAGAGAAAGGGCAGGAGGGAAAGTGGTGCTTCAATGAAAACCTCTTAGCTCTCCAGCTTCCTCAGCCCCAATGATTAAAGTATCTGAGGCCCCGTTTTCCCCCATGTTCTTACATCAATCTGATGTTTGGGGCTCCAGAGAGAAACCACCAGCAGAACCAACCCAATCTCAGCCTCTGAGGAGGATCTTGGGGTGGGTAAAAGGACTCCAGCTGCTGCCCTCAGAGCTGATTTGGGAATTTCCACAATTTCTGGTTTCCCTAAATTCAGAAAATATGGGCATTGGCATAAAATGTAATCTATGGAAACTGACAGACTCTGAAAATTGTGGCTGTTGGAACGGACAAAACTTCAATGAAAGACCAAACTTGGATTATGCAATTGACAAATCTTATTAGGCTTTGAGGTCTGCCTGTTTCTTGTATAACTGGAGAAAGAAGTTAAAAAATTTCCTCCAGAAAGAATCTGGGATATAGAAGCAAAAAAAGATGCAGCAATCCTCAAAAGTTATAAGAGGCCTTTTACTGGAATAGAATACTCCAGTTGGCATTTGCACTTGTTAATCTAATTGCGGTAAATTGTAGGGGTGATACAGTAATATGATTTACATTTGTATTGTTTTTTAATTTGCTTATTATTTTCCATTATTATGATTCAATCTTTCTAATATTCTGTCTTTAATATTTTAAACAATGTCAGATTAACAAACTATTCTAATACATTCATGAAAACCAGGTTGGATTTATTAAAATCTAATATTTTGGACTTGATCTGACCCCAAATATAACACAGCATTCTTCATTGCTTTTTCAGATCAGTCATACAATTGCTTCAGAGGCTCTGAGTGATAAAAGGAAATTTCCCTTTTTCCACCGGATGAATCCCAAGCAAGGATTCCAGTACCCAGCAATTGTCCAGCTGCTCCTCCATTTCAGATGGACCCTGATTGGCCTCTTTGCTTCAGACACAGAGAAGGGAGAGAATTTCATGAGGATTTTTCCTCCTATGCTTGTCAGGAGTGGAATTTGTGTGGTTATATCACAACTGTTCTCAACAACTGGATATACGGCATACCTCAGGGATTCCCTCTCTAAGTGGAGACAAGTCAACGTCTTTGTTCAATTCATAGAAAATGAGTTCATGTGGGAGAGAATTCTTCCTTTCCATTTAACATTTATGCGTCTGCCAGGACCCATTGAAGGGAAAGTCTTGATCCTCACAAATTTTGGAGCGTATTCAATGGACAAGCATAGACTTCTCAAATACATCCATAGTATTTTGAACTTTGGTTATCTGTTGAAAAAAAGGCCAAGAGATTCTTCCTTTGAACCCGATTTCTTTGTGGAAAATCAGTTTCAAGATCCTTATTTCTTCTGTTCTCTTTCAATGAACGTCTTTTCTGTCAAAGGCCGCAGAAGATGCACCCAGAAAGCCCCACTGGAGACCCAGGAGAAAAGGAACAGAAAATGGATCCCAAATGACTATCAATATTTCAGTATAATTAAGACTCTGGCCCAGGCCTTGAATGCTGCTTATTCCTCCAGATGGAGGAGGAGAAGGAAGGGGGGAGAAAAGACTTTGGGGTCTCCAAGGCTGCAGCCGTGGCAGGTATGGGGGTCCCGATATGGATCCATTAATCTTAGATCCTTTGGAGAAGGAATCCAGAGGAGAAGGAGGGGAACCAACTCAACAGATCTGTCCAATTCAATCACTCAGGGAATAATGGTTCCAAAGAGTAGATACCATGGCATTCTTTTGTTTTTTTTTTAATTAATTTTTATTCAACATTTCTCTCTTTAACACCCTTGTTACATTTTTACTGCTTTCCGATACCGGCATCTGTAATAATATCTATAGATATTCTTGGTGATTACCTTTTTTTGTTTTTATTTATTTTCAGGCCTGCTCCTATTCCAAATTTCTCTATTTCTAGCAGGAGTTTTTCTCCTGTTTCCAAAGGGTCCTCTAATATAAATGCCATGTCATCTGCAAAGGCCCCTGTTTTGTATTCTTCTCCTTTAATTTTTATCCCTTTTATTTCCTTATTTCCCTTACCTGTGCCAAAAATATTTCCAATGAAAAGATGGATAAGAGGGGAGACAATGGACAGCCTTGTCTAAGCCCTTCGTTTACATCGACTTCTTCTGTAAGATCTCCACTGACCATAATTTTTGCTGTTTGCTTAGAATAAAAGGTCTTAATCATTTCTATAATTTTTTCACCAAATTTCATCCCGATTAATTGATTAATTAAAAATCGCCAATTCAAGTTGTCGAACGCCTTTTGTGCATCTATCATTATTACTGCCAATTGTTTTTCTGGATGAGCCTCATAGTATTCTAGAATATTCATGATAATCCTTGTATTGCTCTTAATTTGTCGTTTGGGTAAAAACCCGTTTTGATCCGAATGAATTATTTTATTTAATATCTTTTTTAGTCTTTCTGCTATTATTGTTGCCAGGATTTTATAGTCAGCCTTTAACAGTGAGATTGGCCTATAAGTTTTGAATGAATTGATTGTCTGTACTTTCCTTTGGAATTAATGCTATATATGCCTCCATCCATGAATTTGGCATTTTGGCTTTCTCTAATACCTTGTTATATATATTCAACATAATTTCTTCCAAAACTTCCTGAATTTTTTTATATACTTCCACCGGAATTCCATCTGTCCCTAGTGTTTTGTTATTTTTCTGTTTTTTAATTGTCTCTCTTCACTCTGTTAATGTAATTTCCCCATTCAACATTTCCCTATCTTCATCTGTTATACTTGGCAAGTTCCTCTCCTGTAGGTAATTTATCATATTTTCTTCTTTAATGTTTTCTTGACTATAGATTATTTGAAAATAATTTAGAATAATATTTTTTCACCCTCATTTCTATGGAGCAAATTTCCTTGCTAAACTCGTAAATATTGTACCAATTTTTTAGCTTTTTCTTTTTTCAATTTCTGGCAAGCCATCTCCCTGCTGATTCAAAATAGTTTTGTTTTGCCAATTTTACAGTTGTGATCAAAATTATTCAACCCCCACTGAAATTGAGTGTTTTGGCCAGTTTGACATTGATTTTGATCATTCAGTCATCTTGCTTACATTTACATCAAAGAGGCACTTGTAGGTCAGACAAATATAACATAACATCTATAATGAAATAACCACAAATGTCGTTTCTGTGCTCACATCATTATCAGTTTTATTCAACCCCCAAGTGACATTCAATCTTAGTACTTAGTACAACATCCTTTTACAGTTATAACAGCTTTTAAACGTGAAGCATAGTTTGACACAAGTGTCTTGCAGCGATCTACGGGTATCTTCGCCCATTCTTCATGGGCAAAAGCCTCCAGTTCAGTCACATTCTTAGGCTTGCGCACTGCAACTGCTTTCTTTAAGTCCCACCAGAGGTTCTCAATCGGATTTAAGTCTGGTGACTGCGATGGCCACTCCAGAATGTTCCAGCCTTTCCTCTGCAACCATGCTCTAGTGGACTTGGAGGTATGCTTGGGATCATTGTCCTGTTGAAAGGTCCAACGTCTCCCAAGCCTCAGGTTTGTGACGGACTGCATCACATTTTCATCCAATATCTCCTGGTACTGAAGAGAATTCATGGTACCTTGCACACGCTGAAGTTTCCCTGTACCTGCAGAAGCAAAACAGCCCCAAAGCATGATTGACCCTCCGCCATGCTTCACAGTAGGCAAGGTGTTCTTTTCTTCATAGGCCTTGTTCTTCCTCCTCCAAACATAGCGTTGATCCATGGGCCCAAACAGTTCTAATTTTGTTTCATCGGTCCACAGAACACTATCCCACAACTTTTGTGGTTTGTCCACATGACTTTTGGCATACTGCAGTCGACTCTTCTTATTCTTTGGAGACAGCAAGGGGGTGCGCCTGGGAGTTCTGGCATGGAGGCCTTCATTACGCAGTGTGTGCCTTATTGTCTGAGCTGAAACTTCAGTACCCACATCTGACAAATCTTTTCTCAGTTCCTCAGCAGTCACACGGGGACTTTTCTCCACTCTACGCTTCAGGTAGCGCACAGCAGTCGAAGTCAGCATCTTCTTTCTGCCACGACCAGGTAGCGTTTCAACAGTGCCCTTTGCTTTGAATTTGCGAATGATGCTTCCTATGGTGTCTCTTGGTATGTTTAACATCTTTGCAATCTTCTTATAGCCATTGCCCTTCCTGTGAAGAGAAATCACCTCTTCTCTTGTCTTCCTGGACCATTCTCTTGCCTTCACCATGTTTGTAACCACACCAGTAAATGTCTAGAAGGAGCTGAGTATCACAGTCATTTTAAAGCTGCCTAATTGGTGCTTATTATGCTTGATTGCTGCTCGGTGACATCCACAGGTGTTTTCAATACCTGATCGAAAACACCTGAATGAACCTCTGTTCTTCAGAGTGGTAGTCTTTAAGGGGTTGAATAATTGTGTCAATGAAGAAACCACAAAAGAAACATTTACTACTGTATTACAAAAACAATTGATGTCATTTTAGTTGCATTTGGTTCTGTAAAACGTCCTTGTAGGATTTCATTCTGAATACAATTACAAATGTACACTATAGTCCCTAAACCCCTTTACAGCATTGGGGGTTGAATAATTTTGATCACAACTGTATATTCCTTATCATTTCTTCCTGTTGTAGTATATTAATTTTATGTTTCATTAACTCCATTTCCTTTCTGATTTCCCTGTTTTGGGGATCTTTCTGAAGGGATAATTCTAATTTTTTCAGCTTCTCCAATGTTGATATTCGTTGTTCCTTCTTCTCTTTGTTTCTGCTCACCATATACGCAACAATTATCCCCCTTATTCATCACCTTCAGGTTTCATAGGAAAGATTAAAAAGGGTTAAAAACTATTTCAGTATCATTTTGAAGACAGTTTTTATCCACTTATTATCCAGGCCTCAGGTTTCTAATCACATCACACAATTGTTTGTGAGTCCTTTACTGAAATCCAGTGATATCACCAGAGTTCCCATAATCTCTTTAGGAAGTGTAATGAAGTGTGAGAATGACTTTTGGGACGAGGAGAAGAGAGGCTGCCTAGGGAAGGATCAGAGAAGAGGGGAGAATCCTGCAGCTGCATAATGGGAGAGAAAGAAATTCAGAAAGGATCCTGGCTAACTTTTCAGGCTGAGAAAAGAGTTGGTGGGAGATTTGTTCTTTCAGATTTGCAAAATTTTGTTAATGTCGCATTACAATTAATTAGAATTAGCACATGTGGAGGTGTTTTCCATCAGGATGACCAGGGAGAAGATTAGCCTGACAACTTTCTTCTTGATCAACCCATGCTTTCTGGGAATCCACCTCTTGTTTTCAAAGAGTTTATGAATCATCTTTTTTTTTCTTTGTTCATTTTCTTTGTCATCTGCTCTAGAATGTTTCCTATAATTGACCAATTGCGTCAATTATATTTTCTCTATATTTTTGTCAGTATACAATGGACAAATTTTTCTCAAACTTTCTTGTTCACTTTATGAAGATGATGGCAGTATTTGTATCCTAATGAAGCATATTTGGAGATTAGATAATTGTAGAAGAAAGATTCAATGTGGGATAAAAAAGAAAGTTTTCTGTTTTTCAAATTCCTGGATGTTCCCATTCTAGTTTCATCCCTTTCTGGAGAAGAATGAATTTTGGAATATTTCTCCAAGAAAACTGTACTTGGAGCAAAATGGAGAGATAACAGCAGATGTGGGCATTGGCAGCTACTTGGTTCTCCCCAAGGGAGATGTCACAGAAGGGCTTCTGGCTTATTTTAAAAGACAGAGACTTACTATCAACCAAGATGCTCTTTCACGGCTAAAGTTGCTCAATAAGGTGAGAGAAATTTTGCTGTCTTTTCTCTGTTTTCCAAAGGTCCCATTTCAAGTAGGCAAAGCGTAGAGTCTCCAGGGTGGTTGGCCTCCCATGCCAGGTGGTGTCATCTCATGGAAGTTCTTCAACAGACAGGACCTAAGTGGAGTGGCTTTGCTGTGTTTTATGGAAACCTTTCAAGATCTTACTGGTCAGGACTTCCGGGGTTGCTGCGGACTATCGCTGACGGTCCTTTGAAGACCGCCAGCCCAGCTGTGTGTAAAGAGCCGTTTCGGAGGTTTGAAACGGCTCGAAAAAACTCCGACCCAAGAGGACATCATGAGGAGAGCCGGTGGCATAAGGTAGAGTCCACTGTGAGACCCCCAGAGCGTTTTTTGGCGTTTCTGGGGTGTTAACAGGGTGGGACTCCCTATTCAAGCCGCTGAAGCTCCGGACAGCTGGGAAACTCTGCAAACCGCAGAGCAAGATAGCGCGGCAGCTTTCTTATCACCAAACAATAAAAGAAAAAGTTTTGGACTTCCTTTTAAACTGCAAGTATTTAAAGTTCTTCTCTGAAGTTTTTGGATGATTAAAGTAACTTGGAACAGAAAAGGAAAGTGTGGGGGAAAAAAATGGCGCTTGCTTTTAGCGAAGAGCAGCTGAAAGCGAAAGTAATTTGAGCTGTGTATCTGGTTACATTCTATCAGTTACAAATCCGGCTGGAAGGAAAAGCTTTTTTTCTTTAAAATTGACTGTTTTAGACCTGACTGAATCTGGAGAATCTTTTGGGAAAAGTTGTTAGAATTTGTGGAAAAGGAAGAGCTGTAAGAGGCAAAATGGCAACAAAGCAAGCAGGGGGGGATTCCCCCACTCATAAGCAGAAGCAGCCTCAAACAGCGCAGTTGCAAACTCAGACAAAGGAAGAAAGCTATTATGACCGCATCATTAAAGAAATTCAAAGATCAGAGCAGGAGGTCAAAGGAATTGTTCAAGAGAAATATGAAGCAGTTAAACAGGATATTCAAATAGTTGCTAAAGGCCTGTCTGAGGTAGTGTTGCAGATTGACAAAAAAGTGGATAATCTTGCCTCAGAGATGGAGACCAAATTTAGAGCCTCTGATTCAAGAATGATTGAAATTGAAGAAGTTACACAAAAAATGCAAACTGAGATTACTATGATGCAATTTCGATCAATGGAATATGCTATTAGACTGAGGGGTGTAAAAGAGAATACCAGGGAAGATCTCAGGAAAATTTGTGCAGAGGCTTTGGCAGTTATGTTGAAAGTAGAACCAGATGTGGTTTTGTGTAAGATGGACAAGGCCTACAGAGTTAACTCTCATGTGGCGGTACAAAGACAACTGCCTAGAGATGTGGTTATATACTTTACAGACAGAAGAATGAGAAATGAAATCCTGCAAAATTCCTTTGTTACAACAGTTCAAGTTGATGGAAGTGAGATTGGAGTTTTTAAAGAATTACCACCCAAAATGTTAAGAGATAGAAAGGATTTTGGATTTTTGGTGGCAGAATTGAAAAGACAGAACATACAATTCAGGTGGGATGCGCCAATAGGTGTAATATTGAGGCTGCGAGGAGTGAGATACCGCCTTAACACTATTGAAAAAGCAGAAGAATTTTATTATAACGTTTTGAAAGCGGGCTCTCCTCCTCCACGCACATCTTCACCAATAGATAAGGAAGCTCAATTACAAGCTGAGATTGATCAAGAAACAGAAGCACAAATAAGGCAGTCGCAAAGGGAGGCAAGAGAGTCAATGGGAGCAGTAGGTGGTGTTATGGCTGACCCTTTTGCACCATTTGAAGCTTCTCCTTTGGAAGAAATGTCTAAAACCATCACAGAGGAGGCGATGGCTTTGGAAGTAACAACATCCAAAGTGGAAGAGCAACGCATAACCAGAGCAATGTCTAAACAAATGAAGCAACAGCAGCAAGAATATATTAAGCCACAGCGTGAAAAAAGACCCAAAGATAAGCAACAAGCTGAAGTCATGGGAGGAGCTAAACCGAAGATTACTACCGTAGGAGAGAATCTTCAACAATTGCTCTCAAAACTTCAGACAGGGTCAAATGGCACTTAAATTTTTGTCTTGGAATGTTAATGGATTGAACTCTCCACAAAAAAGAAGGAAGATATTTCACTATTTGAGACAATTTCATAATGATGTTATTTGCTTACAGGAGACTCATAAAATTGCAAGATCAGAAATACTTGATAAACTCAAAATTGGGAATGCAATTTGTTGCTTCAAATTTGGAAAAGAAGAATGGAGTGGTGATATATATAAATAAGAGACTTGTAGCTAAAACTATAGAAGTAGATAAAGATGGAAGATATATTGCAATTGAAGTTATTACAGATAGTGGACCAATTTTGTTGGTCGGAATATATGCTCCAAATCAACAGCAGGAAAATTTTTATAAGTTGCTTCATCTAAAAATTTTGGACTGGGATTATTCAACTATTATAATAATGGGCGACTGGAATGGAGTAATTCAACCTAGAATGGATAAAAAAACTACGGCCAAAATAGGGAATAAATTACCACAAGCTTTTTTTGAACTGAAAGAGGATTTGGAATTGAAAGATATTTGGAGAGTTCGAAACCCAAATGAATTGGACTTTACTTTTTACACAGACAGGCACAAATCCTTTTCCAGGATAGATTTTTTTCTCTTAACTTCTAACTTACTTTCTAAAGTAAAGAAAATAAAGATATTTCCTAGGACTTTGACTGACCACAGTCCGGTCTGGATGGAAATTGAGATGGGCAAAAGAGAAAGAAGATCCTGGAGAGTAAATGAGAATCTATTTAGATATGAAAAAAATATAATTGAACTTAAAAAGCATCTAAAGGAGTTTTTTAAACTGAACTTGAATAAAGGTACCCCTATTGAAACAGTTTGGGATGCAGGTAAAGCATATATGCGGGGAGTACTAATTCAAATGAACTTTAAACACAGACAGAATCAGCAGAAGAAAAGACTACAACTGGAATCTGAGATAAAAAAGAAAGAACAACAACTGATACAAAAACCAACAGATGGAAAATTACAAATGGCTATAAATCTTTTGAAGGATCAATTTCAAATGCTTATAGCAGACCAAACGGCAACTAACTTACAATTTGCAAAGCATAATACTTTTTCCAATGCTAACAAACGGGCAGGTGGTTGGCGTATACTTTGAGGAAACAAGCATCGACACGAATTATTGATAGTACTGAATATGCTGATAAAGAAGTTTATCAACAAGATCTAATTAAAAAAGCCTTTTTGGAATATTACACTAAGTTATATGCTAAAGATGATATACAGAATATTACTATAGATGAATATTTAGAAAACAAGAGAATTTCAAAAATTTCAACGACTCAAAAGAAAAGCTTGGAACAATTGATAACAGTGGAGGAGATCAGTTTTGCTATAAAACAATTAAAAACAGCTAAAGCTCCAGGGACGGACGGCTTAACTGCAATTTATTATAAAACTCTACAAGAAGAAATGATTCAGCATCTTAAAGATTTATTTTGTAATATACAATTAGGAGGTAAGATACCTTCCTCATGGAAAACAGCTTTTGTTTCATTGATCCCGAAAGAAGAATCAGGTCTTAAGAAACCAGAAAATTACAGACCAATATCTTTATTAAACACAGACTATAAAATCTTTGCAAAAGTACTAGCCAACAGATTGATGCCAGTTATTCAAAAGATAATTCATCATGACCAAGCAGGATTTATTGAAGGTAGATATTTGAAAGAGAATGTTAGGCAAGTTATAGACTTAATGGAATATCTAGATAAGAATAAACAGATCTCTGCAGTGCTAGTTTTTTTGGATGCGGAAAAAGCCTTTGATCGAGTGAATTGGAACTTTATAATTAAGACTTTGGAAAAAATGGATTTGGGGGAGCAGTTTATACAAGCAATTGGTGCAATTTATCAAGAGCAATGTGCACAACTTATCATAAATGGATGTTTAACATCGAATTTCAATATACAAAAAGGCACCAGACAAGGTTGTCCATTATCCCCGCTACTATTTATTTTAACTTTAGAAGTCTTACTTAATGCAATACGGGACTCGAACTCTTTGACTGGAATAGCTATAAGGCAAGAGGACTATAGAACTAAGGCATTTGCAGATGATCTGGTTGTTACCCTATCACAACCTATGAATTCAATAATTCAGATGAAAAATATTATAGAAGATTATGGCATGGTATCTGGTTTTAGGCTGAACCAGAAGAAAACTAAAATGATTGTCAAAAATCTGACAGAGAGCAAAAAAAAAGCAACTGGAAAGAATGGCAGGTTTTGAGATTGTCTCAAAGGTCAAATATTTAGGAGTACAAATCGCAGATTCAAATGCTAAACTGTTTCAAAATAACTATGAGGTTCTGTGGCAAAAGATACAAAAAGATATGCAAAACTGGAAGAAACTGCAGCTATCATTGCTTGGAAGAATATCAGCAGTAAAGATGAATGTTTTACCTAGATTTATCTTCTTATTTCAAATGATACCGGTGCTTAAATCAGATAAACCATTGCTAGAATGGCAAAAAGGACTGAATAAATTCATTTGGAATGATAAAAAACCAAGAGTCAAACTGAAAATAATGCAAGATACTCGTGAGAGAGGTGGTCTTAAACTCCCAAACCTTCGACTATATTATGAAGCAACTGCATTGATACAATTAAGTGATTGGTTTGGGAAAACTAAGACTGATTTGTTGAATATAGAAAGTCATGACCTTGTTTGGGGATGGCATGCATATCTATTTTATGATAACAAAGTGGACAGAGTGTTCAATAGTCATCTACTTAGAAATGCCTTGTTGAGAGTCTGGAGGAAGCACCGAATTAATTGGGATTACAAGATTCCGTTTTGGCTGGATCTTGCTGATACCATGTGGAATACAAATATTAAGTCACTCGGGGGTTTCTTATATAAAGAGTTACTTTACTTTGAAGAGGGCAGGTGGCGACTGAAGACTTTGGATATGCTGTTGGAAGAAGGGAAATCGTTGACTTGGTTGCACTACAATCAATTACAGATGAGATGGAAAGAAGATCAACAAACTGGTTTAATGGAATATGAAGTAGAATTGGTTGAACAGATAAAGCGGACAGGTCCAATGCATATTAAGAGAGTTTATAATGTTCTGTTAGAAAGGGATTCAGAAAATGAGCTAGTTAAAGATTGTATGATTAAATGGGCACAAAATTTCTCTCAACCAGTTATGATGGAAACATGGGAAAAAATATGGGTTCAGAATGTTAAATTTACACAGTCACAAAATCTACGAGAAAATTTTTATAAAATGTTTTATAGATGGCACTTAGACCCCAAGAAATTGTCTTGTATGTACCCTAATGTGCAGCCAAAATGTTGGAGATGTGATTGTTTAGATGCTACATATTATCACATCTGGTGGACTTGCAGGAAACTGAGGGCTTTTTGGATAAAAATCTGGTGGGTTATGCAAAATGTTTTAAAGAAAAAAATACAATTTTCTTCGCAATTTTTTCTATTGGGTATAGCTAAAGACTTTACACTGGGTGAAACTAAACTGATTTTGTATATGGTGACAGCAGCTAGGTTGTTGATTGCCCAACATTGGAAGAGTGATGTTTTACCGACTGTTGACCAATGGACCCAGAAGATGGCTGGATTTGCAGAAATGGCAAAGGTTTCAGCTTTTCTAAAAGATCAGACGCATGAGAAGTATATACAGTAATGGAAATTATGGATTGAGTATGTACAGAATAAGTATCAGACTAGAAAATATATCACTTTTAGTTGAGATGATTATGTTAGTAAATATAGAAAAAAGATATGGAAGATTGAACAACATATATATTGTTTGGGAATATTAGCATTGCATATAATGGAAGTCAAGGGAGGGAGGGAAGAGGGTGGAGGGGGAGGGCTAGGGTGGGGGTGGGATGGAATTATATATTGTTTTTTTTATGTATTTTATAATGTTGGGTTAGGGGGGGAAGGGGGAAAGTTTGTATTTGTAAAACTTTTTCAATAAAAAAAAAGATCTTACTGGTCAGAGGTTTCTTTCTTCAGCACAGTTTAATTTCATATTAAAAAACCTAATAGAATAAAATTTCCTAAATCTTTTACAGTAAACTTTATTCTTAGTTTTAATAAGAATAGATCATCATATTTAAATCTTTTTTTCAATTCCATCCCTTTAGACTACATTAAATGGAAAAGTACTTTATTGTAATGTTAAATTCTGAAAGCAAAAGGGAGGAACTAAAGAAAGAACCTGCCAGTTGTTTTACCTCCTGCATCTGTTTTGCAGTAGTCAGAGATTTCATATTTACCTCAGTGAAGACCAGAGGCTACTTCTCTCCATCAATTTCTCCCTCCATTTTCCATGGATGGAGAGTCCTAACACCTTTTCTTTGGCATTCCTTGTTTTTCTGTTCAGTCCCTGCCTCAGTCCAAATGTGTGGAAAGTTGCCATCCTGGATTTGTCAAGAGGGCTCAAGAAGGAGAGCCAGTTTGCTGCTATGACTGCGTTCCTTGTCCGGAGGGGACATTCTCCACTCAGGAAGGTGGGTCACACTGAGGAAAATGGGAGGCTTTGTGGAACTGGATACATCCAGAGGATTTTCATAAAAGTGCAAGTTAAAAAACAGATCGAAGCTCACCTGGGTTTTTTATTTTTAATCTGCACAATTTCTTATCTAAACAGAAGTAAATAAAAAAGACTTGGAAGGAGGGACTGGGAAAGAGATGGGAGGAGGGGGTGGCTGACTGGTCAAGCTATACTAACAGCAGAGGAAATATCTCTTCTGCTTTTTAGTTTGGATATGTGCTGCTAAGTTCACCTTTCTAGGAACATCTGTGATCTTTGAAACTAGATGAATTGTTTCAGGTCCACCTTCTGAAAGGCCTTGCAATCCACTGTATATTGGATCCTCCCCTTGAGGATCACTGAGAAGGTGTCCCTGGTCCATAATCTGTTGCTGTGGATAGTTATGGGGGGAACTAATAGTCTGCCAGTCATATAAATCAATCAATCAGAATAGAGTAGAAGGGACTTTGGAGGTCTTCTAGTCCAGCCCCCTGCTCAAGCAGGCGAACCTATACCATTTCAGACGTGACTGTCCAGTCTCTTCTTAAAACCTCCAATGTTGAAGTACCCACAACTTCTGGAGGCCAGCTGTTCCACTGGTTAATTGCTCTCACAGTTAGGAAGTTTCTCCTTAATCCCAGGTTGCTTCCAGATGTTACAGGATACTGTAGGTATCCTCCAAATCCAGGATATCAACTGCCATGTGGCAGGACTCAGGATGTTTGCCTAAAAAGATTATATGATTCATTATTAACCTCTAATAATGTAGGTTCCTATGAAGATTCTACACATTACACAGGAAATAATTAACACCCTAGAATTTTGCTCAATTTAATATATCTGGCTACATTTTTTTAAAAAAATCCTTCTTATACTGTTTTTAATGAAATTATTAAGAAATACTTCGTGGAAAATGTCTGGGGTATCAGCTGTTATACAAAGAAGGCATTTCTTGTAAGATAAAAGGACAGAATATTAAGGAAAGTTGCTTTTTTGCTTTCTCAGATACGGAAAAATGCACCAAGTGTCCAGATGATAAATACCCAAATGAGGACAGAGTCCAATGTATCCCCAAAGTCATAACCTTCCTGTCTTATGAAGAACTTCTGGGCATCATCCTGGTCTCTTTTGCCCTACTCTTCCTCCTAACCACAGGCCTTGTTTTAATCATCTTCATTAAATACCGAGAAACCCCCCTTGTCAAAGCCAACAACCGGGACCTCTCCTACATCCTCCTGGTCTCCCTCCTGCTTTGCTTCTTGTCTTCTCCTCTCTTCATTGGTCAACCAAGGAAAGCCACCTGCCTTCTCCGACAGACGGTTTTCAGCCTCATTTTCTCATTTGCTGTTTCTTCTCTCTTGGCCAAAACCATCACGGTGGTGTTAGCTTTCCTGGCCACAAAACCAGGAAACCAAGTGAAGAGATGGTTGGGGAAGAGCTTGGCCAACTCCATCATCCTTTCTTGTTCTGCTGTCCAAATTATCATCTCCTCTATCTGGCTGGGAGTTTCTCCGCCCTTCCCTGACTCTGACCTCCACTCCCAGCCTGGAGAGATCATCCTGCAATGCAACGAAGGGGCCGTTGTCATGTTCTACGTTACCCTCAGCTACATGGGTTTCCTGGCTGCCATCTGCTTCACGGTGGCTTTCCTGGCCAGGAACCTGCCTGGGGCCTTCAACGAAGCCAAGCTGATCACCTTCAGCATGCTGGTCTTCTGCAGCGTCTGGGTGACTTTTGTGCCCACCTACCTGAGCACCAAAGGGAAATACATGGTGGCTGTGCAGGTCTTCTCCATCCTGGCCTCCAGTGCTGGTCTGCTGGGCTGCATCTTCATCCCCAAATGCTACATTATCCTTCTGAGGCCAGACCTCAACAGAAAGGAGCACCTCACAGGAAGAATAAATGTAAAAACCTGAGATATAACACCATTATGATATTGGAATAATTATTAAAGTTTCTTTTATTTGAAAGGAGATATTCTTTCTATTTAAATAGTATGCAGGAAACAAAGAAAATAAAATGTATGTTTCAAATTTGGAAACTCTATGCTTCCCCCTACAGGCAGTGTGTCTTAATTGAACCCTGGCAAGAGGGAGGGGCTGTGAGGTGGGGAGGAGCTCTCTGTGTCCAGGAGTTTCTCTCCTTTGCTCTCGGATGGGGCTGCTCTACCCCAGAAAGGCCACGGGGGGGGGGGGGGGGGGGGGGGGGGGGAGGGGACGGGACTTGAGCTTCTGCTGGAAGACAAAGCGGCAGTGGTTACCACCAGGGCCTTTACCCAAAATCCACCCTGCCTTAATATTGACCATGGTTAAGGCAGCAGGCTAAGGAAGCAAGAGATCCTGAGTTCAAGTCCTTCCTTAGCCCTGAAAGCCTCTTTGCTGACCTTGGGACAGACACTCTCTTTCAGACAAGCCCACCTCACAGGGTGATTGTGGTGGGGAAAAGAGGAGGAAGAAGAAGAGTTGGACATGTTTACTTCCTTTACTTATTTGAAAAAATAATAAAATACTGGGGGGAAATCTAACAAAAATAAAAACCAGCTTTCCTGCTTCTGTTTACATGGAATCTGTGCTAGCCTTATGCAAATACAGTAATTTCTCTTCACAAGGAATTTCTCTTCACAGGAATTTCTCTTCTCACAAGGAGGAAGAGGTTTTTTTTTTAAATTATCCCTTCCAATTTCACTCACTCACTTTTTTGCAGCTTTTGGGGGAACCAGTGGGGGCATCAAACCCCCTCCCAGCCCTGGGACACAGCAGGTTTCCCTGTTTGTTTGGGAAAGATTCCTTCCACAATCAGAGTCTGCTGGAGCCCCATCATTCACTTCCCTCCCTGCCTGGGATCAGCTGAATTCCTCCATTCAGACAATAAGAAAAAGGGAGTTTCCACAGAACTTCTGGGTCAGCCTCCATTCTTCAACAGATGGTCCCACTCACTCTGCAAAGCCAAATTCCCCCTCAGTTCCTGGAAATCTCCAGACATCGCTCGGCTGAGCTCACAGCAGGGCCAGGGCGGCTGAGAAATTGGGACGGAAGGGACCACAAACCTTTCCAGCCACAAGAGACACTTGGACACAGACTGTGGCCTCCCACACACTCCTAAACGGTGCCTTTAGGTGGCAGTGGGAAGGGTTATGGGATCAATCTCACAACACTCATCCTGTAGGGCTGCCCCATCTGTTGTCCCTGGTGGCAGATGGAAGATTGTGAATCCCACTCCTGACACCAGTTTCTGTGGAATCAAACACAGGAGCCAAAAAACCAGCAATCCAGGCTCACTGCAGTTGTTATTTATTCAGTGTCCACTGGAGGAATTTCTCCCCAGAAAATAGTGGGAGGAAATCTTACAGACAGAAGGATGCACTCATATTTATACATTCCAGGAAAGGAGGAGAAAATGATAACCATATATATGCATATTTCATTTAATAGATGATGTAAGCCTCAATATTCAGAATTAGGGAGACTCAAGTTACCTCCCCAGCCTTGTATTGTTGCTACCCTCAAGAAAGAGTTATTGTGTAAACAAAAAGAAACATCTCAGTTGTGTTGCCACAACAGCTTGGGTGAAATCTACTGAGAAAAGAGGGCATCAACGTTGCTCCATACATTCCTTCTATATTTCTGTCTTGCTAACTTGCTCCCATTTCTCCAAGAAATTTGTCTTCTCACAATCTTCCACACACCTTTTATTTATTTCAAGAAAAATACTTGGCCCACTCATGCATGGAGAAGAGATTGGATTATTTTCTATGTTTGGACTGTGGAAAATGTTAAAAGTTGAAATTCCTCAGTCTCACATTTACACATTTCTTCTGCCTGTAAGCTGCTCCTTTGTGAAGAATTCAATAATTTCCAAATTTGAAACATATAGAAATGATTTTATTTGACTCCTGCATACTATCTAAATGGAAAGAATATCTCCTTTCTAATAAAAGAAACTTTTAACAATTCTTCCAGTTGCTTTCCCCCCCGAGTGCCCCATGCATGGAAAGAGGTGGCTGAGCAACATGGGATATGGTCTCCCCCCCCTTCCCAGGTCTCTGAAGATGGAAGTTGGATTTTGAAGATTAACTTTCCATCTGCAACACGAGGGTCCTGAGCTCCCGCTCCCTCATTTCTTCCCTCCCTCCCTCCCTCCCCTCCCCACATGGGGAGAGAGGCAGCCTTGATTTCTCCATCTCTTTTCACTTGGTTTTTTTCTAATGTCTCTCTTTCTGTGTTTGCATGTGGGTGTGTTTTTTTTTTAATTCTACAAGTTCTGGTAACTAGTTTTTCACTAAAGTTGATTTTCTTCTTAGAAACTGGCCACACTATTGCATCAGCCCTTTTGTGTGTTGCCCTTGAGCATTAACTTTCAAAATAAAGTAAATTTTGGCTTTGACTCAGCAGGGAGCTATTTCAGATCTGTGGCAGGCTCTGGTATTAACTGGCCCCTGGGATTTTTCTCTTTAACCACAATGCCAACAAATGTCACATTTCTTTTAATTTTCAGCCACAAGTGCCATGTATTCCCTCTGGGGTCAGTTTTAAGCATAGAGATCCCAAACCTCTCAATTCTAGATGATGAGTTTAATTCAATCTCTGCCCCTATTATTATGAATCACATGAGGATTTTTCCCCTTTCAATTCTCGCCAGAGAATTTTCCAACAATCTTTGAGTCCAAGAATTATTTGAATTATCAAGGGATCCCTCCTGAGAAGGGGAATGATTATCCTCAAGTTTCAGCTCTGCTCTTTGGCCGAATCCTCCAGGGGAGACTTTGGGCAGAGAAATAAGGAGTTTTGGGACAGGCAGGGTCTGTGCTCTTGAATGTACATCTCTCTCCTTTCCAGATGAAGCTGGGTGTTTCTCTGTGTTTGAAGAAGGAAAGCAACTGGATCATATTCCAATTTGTGAGAGTCCTTTGAATTCTTCTAAATCTTCTTTAGAAACGGGAAAGAGATTGATTGATTCACCCCATGAATGATGGACCTCCTGCTTCTGCTTCTGATGCTGCTTTTCTCCCATCCAGTCTCTGGGAAGCTGAGAATGAAATGCCCACTGAGTATGGAGCACCAGGATGGAAAACCACCAGAGTTTTTACAGCCCAGGAGACCATCTCATTGGTATAGTCTTCAGTGGAGATCAGAGATTGCGTGTAAAGTTGCTTTTCAATGTTGCTCCTTCTGTTCAGTTTGTTTTCCGTGATCCGTAAGTCATTCAGGGTGATGGAGTTGCACTCCCTCCATTCTAACACTCTCCTTTTCAGGTCCCCCCCCCCCATTTATTCCTATATTGGGGAATATGTCTAATTTCCTGAATGATTTTGATTTCCATGGCTTCTCTCTTTGGTCTGATTTTGTGAAAGAGACTCAAATCCAAAAATGGGTCTGAAAATTAACAGACTGCAGATTATTTTCCTCTCTCAGTTCAGTCCTTAATTTATCGTTTGAATAATGAATTGTATTCAAAGTAGTTGTTAAACCATTTGTAGTTGCCGTACCTCACCCAATTTCCATATTTGTGTAATTGATAATTGGTTTTGGATCAGTGTTGGCTTAAGGCTCAGTAGGCTTCTGGAGGATTATATATTAAAAACAGTATTTGCTGTTGCTGTTAATTATAATTTTTTTTTTTTACAATAGGAATTTTTATAGTTTTAGAAATGGCTTATTATTCATTTTGGCCATTCAAATGGTCAACAAGAATTCCCAATTCCTGCACAATCTCACACTTGGCTACAACATCCATGACAACTATTGGAGCACTTTCCACACTTTAGATGCCTTGCTGGACATGCTCTCCACTGGAGAAGCCAATGTCCCCAACTACAGCTGTGGAAGAAAGGACAACCTCCTGGCTCTTCTTGATGCAGCTAAAAGGGAGATCTCCATCCAGATGTCAACATTAGCAGCACCTTACAAAGTGCCACAGGTTTGTGTGTGTGTGTTTCTCCTTTTGGTAAAGTGAGGGGTGGGTGGTGGTGGGTGAGCAATAGATGCAATCATGTCTTCTCCATAGAATCCAAGAGCTGCTTTTCTCCATATTAGCAAAAACGTCAATATTTTACCCCATTATGTTCATGTTGAGATTAATCATAAAAGGCCTGAAATGCAAGCAATACATTCCCTGGAGAAGATATTCTAACAACTATTTAACTGATCAAAAAATATCCCTGGTTGTTGGGGCCTCTATTGGCATCTTCATTTTCACACATAAATGATGCCTGCCCTATCCACTCAGATTGAAGTTGGCAATAGTACCATTTTATCCATCTAAAAAGTGGAATAAAAATTACTCTTGCAATTATAGGCCAAATAGACTAGCAGATATTGTGGCTAAAATTGATGCCATGATCCTCTTAGTTAAACTTGAGAAAAATGCATGCCTTGCAGAAGAAACAGAGTTTTAGGTAGAGTGAAAAGCTACATAGATTTTATAAGAAATAATGCATCAGTTAATAATCTAATATTGGCAACAAATTTGTCTTGAAATATCTCATCTATATCAGTGAGGTAAAACTAGATGTTAGTGCAGCATTTGACTCAATAAACAGAGAAATATGATGGAGAAAATGTTTTGCCCTCAAAATGGAGCTCAGCCTGTTGGCCCTGATCCAAGCCCTTGTTTGAGAGGGAGATTTGGGTTCAATGGAGCCATGAGAAGAAGGATCTATGCTTACCAAGGGGGAAGGAAAAGATGCATATTTGATCCCTTGTTATTCAGTCTAGATATGAATGACTTACTTCAACTAATGCAGGATCAAAAAACAGATCATAAATAAACGTTATTTCATTCTTTGACAAAAATGACTAAATTAGTGGAACAATGAAATGCAGTGCATGTAGTATACAGTACTTGGATTTCAGAAAGGCTTTGACAAAGTAAACCACAACCTATTTCTCGGGAAGCTGAAAATATGTGGGTGAGACAGCATCACCCCCAGATGGGCTCAGCCTGTGGTCCTCAATGGAACTACATCTGCATGGAGGGAAACAAGCAGTGGGGGACCCCAAGGTTCCATTTTAGGCCCAGTTCTCTTCAACATCTTCATGAATATACCAGTGTACCAATACACACACACACACACACACACACACACACATATATATAATAATATTTTTATTTTTCGTCAACATATTTAAATGTACAGTCTTTTATCCATCCTTATGAATTATTCGTTCATCTTATTCTTTAACTTCCATTAGCTAATTAATTAATTGTTCGAGTCTGCTCTTTTACCATTTCTTTCCTTTGTTTTACAACCTTTCCTTTTTCTCTTCCTTTCTTTCTCCTCCTTTATCTCTTTCTACTTTCCTCATTCCTCCTCTCCTTTCCTTTTCTACTTCCTCTCCTCTTTCCCCTCTCCTCTCTTCTTCCTCCCCTTCTTGTCCTGTCTCCTACTTTTCTTTCCCCTTCTTTCTTCCTCTCTTTTTCCCGTTCTTCTTTTCTTCTCTTCTCACCTCCCGGCTCCCCTTCTTCCTCCTCTCTACTCCTCCCTTCTTTTCCACTCCCTTGTTGTTGCCTTTTTCAATTCAATCTGAGATGGTATTCGAGCAGCCCCGATCTCTATTTACATACATCTTCATTTCAAATTTATTTTTTACTTTACAATTATTCCTCTTCTAATATTCCTGTACATTATTAATCAATCCATGTATCATCTGGGTATAACATTTGTGCCATCATCTTCAAAGTTTTCATCATTTCTTAACATATATATATATATATATATATATATATATATATATATATATATATCTTTCCTTTTTTCATTTAATTTTAATATACTACAACATATTCATCTCAAAATTCTTGTCTTTACCTTGTTTATTGTCTATACTCACTTTCTATGCATTGATAAAATTTCCCCCAAATGTTGTAATACTCCGATTCTGTTTTCCCTTTAATTGCCAATGTCAACCTATTCATTTCTGCACATTCCAATATTTTCTTAATTACCTCTCCCTTTGTAAGAATTTTTTCTGCTTTCCAATTTTGTGCAAATATCATTCTTGTTGCCGTTATAACATGTATTATCAAATATATATGTTCTTTATTATACTTCTCTGAAAGAATACCCAACAGGAACAATTCTGGTTTTAAATCAATATGTTGCTCTATCATTTTCTCTAGCCATATTTTAATTCTTGCCCAACAGTTTCTCGTTTCTGGACATGATCACCACATATGATAATATGATCCCGGTGTCTGATGGCATTTCCAACATCTAGTTGATTTATCTTTTTTTTTTTTATTATTGAAAAAGTTTTAAAAATTTTACATACATTTTCTCCCCCCCTCCCCAACCACCTCCCCCAACTTCCCAGAGCAAGTACAAAATAAAATACAGCTTAAATTCTCTAAATTAAACTCCATTTCACACTTATTATAATCATGATCATTAAACAAATAGATAAAAGGAAAGCAAGTCTTTTTTTCTCCTTATTCCATCTAATTCAACAAAATTATCTCCATTTATAATTACAGCAATTAAAACAATTAAGTATTATCTAATCAAACCTATCATTACTCAATTTGGCTAATTGTTACTTAACAAATTATTAGATCTATACAATTTAACAAAATATTTTATAACTTCTTTCATTTAAAACAAAACAAAACAACAACAACAACAACAACAACAAAAAGAAAAAGAAAAAAAGGAAACCCTCACTCAAAAAACCTCTGATTTTAAAAAAAAATTACTATATAAACTCTTCCGTCCTTCACTTTTAAACCATCAAGGTCCAATTATAATCAAAACACTTAATAAGAAATAATATTAACAATAATTTTTTTAATTAATAATCAAACCTCTTATATCCATACATATTAACAAATCAACTAAGAACATCATTTAAGAACTTTATCAATCCTTTAAATTCTTCATACTAGATTGAACCAATTGCTAATCTTCTTGTCTTCACATCTTCCAACAGCATATAAAATATCTTCATTTACATCTACCCCCCTAAATAAAAATTGCTTCTGTATATAAAAAAAAGCCCCCCGAGTGACTTTGTAATTGTAATTATATTTGAAATGATATCCATCAAATCCAGTCAAAAATTAGATTAATAAATTCATCAAACATATTAGGGAAACCACCAGATCAACTGCAATTGCCCTAGGTCCATAGTCCTTTTGCCTTGTATTCATTACCATCAAGCAAGAAACTTCAATTTGCTATATTCAGTAGAACTTCTGCGATTGCAATTAAGTCCAAATTTGTTGCAGTCCTTAATAAAATAATCCAAATCATTCAAATCAGGGCATATTTCACAACCCAATACACCAGCATTGCTGTGATCTGTTTATTCTTCTCAAATATTCCAATACAGCTGTAAGTTGCCTCCTCATCGTCGCTCATCGCTTAGTTAACTGGCATTAAACTGCTGTCTGTTTTTTTTTCTTTTTCCAAAAAATTCAAAATCTTTAAACAGTTAAACAGTACTTTTTAAGGACCATCATCTCGTCAAGCAGGGTTATTTTCCATTTCTCCAGTCTTTCTTCTTTTCCTTTTTACGAACTTTCTTCTTAACTTTAATCCCTCTGCCTTTTTTAGCTCCAGTAAAATTTTGCGGTTTTTGGGATTGCATATTATAAAATTTTTGCAGAAATGTAGCTTCTTCTGGAAACAACTCTTTAAGTGCAGATTGAGTTTTATCTTGCTCCTTATTTTGCACAACATTCATCTTTCTCTCTTCAGTAAAATCTGCTATAATCTGTTGTTTTTTTGCATCTTCCAACTCTTCATTCAATCCCCCACTGCTAGATTGCAACTCAGTATTTCCATGTATTTCATTATTTCCAGCTTGAGAAACTTGAAATATAGTATCAATTCTTTTCAATAAAGCAGAGGTAATTGAACTCAAAGCTTCCTCAAATTCAGACCATTGAGGGTTAAATAACCCTCCTTTACTTTCAAAAAGCCCAGCCATCTTGCCCCGCTTCTTCCTTCCCAGAAGGACAGAAAAAAAAGGGGGGGAAGAGAAAAGAAAAAAAGAGTTTCAAGAAGAAAAAAAAAGGGAATCCTTTACAATTTGTAATTTGTATTGCTGCTTCAATTATTATTATTCCTTTCTTATTACATCCACTTTTCAAAAAGGAGTTTTACGTTTCAAACAGGGGCTTGTCAATAATTACTTTTAGCTTTCACTTCTTCACGCCCCGTTAAAACTCAAACGCCATCTTGCTTTCACTTTCAGCTTAGGAAGAATCTTTTAAAGAAAGTAAATCTTTGGAGTTAAAAGGAAAAAAAAATACTTGCTGTTTAATTCATACTGCTTGTGCTCCGCCAGCTCGATTCAAAAAATATCTGTTTAAAGTTGGTGCTGGAATGGTTAACGACATCTAGCTCTGCAAAGCAGAGGCATCCAGGGTCCGGAGTACTGACAGGCTTAACGGGGAGCTCTCATCTTCAAGCGCCAGATTATGTGTGAAATCTGGCACTTTCAGGGAGCTCTACCCCACCCGTCTACTCACTTTCCCCCCTCATACCAGGGGGAAAGTTTTCAAACCGCAAGACAGCTGATAGTCGCTGTTCTTTGCGGTTCTACGGAGCCCTGGGCTGGCGCTTCAAAAAGAAGCGTCTGGCGATGTTGCTGTCCCATTGGAAGCTAGCTGATTTATCTTTAAACATTTTTGCCAATCTCTCTGTTGGCATGTGCCATCTATAGAATATTTTATACAAGTTCTCTTTGTATGCTGTGACCATTGTTAATTTATAATTTCTTTCCCATAGTTGTTGCCATTTATCTGGCTCAATTGTATAGCCAAAATTTTTTGCCCATGGTATCATTGTTCCTTTAACTTGTTCTTCTTCCAACTTCACTTCCAGTAAATAACTATACAATCTTTTAATCATTTTTCCTCCACTGTTCCCACACATTGTAAAATATTGATGTCTCTTTAGCTTTTAAATTCAGTGTTAATTTGTCCATTTCTGTGCAGTTCATGATCTTTTGTATGACCAGTTTCTCTGCAGGTGTACATGGCTTTTTCCAACATTGAGCATAGGCAATCCTGGCAGCAGTTAATATGTGTAGTACTAGATATTTTGTGCCCTTCACACACACACACACATAAGATCCCCAATAGGAAGAGTTCCGGTTCTAAGTCTAATTGTTCGTTGGTAATTTCCTGTAGCCAATCTTTCATTTTTAGCCAATATTTTCAAGCCTCAGGACAGGACCACCACATACGGTAGTATGTTCCCTCTTTCTTTTTACATTTCCAACATATGGGGCTCATTTTAGGATACATTTTCGCTAATCTCGAAGGGGGTAAGTGCCACCTGTAGAACATTTTATATGTGTTTTCTTTATATGCTACTGATTTTGTTAGTTTATGGTTTCTGTTCCATATGTTCTCCCAATCTGATAGTTTTATGTTGTGTCCAATATTTTGACCCCATGCAATCATGCATCCTTTCACTACTTCTTCCTCCAGTTCTACTTCCAGAAGGTATTTGTAAATTTTAGTAATTTTTTTTTATCTGGTCCTAATAAAAATTTTTCTAGTTGTGGTTTAAGATATATTCCATAATCTTTTATATCTTGTTTATATCAGTTTTGTAATTAGAGATAAGCCCACCAGTCAACTCGTAGCCCTTGTTCTTCAAGATCCTGTATTGTTTTTAACTTTCCATGGTTATCTAATAGGTCTTTATATTTTAACATTTTATTCAAATCTAAATTGTTTGGATGGATCATCACTTCCATTGTGGATAGCCAAATTGGGATTTTTATGTAGTGTTTCTTTTTAACTTTAATCCAATTATTTATTAGCAAATCTCTAATCAGGTGTCTGTAGAAATATTGTTTTGTAGGTCCTGTTTTCCACAGAAAGGCATGCCATCATCTCTGCAGGTCGTGACCTTCTATAGCTAGTACTCTTTTATTCTTCAAATTAATCCAATATTTTAACCAAACTAATAATGCCACACTCTAGTATAATTCCTAGTTTGGCAATCCAAATCCTCCTCTGCTCTTTGTATCTTGTAGTGGTTTCATTTTTATTCTGGTTTTTTTCCCCTGCCAGATAAATTTTGCTATTGTTTTATTGAGAGCATTAAAAAAGGTCTTTTCTAATTTAATTGGGATGGTCTGGAACAAGTATTGAAATTTTGGTAATATAGACATTTTTATGGCTGCTAGCCTTCCTAAAAGTGACAGTTGTATGTTAGTCCATAGCTCTAAATCTTTTTTTGTTTGTTGTAATACTTTGTTATAGTTATTCTCCTTTATCGATTTGCAATGTGCTGTCAACCATATACCTAAGTATTTTCTTTTTCTTTTTTTTTAATTAAAAAGTTTTACACAACAAAAGTTTCTGTTTTAGGTACACATGTTTAGCCTGCTAAATTCCTATTGGAATACACTGATTTATACAGATAATGTGATATTCTCATACTTACACATTGGATTATATAGACTTGGATTGTTTTGTCTTAATAATTATCTGATAATTTATAAAGCAAGTTCAAAAGTTATGGTCTTTGTGAAATGACATCATAGCCATAGATGGTCAGCCATTAGAACAAGTAACACCTTTCCTTACCTGGGGTTGTTTTCTCTGAGCCTGAATCTTGGCTCCCTCATCATCCAAGGAGCTCAGTTAGAGAAAGGGCAGGAGGGAAAGTGGTGCTTAAATGAAAACTTCATAGCTCTCCAGCTTCCTCAGCCCCAATGAATCAAGTATACGAGGCCCAGTTTTCCCCCATGTTCTTCCATCCATCTGATGTTTGGGGCTTCAGAGAGAAACCACCAGCAGAACCAACCCAATCTCAGCCTCTGAGGAGGATCTTGGGGTGGGTAAAAGGACTCCAGCTGCTGCCCTCAGAGCTGATTTGGGAATTTTCACAACTTCTGCTTTGTCTAAATTCAGAAAATATGGGCATTGGCATAAAATTTAATCTATGGAAACAGACAGAATCTGAAAATTGTGGCTCTTGGAACAGACAAAACTTCAATTAAAGACCAATCTTGGATTATGCAACTGACAAATCTTATTAGGCTTTGAGGTCTGCCTGTTTCTTGTATAACTGGAGAAAGAAGTTAAAAAATTTCCTCCAGAAAGAATCTGGGATATAGAAGCAGAAAAAAATCCAGCAATTCCCAAAAATTATAATAGGCCCTTTATTGGAATAGAATACTCCAGTTGGCATTTGCTCATGTTAATCTAATTGTGGTAAATTGTAATATAATTTACATTGTTTATTGTTTTTTAATTCGCTTATTATTTTCCACTTTTATTATACAATCTTGCTGATATTCTGTCTTTAATATTTTAAACAATGTCTGATTAACAAACTATTCTAATACATTCTGAGAACTAGGTTGGATTTATTAAAATCTAATATTTTGGATTTCATTTGACCTCAAATGTAACACAGCTTTCTTCATTGCTTTTTCAGATCAAACTTGAAACTGCTTCAGAGGCTCTGAGTGATAAAAGTAAATTCCCCTTTTTCTACCGGATGCTCCCCAAAGAAGGGATCCAGTACCCAGCAATTCTCCACCTGCTCCTCCATTTCAGATGGACCCTGATTGGCCTCTTTACTTCAGACACAGAGGAGGGAGAGAATTTCATGAGGACTTTTACTCCTATGCTTGTCAGGAATGGAATTTGTGTTGTTATATCACAACGATTCTCAACAACTGGATATACAGCAGCCCCCAGGGAGGCCCTCTCTCAGTGGAGACAAGTCAACGTCTTTGTTCACTTCATGGAATATGCGTCCATTTGGGAGAGAATCCTTCCTTTCCATGAAACATTTATACGTTTGCCAGGAACCGTTGAAGGGAAAGTCTGGATCCTCACACATTTTGTACGGTATCCAATGAACAATCGCAGACTTCTCAAATACATCCATAGTATTTGGAACTTTGCTTTTCTGACAAAAGATAGGCCAAAAGATGATGCTTTTGAACCCTATTACTTTGTGGAAGAAAAGTTTCAAGATCCTTATTTCCGCTGTTCTCTTTCAAAGAACATCTTTTCTGTCAAAGGCCGCAGAAGATGCACCCAGGAAGCCCCACTGGAGACCCAGGAGAAAAGGAACAGGGAAAGGATCCCAAATCATTTTCAATATTTCAGTATCATTCAGACTTTGGCCCTGGCCTTGAATGCCACATATTCCTCCAGATGGAGGAGGAGAAGGAAGGAGGGAGAAAAGAGTTTGGGGTCTTCAAGGCTGCAGCCGTGGCAGGTAT
The DNA here is from genome assembly GCA_012654045.1 of Ptyas mucosa. NCBI lineage: Eukaryota > Metazoa > Chordata > Lepidosauria > Squamata > Colubridae > Ptyas > Ptyas mucosa. The sequence continues at coordinate 38,499 of WNWU01000305.1, forward strand.
GGGATCCCGATATGGATCCATTAATCTTAGATCCTTTGGAGAAGGAATCCAGAGGAGAAGGAGGGGAACCTACTCAACAGATCTGTCCAATTCAATTACTCAGGGAATCATGGTTCCAAAGAGTAGATTCCATGGCATTTTAATATTAAACTCTGCTCATTTGAAAATGCTGTATTCTTTTTTTAATGAATTCCTGTATTTGTGAGTTTCTGATGAGCATGGTGGAATTTCCCCTTTGTTCCGTCCCCACTGCAGGTGGGTCTGTGTGCAGCTCGACAGGCAGCTAAACCCCCCTCTTCTTCTCCAGTGAAAGGGAGCCTGGGGTGGATCTGGGTGTTTCATTGGGAGAAAAGGGCACGGAGAAACTGAGGAAATGCAAAGAGTGAGAATCAAATATAAACAGGAGATAGGCAGCATTAACTAACAGCCAACAAGCCAGAAGCAGCTGGAACCTCTCCAGCGATGCTCCGTGTGAGGGACGGAGGCCTCCGGATGACCTTGTGTCTCGGTCAAACCGGCTGCTTCCATCTTCTCCAAAGGCTGAGAGAAAATGGTGTCTGGCTTCACCCCCATGCTGAATCCTCTTCATTGGAGGGCCCCCCAAGGAGCTAATGTCACCCTGTAGGGGCATGAAGGGGCACCCTGCAAGTCATGGAGAGCAGTGGCTCTCCTGCTAGACCCAGAGTTTCTTCTCTCTCTGACGAAGACGAGGCAACCATCATGGCCACCGTGAATCAGGGGAGCCGAGGAAACTAAGGTTGTGCTGGAGCAGTGAGAGTGGACAGTGATTTAGAGCTGAGTGAGGTGAATTTTATTTTTTGCTTAGGATTTCACCCGAAAAGAAAATCAATCTGGGAAAAGAGGCTCTCTGGAATGTTTTTAATCTGCAATTAAGAAGAGGCAGAGAGAAATTGCACCCTAGCAGGAAATAAGCAAAAGCTATAAAATATGAAAAGACTCGATGTATAAATCTTACTGGCATGTCTTTGATCAGGCATTTTAAAATGCTGAACATCTGACTGTTTATTGAATATTCTGTTTGAATCAACTTGAAATAAATAACTGGCAGAATAGTTTTAAAGTGGATTTTTAATGTTGATTTTTAAGCTGAAGATGCCATCTACTGGTGAATGGGTATATACTATGTCATACTGCTAGAATAATCTACCACCTTGGAAAATGTTGATAAGAGAAGAACAACACCTGGAGGTCTGCTGTATTATCTACTGTTCTATACTTACCTACTTTATGGTTACTAGAGTTTCAACCTTGAAAACCTGGAGGATATCTAATGGAATGACTTTGAATACTGGAACTAACTAGCAACTGCTCTAGAATGTTCCCTATAACTGACCAATTGTGTCAATTATATTTTCTCTATATTTTGTCAGTATATGATGGACAAACTTTTCTCAAACTTTTTCATTCACTTATGAAGACGATGGCAGTATTTGTTTTTTAATTAAGCATATTTGGAGATTAGACAATTGTAGAAGAAAAATTCAATGTGGAATAAGAAAGTTTTCTGTTTTTCAAATTCCTGGATGTTCCCATTCTAGATTCATCCCTTTCTGGAGAAGAATGAATTTTGGAATATTTCTGACAGAAAACTGTACTTGGACCAAAATGGAGAGATAATGGAAGATATGGGTATTTGGGGCTTCTTGGGTCTCCCCAAGGAGAATGCCAGGAGAGAAATTCTGGCGTATTTTAAAAGACAGAGATTTACTATCAAACAAGGTGCTCTTTCACGGCTAAAGTTGCTCAATAAGGTGGGAGAAATTTTGGTGTCTTTTCTGTTTTCCATGATCTGGGGTCCCATTTCAAGTGGGCAACGCGTAGAGTCTCCAGGGTGGTTAAAAAATCAAATTCCTAAAATTTTATAGTAAACTTTATTCTCAATTTTAATATAAATATATCATCATATTTAAATCTTTATTCATCTTTTTTCAATTCCATCCCTCACGACTTTATTAAATAGATTTTTATTAAATAGAAAAGTAAATAAATAAAGTAAAAAAAAAAGTAATGTTACTTTATTGTAACGTTAAATTCCAAAAGCAAAAGGGAGGAACTAAATGAAGAATCTGCCAGTTGTTATACCTCCTGCATCTGTTTAGAAGTAGTCAGAGGTTTCATATTTACCCCAATGAAGACCAGAGGCTACTTGTCTCCATCCATTTCTACCTCCATTTTCCATGGATGGAGAATCCTGACATATTTTCTTTGGCATTCCTTTTCTTCTGCTCAGTCCCTGCCTCAATCCAAATGTGTGGAAAATTGCCACCCTGGATTTGTCAAGAGGGCTCGAGAAGGAGAGCCAGTTTGCTGCTACGACTGCGTTCCTTGTCCGGAGGGGACCTTCTCCACTCAGGAAGGTGGGTCACACTGAGGAAAATGGGAGGCTTGGTGGAAGAGATGGGAGGAGGGGGTGGCAGACTGGGCAAATTTTATTAACAGCAGAGGAAATTTCTCTCTTGCTTTTTAGTTTGGATATATGCTGCTAAATTTACCTTTCTAGGAACATCTGAGTTCTCTGAAACTTGATGAATTGTTTCAGGTTCACCTTCTGAAAGACCTTGCAATCCACTGTATATTGGATCCTCCCCTTGAGGATCACTGAGAAGGTCTCACTGGTCCATAAACTGGTGCTGTGGATAGTGAGGTGGGGGGAATTCATTACACAAATATTCTGCCAGTCATGTAGATCAATCAATCAATCAATCAATCAATCAATCAGAATAGAGCTTGAAGGAACCTTAGAGGTCTTTAGTCCTGCCCCCTGCTCAAGAAGGAGATCCTATACCAGTGATGGCTAACCTTTTTGCCGTCGCGTGCCAAAAGTGGGGGGTCACATGGGGGTCGCGGGTGCAGGTGCCCACATCCATAATTAAATGCGCCCCGCCCTCCCGCGCATCCGCATGTGACCCCCCCACACTTCCCCCTGCTTTTGGCACGCGATGGCACAGTGGGCCCAATAGGCCCATTTTTCCCCCTCCCCAGGCTCTAGAGGCTTTCTAGGAGTCTGGAGAGGGCAAAAACAGCCTTCCCCATCCCCCAGAGGCCTTCCGGAGGCCAGAAACAGCCAGTTTCCCGACTTCTGGTGGGACCGGAAGGCCTCAAAATCAGTTGGCCAGTGCATGCATGCGCTCTGGAGCTGAGCTAGGGCAACACTCGCGTGCCCACCAATATGGCTCCGTGTGCCACCTGTGGCACCCATGCCATAGGTTCACCATCACGGTCCTATACCATTTCAAAAGAGTGACTGTTTAATGAAATTGTTAAGAAATACTTCTTGGTAAATGCCTGTGCTATCAGCTATTATCCAAAGAAGGTATTTTCTGTAAGATAAAAAGGACAGGATATTAAAGAAAGTTGCTTTTTGGTTTCTCAGATACGGAAAAATGCACCAAGTGTCCAGATGATAAATATCCAAATGAGGACAGAGTCCAATGTATCCTCAAAGTCATAACCTTCCTGTCTTATGAAGAACTTCTGGGCATCATCCTGGTCTCTTTTGCCCTTCTCTTCTTCCTATCCACAGGCCTTGTTTTAATCATCTTCATGAAATACCCAGAAACTCCCATTGTCAAAGCGAACAACCGGGACCTCTCTTATATCCTCCTGGTCTCCCTCCTGCTTTGCTTCTTGTCACCTTTTCTCTTCATTGGTCAACCAAGGAAAGCCACCTACCTTCTCCGACAAACGGTTTTCAGCATCATCTTCTCAGTTGCTGTTTCTTCTCTCTTGGCCAAAACCACCATGGTGGTGCTGGCCTTCCTGGCCACAAAACCAGGAAACCGAATGAAGAGATGGTTGGGGAAAAGCTTGGCCAACTCCACCATCCTCTCTTCTTCTGCTGTCCAAATTATCATCTGCTCCATCTGGCTGGGAGTTTCTGCCCCCTTCCCTGACTCTGACCTCCACTCCCAGCCTGGAGAGATCATCCTGCAATGCAACGAAGGGGCCGTTATCATGTTCTACGTCACCCTCAGCTACATGGGCTTCCTGGCTGCCATCTGCTTCACGGTGGCTTTCCTGGCCAGGAACCTGCCTGGGGCCTTCAACGAAGCCAAGCTGATCACCTTCAGCATGCTGGTCTTCTGCAGTGTCTGGGTGACTTTTGTGCCCACCTACCTGAGCACCAAAGGGAAATACATGGTGGCTGTGCAGGTCTTCTCCATCCTGGCCTCCAGTGCTGGTCTGCTGGGCTGCATCTTCATCCCCAAGTGCTACGTTATCCTTGTGAGGCCAGACCTCAACACAAAGGAGCATCTTACGGGCAGAATAAATGTGAAAACATGAGATGTAATCTATTAGAATATTTAAAGAATGGTAAAAGTTCCTTTTATTTGAAAGAAGGCAGTAATTATTCCCACTTAAATGGTATGTTTTGAAATAGGAAATGGTTGAATGACTGGAATTATTGCATTATTCATCCCAATAAATCTAGCTGAAGAGAACTCTGTGAAAGTCATTCAGAGGAATTTAATATTTTGCAGCTCCCAAGAACATCTTATAATTTGAGCAAAATTATTAGGATCTTGGGGGGCCAAGATGGGGGGCCAAGATGGGAGGGGGCAGGGAGGGGGCTCCGGCCAAGAGGACAAGGGCCCAGAAAGTGAAAGCAACGAAAGAAAGAGAAGTGGGAAGGAGAGAAAAAGGAGGGGTGAGGGGAGGAGTAGCCCCCCCCCTTCTTAACCCGCTTCCAGAGGTCCGCCGAGCAAGGCTGTGGGTGGGGGGAATGCAGTCTTTGCAAGGTGTGGGGCTCCCTCTTGGGCACAACTGAAGCCAAAGTGGCCCAGAAAAGCCATGACGTCAGCCAAGCAGCTCCGCCTGGTCTCCTCCTGAGGGGATGAGGCCCTTCTTGCTTTTCTCGTCCCCGGGGCTGCGTTCCCTTGGCTGCCCTCCGTGGGTCCCTCTGGAGCGAGATTCAGTCTTCCGCATCCCCTGCAGCTCTCCTGGGCCCCCATCTTCACCCGCGGGGAGTCCAGGCCGTCTCTGCCACTCAAGACGTTTCTGTCCAATTCTTCTGCGCTGCGCTTGAAGGCGGTCATGTCTGACTCGGCGGTTGCTCCTGGGCGCTTCCCTATCTGGGTAGAGCCAGACCTCCCGAGAAGCCATGGTCCCCTGCCTGGAGCTTGGGGGGGGGGGGCGGGGGGGGCTGCTCACTCTCTCTGCACAGAGGCTGTCTGAGGCGGCCCAGTAGTCCAAGCAGCAGCCTAGGGATGGAGAGATTCCGGGTTTGAATCCCACCAGCTGGGGGGTTCTGGGCCAATCACTGATCCCAGAGGTTAACCGTCTGCCTTTGCCCCCCTGCGATGAAGACATGATCCTCCACACTAATGGAGTAGCAAGAGTAATGGGTGAATCCCGCCATCTTCCCTTCTCTGGATCTGGATCTTCCCAATCCTGGACTGAAGGTTTCCCTCTGGGAGGGGAAGAAGAAGGGCAGAATGTGCCACCCAGGCGGGGCTTCCTTTGCCACAATGCAGGTGAGGAGCCACACCAGCAACACACACACACACACACACACACACCGACCTTCACGCTCTTGCCTCACACTGCCCAACCCCCCCAGCTGCTCTTGGGAGAGGAGCCGCAGTAGGCAGCCCCTGCCTGCATCACCCCTTCGACCTCCCACCCACGGAGGAGATGCCATGGTCTCCTGCCAATCAACTACACACAAACACCATTTTCTCAACTTCCATATTTGGCGTCTAGGAAAACGTGCAACGCTGCTCACTCCGGTGCTTCCGCGGTGCCTGGAGGCTGCGGAGGGCTGGATGGGGAGGAGGAACCCACCCAACCCTAACAAAGACACCTAACAAAGGCCCACCTGCATCTGGAGAGGCTGCGTCTTCTACCTCTTCCCCCGGGGAGACGAAACCTCCCCTTCCCCAGATGTTGCTGTCCACAGTCGGTCTGAAGCCCGGGTGACTTGGTCCATCCCTTCCATCTTGGCAAAGGGCAGCCCCGCCTCGGCCGCCCCTCCCTCGCTCTCTGCAATAGAGGGAGCTGCACACAAGGGGGGATGGGAAGGGGCAGCTCAAGGGTCCCAGAAGGAAACCTTCAAGCAGAGTTTGGGAAGATGAATAACAACAGAATAACGGAGTTGGAAGGGACCTTGGAGGTCATCTAGTCCAATCCCACCCTCCTCAAGCACCATTTCTGATAGATGGCAGTCCAGACTCTTCTTGAAAGCTTCCAGAGATGAAGCCCCCATAACTTCCGAAGGCAACTTCTGTTCCATGGGTTGATTGCTCTCACTGTCAGAAAATTCCTCCTTATTTCCAGGTTGAATCTCTCCTTGTTCAGTTTCCATCCATTATTCCTTGTCCGGCCTTCAGATGCTTTGGAAGAGAGCTTGACCCCCTTCCTCCTCTCTGTGGCAGCCCCTCAAATATTGGAAGAATGTTATCCTGTCTCCCCTGGTTCTTCTCTTCACTAAACTAGCCATGCCCAGCAACCGTTCATGGTATGTTTAAGTCAGGTTGAATCTCTCCTTGTTCAGTTTCCATCCATTATTCCTTGTCTGGAATATAAGGAGGATCCAGAGAAGAGAAGAGAAGAGAAGAGAAGAGAAGAGAAGAGAAGAGAAGAGAAGAGAAGAGAAGAGAAGAGAGGGGTATTCGAATACTTCTCTTACTCAGCCCCTCGCCCCTTATTTCTACTTGTGCCCTGTTTACCGAGGTCTTCCTGGTTTAATCACATTGTTAAATATATATTTTTTAAAGGCAGGAATCATTGAGAAAATGCGGGGAGGGGGGGAATGGATTGGCGGCAGTGGGCGGCATGTCCTCCGCTAGTGAGAGGTTGGAGGGGCGACCGCAGAGGGCGGGGGGTTGGGGCAGTGGGGGACCAGGGCTTGAAGGGAGGGGGGCCTGGGCGCAAGGGAGCGGGGCCAGCCAGGGGAAGGCGGAGGGGCGTTTGGGCCAGGCGAGGGTGGAGCAGGGAGGCGGCGCTGCCGAAGGAGCCTTTGGGGTCCGGGGGAGAGGAAGGGGCCGCGGCAGGAAGAAGCGGCGGGTTCGGAGTTGAAGGGGCCGAAGAACCGCGGAGATTCTCCCGCAGCGCCTTCGACGGCTCGGCCGCCAGCGCGCCTGGAGCGTCTCTGGTGCTAAGCAGGGATGCTGAAGGTCTCGGCTGGATAGGCGACCAGGGCGGGCGCTGCGGAGGAGCCCAAGAGCCGGGAAGGGCTTCCCTCCCTCTTTCTTCCCCCGAAGAAGCAGCAGGAGAGGCTCCCCTGCCCACAAGCGCCGCTCCTCCTTTCCCTTCGCTTTGCCCGACGGTCCCCCAACCCTCCCCGGCTCTTCTGGCCCTTCCCCCAGGGGGCGCTCTCCCCCTCCCCTCCCCTTCGGCTTAAGGCTTCAGCCCCCCCCCCCCAAGGCTCCGCCACCGCCCCTGCAGAAGGACTCCGCAGCCCCAGAGAGGCTCCGGCCCAGCTCCACGCAGCACAGGAGCCTCTTTCTTCCTCCGAGTGGCTCTCCCGCTGCATCCCTTTCCCTGCAACTGGGGCTGGGGTCTCCTGCTTCCCGGGGCTGAGCGAGGCTCCCGGGGATTTGGGGCTGGCTGGGCTTTGCTCCGCTGTGTAAGGGCTGCGTAATGAGAGACGCCACAAATAGCTCCAGAGACTTTGGGGCAGCTGATGGGGAGGAAAACAGCCTGGAAGGAAAGGAGGGGGGGTCTGTGGGGGGGGGGGAGAGAAATGAATAAATGCCCAGAAGCTTCTCGTTGACTTGAGCTCTGAAGGTCTGAGTCGGTCAGGCGGAGACTTCGCCAGTTCAACCAGTTCAACCCAGCCAGCCAGTCCAACTCAGCCACCAAGGCAGAATCCCTGGGAGCGCCCATCATCCCCGGCCAGACCGGGCTCCGTGGCCCAGGAGAAGCGAGAGGGAGGCCGAGGGACGGCCAGGCTGAGGAGGCGGACGGGAGGCAGGAAGAGCCCCTGTGACGGGGGAGCTGAAGGGCCGCCACGAAGGGCTGCTCGGCGCCTTCCCGGCTTCCTTCTCGCCCTTCAGCTCGGCTGGCGGAGGCCCCGAACGGCGCGTGGGAGTCCAAAGAGCGATGGGGGGGGGGGGGACCGGAGCTCTCTGGGGCTGCGGAGGGAGCCTCGGTGGGGCTGGACGCTTTTGGCCAATGGGGAGGAAGAGCGCCCCCTGTGGGAAGGGCGAGGCAGTGATCTGGCTAAACTAGTGGGGTGTGTGTGTGGGTGTGTGTGTGTGTCGGAGCTGTCCAAATAGGGGTGAGTTTGGGAACTGGGGGGCAGAGCGAAGGGGAAGGAGGAGCTGGGATTTTGAGGAGGGGGCCTGCTTTTTTGGGGGGAAACAGGCTTCCCTGCTGGCTGGCTGGCTTTTCCGCAGCGATCGCAGTGGTCGCCCATCTAGAGGAGACCCTCCGCATCCCTGCTTAGCACCAGAGACCATCCAGGCAGCTGCGCCTCCCTGCTCCCCTCTCGCCTTGCCCCATTGCCCGAGTGTGGGATGCTGGATTCTAGAATCTTCTTAGCCTGGAGAAGAAATCAAAATTTGTCTCTTAGAAGTTTAGAGCTCTTTCTGAGCTACCCTGCTTGCCTTTCCCTTCTACTTGAAGTTGGGCTGGGAGAGGAAGAAGAGAGAACCCTGAGAGCCTGGACAGAAGCATCAACTCCTCTCCATTGTCTCCCAGGCATTTGGGAGGGGGCCTCAACCAGGGTCTCCATGCAGTCAGGCTGGGCTCCCCCAATTGAGGTGCCCTGCAAACAGGCAGTGGGTCCTGAGTCCAGAGTGGGATGGAAGCCCCGAAGTGACCTGGGAGCCTCTGGATGGAGCTTGGCGCTGGGTCCTCTGGGAATTGGCCGCCCTCTTCGGGTCTCTCGGTTGTCCTCAGAAAGAAACTTTTGGGGGAGTGTAGGAAGGGAACACCACCAAGACAGTGCCAAGACCAGGGATACAT
>WNWU01000306.1:0-15394 GCA_012654045.1 Ptyas mucosa
GCTTATACTCGAGTCAATAAGTTTTCCCAGTTTTTGGGGGTAAAATTGGGTGCCTCGGCTTATATTCGGGTCGGCTTATACTCGAGTATATACGGTACATACATGACAATTTTTTAGGATCTAGATGCCATCTGTAAAACATTTTATAAAAATTTTCCCTTAAGTTTTGTGCTTGCGTAAATTTAACATTTCGAACCCAGATCTTTTCCCAAGTTTCTATCATTACTGGTTCCTGAAAAATTTGTGCCCATTTTATCATACAATCCTTAACCAGTTCCGTTTCTGAGTCTATTTCCAATAGTGCATTATACAACCTTTTAATATGCATTTGACGTTGGTCCCTAATCTGTTTTACCAAATTTTCCTCATTTTGCATAACACCAATTTTTTGATCTTCCCTCCATCTGGCTTGGAGCTGGCCATACTGAAACCAAGTATAAATTATACCTTCTTCTTTCAATTCATTTAAAGATTTCAATTGCAATTTGCCCCTTTCTATAAAAAGGAGCACTTTATAGGTAATCACCTCCTGCTTTTGTTCTATACTTATATTTTCTATAGCATGTCTGGGGTTTGCCCAGATAGGTATTTTGTAGTTTAACTTATATTGGTACTTTTTCCACACCCTCAACAAAGCATTTCTAAGTATGTGACCTTTAAACACCTTGTCCACTTTTTTTTCATATAACAAATAAGCATGCCATCCATATAACAAATCATGACCTTCTATATTCAGCACTGTCTCTTCAGTTAAGTTAAACCAGTCACTAATTTGTGATAAAACAGCAGCCTCGTAATACAATTTTAGATTAGGCATTTTAAGACCTCCTCTCTCCCGTACATCCTGTATAATTTTCAATTTTATTCTTGGTTTTTTCCCATCCCAAATAAAAGTGTTAACCCCTTTCTGCCATTCCCTCAAATTTCCATCTTTCTTAAGCACTGGTATCATTTGAAACAAAAATAAAAACCTAGGCAACACATTCATTTTTATTACTGCTTTCCTTCCCAAGAAAGATAGTTGTAACTTTTTCCAGTTTTCCATATCTTTCTGCACTTTTTGCCAAAGAACTTCATAATTGTTTTTAAATAATTTCATATTTGAGGCTGCAATATATACTCCTAAATATTTAACCGTTTTAACTATTTCAAACCCCGTTATTCTTCCCAATTCTTCTCTTTGCAATATAGACATGTTTTTAGTTATCACCTTTGTCTTATATTGATTTACTTTAAATCCAGATACCTTACCATATTGACCCAATATATTCAACATATATGAAACCGATTCCATAGGTCGAGATAAAGTAACAACCAAGTCATCTGCAAACGGTCTTAATCTATAATCTTGCTGCCTAATTACAATTCCTTTTATTTTATCAGAATCCGGTATCCTATTCAGCAAGATTTCCAAGGTTAAAATAAACAATAGTGGAAACAATGGACAACCCTGCCTTGTTCCTTTCTCAATTTTAAAAACATCTGTTAAACCTCCATTGACTATTATTTGTGCTGTTTGTTCCTGATATATTGCTCTAATTGATTGTATAAGGTGTTCTCCAAAATGCATTTTTTCTATTACCTTAAACAAAAATTGCCAATTCAATCGATCAAATGCCTTCTCTGCATCCAAAAAAACAAACGCTGCAGGAACTTGGTTGTTTTTTCCAAATACTCCAGTAGGTTTACCACTTGTCTAACATTATATTTCATTTGTCTCCCTTTTATAAACCCTGATTGATCCTTATGAACTGTTTGTTGCAAACTGGCATTAATCTATTTGCTAATATTTTAGCAAAAATTTTATAATCAGTATTCAGAAGTGATATTGGCCTAAAGTTTTCAGGTTTAATACAATTTTGGTCTTCCTTTGGAATCAATGAGACAAAAGCTGTTCTCCAGGAGGGTGGGACTTCTCCATCTAATTGAATTTTACAGAGTAAAACTCTGAGCACTTCTACCATTTCAAACTGTAAATTCTTATAATAAACAGCTGTTAATCCATCTGTTCCCGGAGATTTACCTGTTTTTAACTGTTTAATTGCTACAATAATCTCTTCAGAAGTTATTGGCTGGTTCAGCCCCTCCCTCTGTTCTAGAGTTAATTCAGGAATGCTCTCTTCTTTTAAATATCTATCTATATCTGTACCTTGAATTGAGTCACTAGCATATAACTTTGTATAGAACTCTAAAAAAGCTTTTTTAATCATACCCTGTTGATAAACTTCCTTACCTCTAAATTCTATCTTGTCAATGACTCGTGATTTTTGTTTTTTCCTCAATAAGTAAGCCAGCCATCTACCTGGTTTATTAGCATTACAAAATGTATTATGTTTAGCATATTGTAGGCTAGTTGCCACTTGGTCAGCCATAAGCATATTAAATTGCTCTCGTAATATATTTATTGGTTTTTTTTGCTTTCTTATCTCCTGGGTTGGTTATAAGTAATTGTTCTTTTTTAAAAAAATTTCTTCCTCACTCTCTTTCCGCTGCTTTCGTTGTTTTAATCTATGTTTATTATTCATATGTATTAAGATTCCCCGCATGTAGGCCTTACTTGCATCCCATACCATTTCCATAGAAGTACCCTTATGCATATTATTAACAAAAAACTCTTTCATTTGTTTTTTAAGCTCCTTGACATTTTCTTCATATCTAAATAAATTTTCATTTAACCTCCAAGACCTCCTTTCTTCCCTTTCCCATTCCATTTCCACCCAGACCGGACTATGATCAGTTAAGGTTCTTGGACATATCTTCGCCTTCTTAACCCTAGGGAGAAAATCATTTGTAATTAGTATAAAATCAATCCTGGAGAAGGATTGATGTCTATCGGAAAAAAAGGTAAAATCCCTTTCCTCATCATTCTGAACTCTCCAAATATCTCTCAGTTCCATGTCTTCCATCAAATCAAAAAATGACTTGGGTAGTTTTGCACGTGCTGAAATCTTTGACAAACTTTTTTTATCCTTTAAAATTGTTTCAAGTAGTGAAATACTTTCCTTCTTTTTTGTGGTGAGTTTAAACCATTGACATTCCAGGAAAGGAATTTAGTTGCCATCTTTGGCCCCTTGAAGCTTCATGAGCATGCGCTGAATATCCTCCTCCATCGTGGTCTTCAGCCTAGCCCCTCCCCCTTCTGTTTTACGAACTTCTTGAGGTGAAACTTGAGATTGTTGCACTTTTAATTGTCATTCTTGACATTTGTAGGTTGCTCATGTCATTCGTTGTTCTCTTGGTTCTTCTGGCTTCTTGGGTAGTTCAGAAGTTGGGGGTGGGCCCCCAAATTGCACTAACTCTTCTTCCAGAGTAATTACTCCAGCTGCAACTTCAGCATAAGTTTGTATCTGCTTTCCATCTTTCTCTTGTTGTTGCATCTCCTTTTTCTTTCTGCCCCCCCTCCCCCCATGAGGGTGGATGTCCAGCTTTCAAGACATTAACATAAAAGTCTTTTGCCTTCCAAACTGTGTTTAAATGATGTCTTTCTCCACCATAATTCACTGTCAAAACTGTTTCACTTTTTGACAGAACCACCACATGTGGTAATGTGTTCCTTTTTCTGTTTTACATTTCCAACAATCCGGAGAAGTGTTGGGGAACATTTTTGCTAGGCGCGCTGGAGGAAGGTGCCACCTGTAAAACATTTTATAGATGTTTTCTTTATAGGGTACAGACATTGTTAGTTTGCTATTTACTTTCCATATTTTTTCCCATTTATCCAATTCGATACTGTAACCAAAAATTTTTGCCCGTATAATCATATTTTCCTTAACTACTTCCTCTTCTAATTTGTATTTTAATAGATAATTATAAATTTTAGTTATTTGTTTATCATTTGTTCCCAATAAAATTTTATCTAATTCATTCAATTCTTTTTGGAATCCAAATTGTGTCAAGTCCATCTTATATCTAGATTTTATTTGTAAATATGGCCACCAATCAATGTCTGTACCCTGTTTTTTCAATTCTTCTCGTGATCTTAGCTCTCCTTTGATGTTCAGTAATTCTTTGTATGTTATCATTTTATTCATGCCCATCGGATTGGGATATATTTGCGCTTCCATCGTTGAGAGCCATTCTGGAATTTTATCGTAATGTTTTTTTCTGATCTTTAGCCAGGTCTTTAGGAGTGTTTCTCTAATAATGTGTCTCCGGAAGTATTCATGCTGTTTACCTCTCCCCTGCCATAGGAATGCATGCCACCGTTTCAGTAAATCAAAACCTTCTATTGTCAGTATCCATTTATTTTTAAGCTCTATCCAGCCTCTTATCCAGATAAATGATGTTGCTTTATGGTATATTTGCCAATCTGGTAGCCCTAGTCTGCCCTTCTCTCGTATGTCCTGGAGGTGTTTTAATTTAATTCTTGCCCTCTTGCCTTGCCAAATATAGTCCACAATCATTTTATTAAAGTCCTTAAAGAAAGCTCTTCCTGGGTTTATCGGGATTACTTGGAATAGGTATAATATTCTTGGTAATATATTCATCTTGATGGATGCAATCTTTTGTAAAAGTGTTAGCTGCAATTTGCTCCATATTTCAAGGTCTTTTTTTAATCTGTTTTGCCAATTTGTTGTAATTGTCCTCCTTAAGTGTTGATCCTTTGTTAGTGAGCCAGATTCCTAGGTATTTTACTTTTTTTACTATTTGTATTCCTAATTTGTCCTCTAATTCTTTTCCTTGTGAGTTTGTAAGATTCTTCGTTAATGCCTTTGTTTTTTGTTTATTGATTTTAAGTCCGGGCATTTTTTCCTATTGTTCTATTTTTGCCAATAATTTCATTCCTGTTTGTGTCTGTTGTTCTATAATGAATACTACATCATTGGCAAATGCTTGAAGTTTATATTCCTCATTCTTGATTTTTAATCCCTTTATTTCTTTATCTTTCCTAACCTCATTTAATAATATTTCTAATGATAATATAAACAGTAGAGGAGATAGGGGACATCCCTGTCTCACTCCTTTGGATATTTCAAATTGTTCTGCCATCTCTCCGTTTATCCATATTTTTGCTGTTTGGGAAGAATAGGTCTTCTTAATCATTTTTAGAAATTTGTCACTGAATCCCATTGCTTCTAATTGTAATATGAAAAATTTCCAGTTTAAATTGTCAAAGGCTTTTTGCGCGCCTAGAAAAATTAGTGCCAATTGTTTGTCTGATTTTTGTTCATAATATTTGAGTATATTGATTATTAATCTCGTGTTATTTTTTATTTGTCTTCTTGGGATAAAACCATCCTGGTCTGGATGGATGTATTCATTAATAATTTTTTTTCAGTCTCTGCGTTATGATCAATGTGAATATTTTATAATCTACGTTTAGGAGTGATATTGGTCTGTAATTTTTGATTTGTGTGGGGTCTGATTCTTCTTTAGGTATGAGTGTGATGGTTGTTTCAGTCCATGATTGGGGAATTTTAGCTTCTAGAAGTGCATCGTTAAAAACCTGTAATAAAATTTCGTCTATTGGATGTTGATATGCTCTATAAAATTCTGTTGGTATGCCATCTGGTCCCGGAGTCTTCTAATTCTTGAATATTGGTTTTATTTAGATATCCTTTGATGTCTTCTTCTCGGATTTCCTCTTGTTTATATAGATTCTGGAAAAAGTTCTTTGCTATTCATTTTTTATCTTCGTTTCTGTAATATATTTGCCCTTCCTCATCTTGCAACTGGTGTATTGTTCTCTTCTCCTTTTCTTTTTTCAATTTGTATGCCAGCCAACGTCCTATTTTGTTTGCATGTTCAAAATGGTTTTGTTTTGCCAATTTAATTTTTCTTGCTATTTCTGTTGTTGTGATTAGATTTATTTTATGTTTTATAAGATTTATTCTTTCTTTGATCATTTTACTGTGGGGTTCTTTTTGTAATTCTGATTCGTTTTTTTAAGTTGTGTTAATAAGTTTTCTCTTCTTTGTTGTTTGTCTTTATTTTTCTTTGCTTTGTATGCGATTGTTATACTCTTATGTAAGCTTTGGTTGTATCCCACAGGTTTTGGAGTGATGTTTGGTTTTTTTGTATTTATTTATATTGTGTATTCGTTTAAAATATTGATTTTGATTTCCATTTGGTGCATATATTGATACTAATAGTATATTTTTTGATTCCAGTGTAATTTCTGTCATCAGAATCCTTCCATCCTCGTCTGTATATATTTGTTTTGCTTGTGTTTTGTAATGTATTTTGTGATCCCCCTCTTTTTTGTTCTGCTAGTGAAGTGTATAATGTTCCTAATCGTTTATTTTCTAATAATTTTTGGTGTTGCTTTTTAATGTGGACTTCTTGCAAATTTATGATATCCATGTCTAATTTCTGTAGTTTTTTGAATGTATGTGTTCTTTTAGTTGGTATGTTTAATCCATTTATATTAATTGAAATCAGCCTTAATTCTTGTTCCATTCTTCTTTCTTATCTGTTCGTTGTCCTAAGCCTTCTTGTGTTTCTTGTTATGATTTGTGTTTTTTCCCTTGCTCCCTCTCTTTCAATCTTCTCTCTTTCCAGTCTGCTCCTTTCTTCTTGCTCTCTTTCCATTTCTTTTGTGGAATGTGGGTCTTGCTATCTGATTCTGATCTGGTTTCCTGTTCTTCTTCTAGTATGAAGTGTTGGTCAAAAACATCTTGCACTTTCTCTAAAGTATCGATTTTGTATTTCTTATCTTGCCAGGAAACAAGAATCCCTTCTGGTATCAACCAGCGAAACATTATTTTGTATTTATTTAATTGTGCTGTTAAAAAATTATAGTTTCTCCTCTGTTCTCTTATCCTCCTCAGCATCTGTTTTAACATTATTATTTCCTTCCCTTTGTACTGAATTGATTCTTCTCTCATTATTTTATAGATCTCTTCTTTTATGGTTTTTCTTGCGAATCTGATGTGGATCTCCTTGCGTAACTTATGCCTGCGGGTGTAATTTGTGTGGACTCTGTAAATCTCATCCATCTCTCTTCTTATCTCTTCTTTATCTTTCTGAGTGGCTTTTGCTAGGATTCCCGCCATCAATTCTCCTAAATCTTCCTCTTTACTTTCAGCTATATTTTGGAACCTGAGATAAAAAGATGCTTTTTCCATATCTAGGTATGTAAATGAGTCTTCTAGTTCTTTATTTAACATTGCTTTATTTTGCTCCATGCTGTCCATTTTCTTATCTGTTTGTTCCATTTTTGCCTCCATATTCTGAATCCGTTGTTCATTTCTCATGATATTCTGTTGTATTTTCTCAATCTTATCGTCCATTTTTAAAATATTATCTTTTATTTCTCCCACATCTGTTTTCAATTCTTCATGATTCCTTCTGGTTTCTTCATGATTATTTGCTTTGGACTCTTGAGTTTTATTCATTCCTTCTTGTATCATGGCAAGGACTGATTGAATATTTTGTATGTTAAATGTGGAGGGGGCCTTTTCTTTCTCTGTAGTTAACATTGTGTCAATTGTTTTTTGTTGCACAGGTGAGGCTGTAAGTGTTGTCTGGTTTGAGATTAATTTTTTGCTTGTCTTAATTATCAATGTTGGGCCTGTTGTTGTCATCTTTATTCTCTGTTTCACACTTTCCCAAATTCTCATACACTTATCTTAGGAGGTCTTAGGAGATCTTTGCATTTCTACTTCTGTATTGATATTTGACTTATTTAGTATGTACAGGTTAGGATAAAAGTCAGTATGCGAGGTGCCCTGGTTGATCTATATTTAAATTGGTCTATAGTTTACTTTTCTGTCACAGTCACTGTTTCCGTATAGTTTCCAATATGGTTGTTCAAGGTTCTGTACAATTTTTTTTTAAATTTCCACTTTTCAATATCCTTATATGAGGGGTGGAAAAATCAGTTAGGGAGGTGAGGGAAAAAACTAGTGTTTCAGCAATTTGTTAGTTTAATTTTTTTTAAATTTTGATTAATATGCCGCCCTTCTCCAGAGACTCAGGGCGGCTTACAATGCGCTAAGCAATAGCCTTCATACTTTTGTATATTTATACAAAGTCAGCTTATTGCCCCCACAAACTGGGTCCTCAATTTACCTACCTTAGAAAGGATGGAAGGCTGAGTCAACCTTGAGCCTTGGTGAGATTCGAACCTGCAATAATTGCAGGCAGCTGATGTTAATAACAGGGCTTTAGACCACTGTACTATCCAAGGCTCTATATTGGATACACTTGGATAAAATATATCCAAGTTATATTTTATACTGGGGCAATTAATGTTGGTTTTTTCTCCGCCTTGCAATATTCTTTCACTCTTTTTTTTTATTGAAAAAGTTTTAAAAGTTTTACATACATTTTCTCCCCCCTCCCCAACTGCCCCTCCCCGACTTCCCAGAGCAAATACAAAATAAAATAAAATACAGCTCAAATTCTCTAAATTAAACTCCATTTCACACTTATCATAATCATAATTATATGTGCCCCTTATATGTGGGGTACCACAGGGATCGGTTCTCTCGCCCCTTCTGTTCAACATTTATGTGAAGCCACTGGGTGAGATCATCCGTGGTTTCGGGGTGAAGTACCACCAGTACGCTGATGACACCCAGCTGTACATCTCCACCCCAATGATGCCCTTGAAGTGATGTCCCGGTGCCTGGAGGCTGTACGGATCTGGATGGGGAGGAACAGACTCAGGCTCAACCCATCCAAGACCGAGTGGCTGTGGTTTCCGACATCCCGATATAGTCAGTTGGTGCCAACGCTGACTATTGGGGGCGAGTCATTGGCCCCCACGGAGAGGGCTTGAAACTTAGGCGTCCTTCTGGACTCACAGCTATCTTTAGAAGAACACCTGACGGCTGTGGCCAGAAGGGCTTTTTATCAGGTTCGCCTGATACGCCAGTTGCGCCCCTTTCTAAATCGGGACTCATTAAACACGGTCACTCATGCCCTCGTCACTTCCCGCCTGGACTACTGCAATGCTCTCTACATGGGGCTCCCCTTGAAGAGCACCCGGAGGCTCCAGTTGGTCCAGAATGCAGCCGCGCGGGTAGTTATGGGAGCGATGTGGCGCTCCCATGTGACACCCCTCCTGCGCGAGCTGCATTGGCTTCCTGTGTTCTTCCGAGTGCACTTCAAGGTTTTGGTTACCACCTTTAGAACGCTCCATGGCTTAGGACCGGGCTATCTTCGAGACCGCCTTCTGCCACCAGTACCCTCTCACCGACCAGTACGCTCCCATAGAGAGGGGCTTCTCAGGGTGCCGTCGGTCAAACAGTGTCGACTGATGGCCCCCAGGGGGAGAGCCTTCTCTGTGGGGGCACCCACCATGTGGAACAAGCTCCCCCCGGAGATACGGACAATCCCAGATCTCCGCGCTTTCCGCCATGCCCTCAAGACGTTTCTATTCCAGCAGGCTGGCCTGGACTAACCTCTTCTAAAATTGCTCTTATATTTTTAAATCTTAATCTCATAAATTTAGAGTTTTAATTTTAGATTTAAGACCAAATTATTTAATTGTATTTTAATCAATTCTTTAAAATATTTGTATTATATGTATTTTATCATTTGTCTGTACACCGCCCTGAGTCCCCCGGGAGTAGAGCGGTATATAAATATAATATAATATAAAATATAATATAATATATAATATAATATATAATAATAATCATTAAACAAATAGATAAAAGGAAAGCAAGTCTTCTTTCTTCTTATTCCATCTAATTCAACAAAATTAATATCCATTCATAATTACAACAGCTAATAAAACAGTTAAGTATTACCTAATTAAACCTATCTTTACTCAATTTAGCTATTTAATGCTTAACAAATTATTAGGTCTATACAATTTAACAAGATATTTTATAACTTCTTTCATTGAAAACAAAAGGAAAAAAAAAAGAAACCCTCATTCAAAAACCCCAAATTTAAAATAAAATGTTATATAAACTCTTCCGTCCTCCACTTTTAAACCATAAAGGTCCAATTATAATTAAAGCACTTAATAAAAAATAATAATTTTTTTTGAATTAAAAAATAATAATCAAACCTCTTATTAATTTGTCAATACATATTAACACATCAGCTAAAAACATCATTTATTAACTATATCAAACGTTTAAATTCTTCATACTAGATTAAACCGGTTGCTAATCTTCTTGTCTTCACATCCTCCAACAGCATTTAGAATATCTTCATTTGCATCTACCCACCTAAATAAAAATTGCTTCTTTATATAAAAAAATCCCCCGAGTGACTTTATAATTGTATTTGAAATAATATCCATCAAATCCAGTCAAAAATTAGATTAATAAATTCATCAGACGTGTTAGGGAAACCACCAGATCAACTGCAGTTGCCCTAGGTCCATAGTCCTTTTGCCTTATATTTATTACCATCAGTCAGGAGACTCCAATTTACTATATTCAATAAAACTTCTGCGATTGCAATTAAGTCCAAATTTGTTACAGTCCTTAATAAAATATTCCAAATCATTCAAGTCAGGGCATATTTTACAGCCCAACCCACCAGCATTGCAGTGATCTGTTTATTCTTCTCAAAATATTCCAATACAGCTGTAGGTTGCCTCCTCCTCATCGCTCATCGCTTAGATAACTGGCATTAAACTGCTGTCTGTTTTTTTTCCCACAAGTTCAAAATCTTTAAACAGCTAAACAATACTTTTTAAGGACCATCATCTCATCAAGCAGGGTTATTTTCCATTTTTCCAATCTTTCTTCTTTTCCTTTTTACGAACTTTCTTTTTAACTTTGAACCCTCTGCCTTTTTTAACTCCAGTAAAATTTTGCAATTTTTGGGATTGCATAATATAAAATTTTTGGAGAAATATAACTTCTTTTGGAAACAGCTCTTTAAATGCAGTTTGGTTTTTATAAGAAAAAATTCGTGTAACCAAAATCTCATCAGCTTCCAAGATTTCTTCCTTATTCTGCACAGCCTCCATCTTTCTCTCCTCGGTGATCTGTTGTTGTACTTTTCCATCTCCCAGCTCTTCGTTCAATCCCCCACTGCTAGATTGCAACTCAGTATTTCCATGTGTTTCATTGTTTCCAGCTTGAAAAGCTTGAAATATAGTATCAATTCTTTTCAATAAAGCAGAGGTAATTGAGCTCAAAGCTTCCTCAAAGTCAGACCATTGAGGGTTAATTAACCCTCCTTTGCTTTCTTTGCTTTCAAAAAGACCAGCCATCTTGCCCCCCTTCTTCCTTCCCTTCCAGAAGGACAGAAAAAAAAGAAAAAGAAAAAAAAGAGTATCAAGAAGGGGAAAAAAAAGACCCTTTACAATCGGTAATTTGTATTGCTGCTTCAATTATTATTATTACATCCTTTCTTGTTTCATCCACTTTTCAAAAAGGAGTTTTACGTTTCAAACAGGGGCTTATCAATAATTACTTTTAACTTTCACTTCTTCACGCCCCGTTAAAACTCAAACTTGCTTTCACTTTCAGCTTAAAAAAAATCTTTTAAAGAGCGTAAATCTTTGGAGTTAGAAAGAAAAAAAATACTTGCTGTTTCATTCATGCTGCTTGTGCTCTGCCAGCTTTATTCAGAAAGTATTTGTTTAAAGTTAATTGCTGGGATGGTAACGACATCTAGCTCTGCAAAGCAGAGACATCCAGGGTCCGGAGTACTGACAGGCTTAACGGGGAGCTCTCATCTTCAAGCGCCAGATTATGGGTGAAATCTGGCACTTTCAGGGAGCTCTACCCCCCCCCCCCGTCTACTCACTTTCCCCCCTCATACCAGGGGGAAAGTTTTCAAACCGCAAGACAGCTGATAGTCGCTGTTCTTTGCAGTTCTACGGAGCCCTGGGCTGGCGCTTCAAAAAGAAGCATCTAGCGATGTCGCAGTCCCAATGGAAGTGCAATATTCTTTCACTCTTGTGTCATCTGCCTTCTTGCCTCCGTCAGTCTATTTTCAAAGTCTCTGCAGTTAGTTATTTTGGATGTCCTAATATTCAAAATTCAAAATATCCACCAATTTATAATCCGTTCAGCTTTTCTGATTCAGTAGTTAACCCAACTGTCTTCTATAGTTCTCTATATATTAACACTCACTGTTCAGTTTCTGATAAATATCAGACCACCTTTCCCTCTCTCCGATGTTCTTCTTTCTCAATCAATTAGGATTTGTTTAGGATTTTAGAATTTTTGTGTCCGTTAAAAATCCAGGTTCCAATTATAAGTAGCAATTATTGTTACAATAGTCTCCAATATTTTAGTTTCCGCTGCCACCTGTCAATCATCATCTTCACTCCTCGGCGCTACACGCTCTCCTATTTCTCCAATCTCCGATCTCTCTCCTGTCGCTCCTCGTTTAGACCCAGTCATTTCTACTCAGTTCATGTATTTTTGTCTTTTACAACCTTTTGTCAGTAGATCTTCTAGAGTCTCTCCATTTCCACCGTTTTTCCTCTTTTGCGCTGTCACTGTCAGTCCAAGATGAGTTTCCGCTCCTTTCTCTGTTTCCTCGCCACTTGCCTGGCTGTTGTTTCGCCGCTGATTTAGAGTCCCACTTTCTCCGCTCACTTTTCACTTTTCTCTTAGTGTAGTTGTACCTTTTGCAAAGCTTTGTTCTCTCATTCAATCCTTTACCGATGTGCTCTCTAACTTCAATTTTCGCTTCCCACTCTTCGGTTTATCAGCGTTTCAGGCCAACCAAAATGGCTGGTTTTTTCCTAATTGGAATTAAGAGGTTCTCCTGAACCTTCAGAGAGGTTGCTTTGCTCCCTGAGGTCCTTGAAGACTTCTCTTTCCCTATTGATCTCTACGGGATCAATAGTGCCTAAATCGGCTTCCTAATCAGGAAAGTTGGAACTTCAAGAATGGAGCCCCATTCTCTTCGTTCCAGACACGTTGACATCACCGCCGGAAGTCCCAGAGTAGATAGCATTTTAAATGTACTTGGGTCTGCTGCTTATTTCAGCAAAGTGTATACTCCTTGCAGTCATGGCATATCATCACTTTGCAGCTATATGCCAACCCTTATACTACATGCCCTTCGCTGGTAGCTACATCAGTGACTCTTGTTTACACTTTTACCTTGATCAATGGACTTTTGCAGCCCACTGACTTCTGTGGCCATCGCATTATCTACCATTTTGTCTGTGAGCTACAATCTTTTGTCAAACTAGGTTGTTCCAACTCACATATCAGTGAGGTCTTGATGAATGTTTCCAGCCTCTTTCTCTTAATCCCTCCCTTTGGCTTCATAGTTGTGACATATGGTCGCATAGGCCGGGCTGTAATGCACATTTGCTCAAATCGGGGTTACAAAAATGCCCTTTCCACTTGCAACTCACACCTTGCTGTTGTCAGCGTGTTTTACGGGACAATCATCATAATGTACATGGTGCCGGAAAGAGAGTCCGTTTCTGACAAGGGAAAGATCCTATCTATAGTCTATGGAGCTCTGACCCCTATGCTGAATCCTGTAATTTACAGCCTGAGAAACAGGGATGTGAAAGGAGCTTTTTGGAAACCGGTTGGAGAAAAGATATCAAATTAAATCAGTGTTCATCTCTGTCTACTACTCAGAGGCACCTGCACCTGACAGTTATTCATAATTACCGGTATTTATTGTAGTTAGTAAAAATTAGTGTTTCCCCATTATCACTGCATGGTGTTTCAGCCATGGAAGAATAACCTACACAGAACTCATACCTGGCTGAAAATAGTGAAATCTCCTTTCTCAATCTAGACCGTATCCCATTTTTGTAGTTGAGAGTGGGATCTTCTTCCTATTTATATATAGTAGACTCTCTACCAGTTTTGGTAGGGATTCAGGTTTTTTCTTGGTGATTCCTTGATTAGAGCGTTGTAAATCTAATAAAGTTCAGGCAATGCCTGTTTTGACATCTTGTGCACCATTTAAACAGTGATGGAATTACATATCTAAATTGGTGTGGCAGGGAAAAAACCTGCAAATTAAATATGAGGTGCTACAAGATACGAAGAAAAGAGGAGGATTGAGTTTAGCTGATTTGTTGCTGTATTTTGCAGCTTGCCTGGGGCTGCAACAGGGTGTTTTTGGCCTGCTAAGGCCAGTCAGACGGCCACATCAACCACCCCTCCATTTGCCACTGGTAGACCAAATCCCCCCTGGCTGGGCCTACCGCCCCGGCCAGGGATGTGTTGTGGCCCAGCAGAGTCCAGCAGAGCTGGCAGCAGATTCAGACAGTGAGGGGGTGGAATGTGAGCCAGTCCTGGAGTCTGGAGAAGGCTCAGATGATAGCTTTGAGTTGGAGGCAGAGAGCGGGCCAAGGCCATCTGGTAATTCTTTGCTGTCTCCGGAGTCTCTGGAGTCTGATATCAGCAAGGCAGAAGAATAGCATGAGCCTGTTCCCAGTGTGTGCATGTACAGAGCTGCCAGGAGACAGGAACAATAAAGGAAACAGGGTCTTGGGAGTAAGGCTTGGAGATGATTGGCCCCTCCCATGGGACATAAAAGAGAAGTGAACGGAATGTGAGCTTTTTCAGGAAGCAGTTAGTTCATCTGGCTGATCAAGATTTGAAATTTCTGTTTGTGACTCTGTTCCAAGTTTGGCCTTGCTCTGCATCTGGAAATTAGCTCTTTGGCAGCATTCCACATGAGATAGGCGGGTATTGATAACCTTCCTCTGAAAGACTGCTTATCAAGCCTTGTGGACTGTAAATGAAAGTAATTTACAGCTGTATGAATTAAAGAGGTTTGCCGGGATTAAGTTTCTGCTGTTTATTTTCTAAGGAAGCCTAGGGTGCCCAACCCTGCCTGCACTGCCAGCTGCCCCACGGTGCTTCAGGGCCACCTTTTATGGGAGCGCTGAGAAGCTGGCTTATTTCCTGAACTGAATCTGGGATCACATTGACTGCTATGGACACCAGTACCAATCGGACTAGGAGATGATTTTATCTGTCACTAACAACATGGAAAGTGAAGCGGCCAAATGGGTGACCCAACTGCATGATGAAGGGTCCCCCCAATCTTGGAGATGCTGATGAGCTCGTGCAGAAGCTGAGAACACGGTTTGGGGATATGGCCTCTGGACAAGAGGCCAAATCTGAGATCAGGGACCTCAAGCAAAAGGACTACCCCACAAATGAACTGGTGTGGGAATTCCATAGAGTGGTGGGAAAACTGTGGTACTGGCCTGAACACCTCTTTGTCCATTACTTTAAGAAGTGCTGGATCTGCGGCAAGGATGCACCTGCCTGGGTGTCCCCAAATGCATATATGATGGTACTGAGTGGTGGTGGCCATGAGCCTCAAACTCTACCTGCATCGAAAAGCAGCTCCAGAGAAGAAACCCAGGAGAGCCTTAGGTCAGTGGTCAAGCTCGAGACAGCTGGAAGAGCCAAATCCAACCCCAACTGGGTCCATCAAGTGTTTTAGAAGTGGCCAACAAGGCCATCGAGCATCGGAGGGTCTGGCTCCATCCTCCATCCCTCAGGCCTGGACCCCTACAGTGGCAAAGGAG
>WNWU01000306.1:15404-36413 GCA_012654045.1 Ptyas mucosa
CTCCATCCTCCATCCCTCAGGCCTGGACCCCTACAGTGGCAAAGGAGACCCTATGCAAGCCATTGAGATCTCCTCCCTCCTCTCAAGGTTGAGAGAACTCCGGCCCTGGAAACCCTGCCAGCTGCCACTAGTGACAGCAGCAGTGACAGCAAAGATGACCCAATGGTAAGTGAAGCAATCTGACCCTTCACCATAAAGTCAGGAATAGAAGTGCCTAGGACAGTAGCCCAGGGGGACATAGAGGCCATCATAGACACCAGATGCACCCAGTGCCTAATCAGCTTTCCCACCATCCAGAAACTAGAAATAACCACAATGCCACTGGTGTGCCTGATATGTTCGAGCAGGTTGATGGGACACTAATCGGTGGAGCCCCAGCCACCCTAGTCACTGAGCTGGTGAGGCTGGAGATCGGCCACCACTGGGAACTTATCCGCTTTGTGGTGGCACCAAAAATGACACAGTCAGTCATCCTGAGGACCCAAAGTGTTGGGGGCAATATGCTGGCTCTGTAAACTGCTTAGAGAGAGTGGTAAAGCACTGTAAAGCGATATATAAGTCTAAGTGGTATTGCTATTGCTATTCTGAGTCTAGCCTGCTTGACAAATGGGCACCAGCCATCACATGGGAGGACGGCTGTAGAAAGGTGAGACTAGGAGTGGGACCATTGCCACCTCGCCTCATTGCAAAGCCCAACCAATGGTGTTGCCACCTGACCCGGAGACCCGTGAGAAAGCTGCCACCGGTGCCAAATCATCACCAGCCTGCCCCCAGGTCCTTAAAGAATACAGGGCCAACACATTCAGTGAACAAGAATGCAACACCCTGCCTCCCGACTGGCCCACCGACTGTGCGATAGAATTTTTGCCAGGAGCTAAATTGCCTAAGTGAAAGCTGTATTCCATGACCCCCAGAGAGATGGACGAGCTAAGGCAAACTTAAGGCCCGTGAGCTGGATTCGGCCTGTGGGGTGCTTAAATCCAGCCCGTGGGGCAGGCCTGAAAATATCAAAGGACCGGCCCACGGTGCCTCTGCTGGCTAAAACATGCCACGTGCAGGCCCCCATGCTTCATTTTCACCCTATGTGGCCGCCGGAAGCACTCTGCCAGCCAAAGGGGGACAAAAATGGGACAAAAAAGGGCCAAAAATGGGATGAAAAGAAGCCACACGGGCCCCCCACATGGACCATTTTTGGCCTCCCCAGCCTCCAGCAGCACTCTATTGTGCAGGGACATTGGGAGGGAATCTCCCATTGGTTTTGCAAGCTTCCTGTGGGACTGCCCCCTTCTATGTGGTCATTAAACTATTCTCCCACTGCTGGATTCTCATTTGGTTGTGAAGCACACCAGAACACTGGCTTCTACAGCCATTTTATGCTATAAATGTTGTCAGTCTCTGAGAAACTAAAGATTGGTTCTGCAGTAAAGCTGCCTTTCTGGAAAAGAATGGCACAGTTGAATTTAAATGATGAAATAATTTATCTTTTCGACTTTAAACTTAACGGGCAGGAAATTCCCTTGAAATTCAGTTAAAGACCTGTCCTTGGAATTTTATCTAGGCCTTCTTCCAGCAGAAATGGCATTTATTACCCACTGGGGAAAAGATGAGAATGAAAAAAAGAAACCTTTTACCTCAAGGAACTGACTGTTGTTCTTAATGCCAAGGCAAAGAATAGATCTAAGACACTATCCTTCTGCTAATATTTTTCCCCTTTAAGTGCTTGTTTTTCCTCTCGAGCTGTGGCTCAGAAGTAAAAGCAACCACAATGAGGACCACTACGCTTAGCAGAAATATACGATGCAAAAACCATATTTGACCATTTATCACTGCAAGAACACTGGATAAGCAAAACTTCAGAGATAAAAAGACAAATACAGAAGATAATTTAAGTGGGTAAGTTGTTCTCTGTTTGTATTTGTAAAATAAATCGTGAATTCATGGAGTCCTTGATCTAGATAGGAGACTTTGAAGCCGTGTCTTCAGAAGGACCTTTGCCTGGTGGCAAACATATGCAGTTGCTATGAAGTGAGCACAAGGAGCAGATGTCAAATTCCATCATATCTGTGTGTGGTAGTGGGGTTTGTGGGTCTGTATTTGTGTGTGCATACATCTACAAACATAGCAGGACTATCTCTTATGTTTGCCACTAAAGGATCTGAGAAAGAAACAGAGTGAATGACTTTTAAATTATCCATCTGAACAAAGGCTAATTCAAAAAGATAAGAAGGGACAGAAAAAGGAAGTCTAGATGTAGATTTTAATTAAACAGAAGACTGATGAAAAAAAAGGATGAGAATGGAACTGCTACTGAAATGAATTGTGTTGTCTTCTGGTAATTCTAATGCTTATTTTTTTGATAAGGTTGAACTTGTTGCTAGCATCTCTTTTCTCTGTACTCTCTTTACCTTTCATTGCAAGAATGTTTTTCTTTTTGTGAGATTTAGTTCTGTAACCAACCTCCGTTCTCAATCTTAATCTTTTATGGGATATGACAACCCAGGGAGGAGACCAAGAATTTGATTTATAACCTCTCCTTTGGATTCTAGTACAGCACAAAAAAAGTGTCCTGGATAGTTTGAGAATGGACTACCTAGAATATAGTTATTTTTTTCTAATAAAAGCATCAGCCTATTTTCTATTCTGAATAGTAACATGATTTTCTTGCAATCTTTCCTCCCTCCCAAAGAATGAATTGGTGCCATTTTATACGGTCACTGCAGTTTGCAAACATATACTTTATTTTTTTTTAATTGACTTTTATTAAATAAGCAAAATTATTACAATTCAACATTTTCGGTTTGGCTATGTGTAATCATGCTATATACATTATATAAGTGGTATCTAATAGAGTTACATAAATACTTTAGAATTGAGATATAAAACATGTATAAGTTATTGCAGCGTTAATTATGGTATATCTTATTACTTTACATATATAGGTTACATAAATGGTTTGATACTATCCCTCTTGGTTCAAATTAACATTTACATTTATTTTCCAGCCACCTATACCACATTTCCCATACCATGTAGAATTCCAAATCCTCATTCTCATTTAGTGCATATGTTAACCTATACATTTCAGCGCATTCTAATATTTTACTAATTATCTGTTCTTCTGTTGGGCCTCCTTTCTCTTTCCATTATTTCGCATATACTAATCTAGCGGCTGTGATGATATGCATGATTAAGTATTTCTTCCCATATGCCCTTTTTAATACTCCCAGGAGATAAATTTCTGGCTCCAGATTGATATTCTCCTCTATTACTTCTTGAATCCATTTTTGTATTGTTCTCCAAAATTTCCTCACTTCTGGACATGTCCACCACATATTGTAGAAGGTACCTCGGCAATGGCCACATTTCCAGCACATTGGGTTTACGTTCGGGTATATTTTCGCTATCCTGGCTGGCTCTAGGTGCCACCTATATAGCATTTTGTACTGGTTCTCCTTGTATGTTACTGCTCTTGTCAGTTTAAGGTTGTTATTCCACATTTCTTCCCAATCGTCTAGATTTATATTGTGTCCGATATTTTTCCCCCAGGCAATCATCTGATCCTTAACTATTTCTACTTCCCTATCATAATCAAGCATATACGAGTATAATTTGGCTAATAATTTGTTCTCTGTTCCCATCCATATATTATCGAATCCATTAATCCCCATTTCTATGCCACATCCCTCCTTATCCTTTCTATATCGTGATTTAATTTGTAGATAAGGCCACCAGTTGATGTGGATCCCTTGCTCCTCCAAAGCCTCATTTGTTTTAAGATTACCACCATCGTCTAAAATATCTTGATATGTAAACATTTTTTCCATGCCTAGCATATTCGGATAAATCATTGCCTCCATTGTGGGGGTCCATTTTGGAATTTTTGTATAGTGTTTATAACTAATTTCCTTTCCTTCCTAATTTCCTAAATGCATTAATACATTTCTAATTTTGTGTCTGTGGAAGTACGTCTCTCTGCCCCT
Source organism: Ptyas mucosa (assembly GCA_012654045.1). Classification (NCBI taxonomy): domain Eukaryota; kingdom Metazoa; phylum Chordata; class Lepidosauria; order Squamata; family Colubridae; genus Ptyas; species Ptyas mucosa. The sequence continues at coordinate 19,385 of WNWU01000306.1, forward strand.
TTTCCTTTATCCCACAGATAGGCGTGCCAGCCTTTCTGCAGGTTGTACCCTTCCAGTGTCAAGTATATGTTTGTTTGGGGGGCTGGAAGCAAACATATACTTTAATGGCATGTGTGAAGCTATCCATGTGAGAATCCAACAGTTGTATTCAATAAATCATGGTTAAAACAAATTCTGTCTAAGCATGATGCACAAAGCGGTTTTCAAACAGTTTTTATTTCATTTTTATTTTTTCTATACAGCTTTGGCAATCTAAACATTTAAAGTGAAGGTATTGCATCTCTTTTGAATGTTGTCAGTAATCAACCATTCATTCTTTCCTGCAGGGGAAAATGAGAGAAAATAAGATAGGAACTTCAAATGAATCACTAGTGATCAAATTCATCCTGATTGGATTATCAGAATATCCCAAAGATCAGATTATTCTCTTTTGGTTCCTCTTGATGGTGTATCTCATTAGCTTTCTTGGCAATGGAGTCATCATCATATTGATCATTGCTGACCCCCGACTTCATACCCCCATGTATTTCTTCATTTGTATCCTTTCTATAGTAGACTTCATTCTTACCAACAATGCACTTCCTGAGATTTTAGTGAACTGCTTCATCTACAGGCCCACAATTTCTTTCTCCAGATGTTTGGTCCAAATGTATATGGGTCTATTTCTAGTTGTAGCAGAGTGCATCATTTTGGCAGTCATGGCATATGATCGCTTGGCAGCTATATGCCAGCCGTTATACTACACGCAGATCATGAGTTGGAAATTATGCTTTTATCTAGTAGCCATGACAGTGGCCTTTTCCTTCATGACGACACTGGTCAACGTGCTCTTGCAGCCCACTGACTTCTGTGGCCATCACACCATCAACCATTTTGCATGTGAACTGCAACCTTTACTCAAATTGGCTTGTTCCAACAGAGTCAGTGAGCTCTTTATGCATATCTCCAGCTTCTTTCTACTATTCCCTTCCTTTGGTTTCATAGCTGTGACATACATCCGCATAGGCCTGGCTATACGACGTATCAGCTCTACCCAGGGACGCAGAAAAGCCTTCTCCACCTGTAGTTCTCACCTTGCTGTGGTCAGTGTCTTTTATGGAACAATTATGATCATGTACTTGAGACCTGAAGGGAAATCCATTTCTGAAAAAGACAAGGTCATATCCTTAATATATGGGGCTCTGACTCCCATGCTCAATCCTCTGATCTACAGCCTCAGAAACAGGGATGTCAAGGGGGCATTTTGGAAGCTGATTCAAAGAAAAACCTTAATGTAATGTACACGTATGCTCACCATGTCCCATGTAGGTTTTTACTGCTGACAATCTCTACTAACCTTTTAGAAAGGAATTTAATAACCAGCATTACTACTCCTAGTAAACCCACGAGGGCATAATCAATACTGAATATTAAGCAGGAATGTGTTAGGAATCCAAGAATTAAAAACTCAAAATGCTTTTGGAGAATATCAATTTGGGGAATATATTCACAAAGAAGCTGAGAATTTTAGGTGCCAAAATACACCACTAAAAACATTATTGTTTCAACTTATTGATGGATGGGCTTCTCCACAAGTATATATGATAATACTTTTAAAAAAATACTTGTTATCCCATATGTGCTCACATATAAGCCATACATTAATAAGCTGATCCTTGATTTTCTAACCAAAATACTGTGCTGGAAAGTAATGAGGAGGCGGATTCCAAAGAGGGAGGGACCGTATTTCATAGGAATAAGAGGCGATTCAGTCCAGATATTATGTATCAGAGAAAAATGGGTGAAGACAGCCTTAATAGTTTATTTAATAGTTTACAAACTACATTGTAGAAGTTGATAGTAGCATTTTTATTAGGAAATATTTTGTCTGTAAGTGTGAAAGAATAAAGAAATCACTGGCAAAAATTACCATGTGTTATTCTTGGTTTCGAACCTGACATTTTCATGAATAGCCAGTTTAATCTCACAATTAAGGCACCAGGCTAGAAGGCAGGGGACTGTGAGTTCAAGTCCTAATAAAGTGGACTGATGGGATTAAGTCCTTGCTCACAATGCCTACGTGCCTACGTGACATTGGTGAATGAGAGGACTGATGAGATTAAGCCCCCGCTCATGGTATACGTGACATCTCACCTGTGCTGAGCTACCCTGGCAGGACCAAGGAAGTGGGCATGTCATACCGATATATGGTAATCATGTGTACATCCAGAAATGAATATACTGGCTGAAAAGAATATATAAACTTCTATGTAACAACCTTTCGGGGTTCAGACTTTGCTTGAGCTGCTGAACCTTGCGCAATAAACCTTTCCTTTCAATAAAGAGCTGGTGTGGTCTCTTTTCTGTAACATTATCTGGCAAGCCAGGCAGGAGTCACCAGGTGATTTTTCACTCCAGATGACCAGGACCCCACAGCGATGGAGGGATCCCTAGCCCAGGTACCTCAAGGCGCCACAAAGTCATTTACTTCAGAGGGACGGGGCAGGGAGCCATGCACCGACAAAGGTACATCCAGTCAGCCCAAGGATCGTTTGTGAGTAAAGGAAAGAAAGTCTGAATGAATCCTGATTAAGACGTGAGAGAAAGACCTTCCGGCAGGCGAGTATACAATAGTATTGGTTACCTACTCTGCTTGAGAGTAGAAGAGGGTGCGTGATCACCGCCCTGGACTCGGGACATCAATCCTAAAGAAGTCCATGTAAGGTTTTGGTGTGGGTGGTTAAACCAGTGCAGTTCCTGAAGGTGACCGTTGAGTTCAGGCACCCCAGGTCACTGGTAGTGCTTTAGGAATGGGTGGAAAGAGTAGTGTCCCAAGGACACCACTCCAATGTATATTAAATAATTTCCAGCAGGCTTTTAGTGGAGATTATGGGGATCCGAAAGCGGAGAAGTTTACTTTGTAGAAGTTATGCAAAGATGACTGGCACACCTTCGGCATAGGGTGGCCTTCATCGGGGACCTTAGATCTCTGAATAATAGGTGATTACTGATCCTGACACTGGTCATCCCATTCAATATCAATGTATAGACCAGTGGCAAATAGCAATAGAAAATAACCAAGAGTCATTAAGAAAATTCAGGGCTGAGTGGATGCAAATGTGTGTGAGTCATACACTTGAGAATAGTCAAAGAAAGAAATCCCTGTGTCAGAAAAGATCAAAAACTGTCTTAAGCGGGGGAATGGAGGAAGAAACTAGACCCCCTTCATATGTGCCCCGATATCCACCCTTGCCTTTATAGGCACAATGGGGAGCTGTGGTAGTTCACTCCGGAGGTCAATCAGTAAGACCGAAGGAGAAGAAATAAATAAAGAAGGAGAAAAAGCAGCTTTCCTCCTCTGAGTCAGAATCAAAGGAGGACTCCCCAGTGGCCCAAAGAATCTGTAGTAAGGGCAATCCACCCAATCTAGTTGCCCCATTAAGATAAGTGGGCCAGCAATTTATAGATTATTATTATTTATTATTTATTGAACTGCCCCATATAGCCTCTATATTTCAATACACTCCTTTCACTACTATGGATCTATTAAATTGGAAACAACATTATGGCCCAGTTAATAAAAAACCTAGAGAAGTTGTGGATCTGATTTAAACTATAATGCAGACCCATATGCCCACATGAAATGACATACACCAACTCTTGGGAACCCTTCTCACACCTGAGGACTGAGAAAATGAAGGGTGGCCAGGGATAAAATCCTGAAGGAAAGATTCCCTAATGATAATGATCAAGCCCATCAAGCCGAAAGAAGAGATAGGGCTGCTGAAGTCAATCCACATTGGGATCCTAATGATACAACTCATAGAACTTGCCTGATGGACTTCAGTGCCCTCACCATAAAAGCGCTGATCAGGGCAAGAAAACCTCCTGTCAATTTTTCAAAACCTGCCACGATGTTGCAAAAGCCTGATGAAAGCCCGGAAAGTTTCTTAGAGCAGCTAATTGAGGCGTATGAGCAGTATGCCTAAATTGACATAAGACAACCACAAAATTTGGCTATGTTGAATGAACAATTCATTGCCCAAAGTGCTGAAGATATTAGGCGGAAACTACAAAAACAGGAAGGAGCATAGGGAATGAATACCAGTCAGTTAGTGGAAATAGCAAGGAAAGTGTTTGTAAATGGAGACAAGGTAGAGAAGAAGGAGAGAGAGGGACGAATGCATAGGAAGGCAGAATTACTTGCTGCCACATTAGGAGGAGTGCCTCTTGGACCCAACCAGTGTGCCCTGTGTAAAGAAGAGGAACACTGGCAGTGGGAATGCCCATGGCAATTGGGATCCCGGGGTAGAGGAGGAGGTATGGCATTGCCTCCTTCCGCCATGAGAGGAAACGAGATGAGAGGAAGAGACAGAGGAGGTTATGGGATAAGAGGACAAGGGAGGCGCCCCCCGCCCGAGAGGGGGGGAGCAGATTGGATTAGCGGAGATGGACTGGACTGAATGACGGGGTACTTCTCATGCGTCTGATCTTTTAAAAAAGCTGAAATCTTCGCCATTTCTGCAAATCCAGCCATCTTCTGGGTCCATTGGTCAACAGTCGGTAAGATGTCACTCTTCCAATATTGGGCAATCAACAACCTAGCTGCTGTCACCATATACAAAATCAGTTTTGTTTCACCCAATGTAAAATCTTTAATTATACCCAATAAGAAAAATTGCGGAGAAAATTGTATTTTTTTCTTTAAAACATTTTGCATAACCCACCAGATTTTTATCCAAAAAGCCCTCACCTTTTTGCAAGTCCACCATATATGATAATATGTAGCATCTAAACAATCACATCTCCAACACTTTGGCTGCACATTAGGGTACATGCAAGACAATTTCTTGGGATCTAAGTGCCATCTATAAAACATTTTATAGAAATTCTCCCGTAAATTCTGTGACTGAGTGAATTTAACATTCTGAACCCTTATTTTTTCCCAAGTATCCATCATAACTGGTTCACCAAAATTCTGTGCCCATTTAATCATACAATCTTTAACTAACTCATTTTCTGAATCCCTTTCTAACAAGACATTATAAACTCTCTTAATATGCATTGGACCTGTCCGCTTTATCTGTCTAACCAATTCTACTTCATATTCCATTAAACCAGTTTGTTGATCTTCTTTCCATCTCATCTGTAATTGATTGTACTGCAACCAAGTCAAAGAAATCCCTTCTTCCAACAGCATATCCAAAGTCTTCAATCGCCATCTGCACCCTTCAGGATAAAGTAGCTCTTTATATAAAAAGCCCCCGAGTGACTTAATATTTGTATTCCACATGGTATCAGCAAGATCCAGCCAGAACGGAATCTTATAATCCCAGTTAATTCGGTGCTTCCTCCAGACTCTCATCAAGGCACTTCTAAGTAGATGACTATTAAACACTTTGTCCACTTTATTATCATAAAACAGATATGCATGCCATCCCCAAACAAGGTCATGACTTTCTATGTTCAACAATTCAGTCTTAGTTTTCCCAAACCAATCACTTAATTGTATCAATGCAGTTGCTTCATAGTATAATCGAAGGTTTGGAAGTTTAAGACCACCTCTCTCACGAGTATCTTGCATTATTTTCAGTTTAACTCTTGGTTTTTTATCATTCCAAATAAATTTGTTCAATCCTTTTTGCCATTCTAGCAATGGTTTATCTGATTTAAGCACCGGAATCATTTGAAACAAGAAGATAAATCTAGGTAAAACATTCATCTTTACTGCTGATATTCTTCCAAGCAATGATAACTGCAGTTTCTTCCAATTTTGCATGTCTTTTTGTATTTTTTCCACAGAACCTCATAATTATTTTGAAACAGTTTAACATTTGAGTCTGCGATTTGTACTCCTAAATATTTGACCTTTGAGACAATTTCAAAACCTGCCATTCTTTCCAGTTCCTTTTTTTTGCTCTCTGTCAAATTTTTAACAATCATTTTAGTTTTTTTCTGGTTCAGCCTAAAACCAGATACCATGCCATAATCTTCTATAATATCTTTCATCTGGATTATTGAGTTCATAGGTTGTGATAGGGTAACAACCAGATCATCTGCAAATGCCTTAGTTCTATAGTCCTCTTGCCTTATAGCTATTCCAGTCAAGGAGTTCGAGTCCCGTATTGCATTAAGTAAGACTTCTAAAGTTAGGATAAATAATAGCGGGGATAATGGACAACCTTGTCTGGTGCCTTTTTGTATGTTGAAATTCGATGTTAAACATCCATTGATAATAAGTTGTGCATATTGCTCTTGATAAATTGCACCAATCGCTTGTATAAACTGCTCCCCCAAATCCATTTTTTCCAAAGTCTTAATTATAAAGTTCCAATTCACTCGATCAAAGGCTTTTTCCGCATCCAAAAAAACCAGCACTGCAGAGATCTGTTTATTCTTATCTAGATAGTCCATTAAGTCTATGACTTGCCTGACATTCTCCTTCATATATCTGCCTTCAATAAATCCTGCTTGATCATGATGAATTACCTTTTGGATAACTGGCATCAATCTGTTGGCTAATACTTTTGCAAAGATTTTATAATCTGTATTTAATAGAGATATTGATCTGTAATTTTCTGGTTTCTTGAGACCTGATTCTTCTTTCGGAATCAATGAAACAAAAGCTGTTTTCCATGAGGAAGGTATCTTACCTCCTAATTGTATATTACAAAATAAGTCTTTGAGATGCTCAATTATTTCCTCTTGTAAAGTTTTATAATAAGCTGCCATTAGACCATCCGTCCCTGGAGCTTTAGCTGTTTTTAATTGTTTTATAGCGAAACTAATCTCCTCAACTGTTATCAGTTGTTCCAAACTTTTCTTTTGAGTTGTTGAAATTTTTGAAACTCTCTTGTTTTCTAAATATTCATCTATAAAAATATTTTGTATATTATCTTTAGCATATAACTTAGTATAATATTCCAAAAAGGCTTTTTTAATTAATTCTTGTTGATAAACTTCTTTGCCAGCATATTCAGTGCTCTCAATAATTCGTGTAGATCCTTGTTTCCTCAAAGTATACGCCAACCACCTGCCCGGTTTGTTAGCATTAGTAAAAGTATTATGCTTTGCAAATTGTAAATTAGTTGCCGTTTGGTCTGCTATAAGCATTTGAAATTGATCCTTCAAAAGTTTTATGGCCATTTGCAATTTTCCATCTGTTGGTTTTTGTATCAGTTGTTGTTCTTTCTTTTTCATCTCACATTCCAATTGTAGTCTCTTCTTCTGCTGATTCTGTCTATGTTTAGAGTTCATATGAATTAGTACTCCCCGCATATAAGCTTTGCTTGCATCCCAAACTATTTCAATAGGGGTACCTTTATTCAAATTCAGTTTAAAAAACTCCTTTAAATGCTTTTTAAGTTCAATTGTATTTTTTTCATATCTAAATAAATTCTCATTTAATCTCCAGGATCTTCTTTCTCTTTTGCTCATCTCGATTTCCATCCAGACCGGACTGTGGTCAGTCAAAGTCCTAGGAAATATCTTTATTTTCTTTACTTTAGAAAGTAAATTAGAAGTTAAAAGGAAAAAGTCTATCCTGGAAAAGGATTTGTGCCTGTCCGAGTAAAAAGTAAAATCCAATTCATTTGGATTTCGAACTCTCCAAATATCTTGCAATTCCAAATCCTCTTTCAGCTCAAAAAAAGCTTGTGGTAATTTGATCCCTAATTTGGCCGTAGTTTTTTTATCAATTTTAGGTTGGATTACTCCATTCCAGTCACCCATTATTATAATAGTTGAATAGTTCCATTCCAAAATTTTTAAATGAAGCAACTTATAAAAATTTTCCTGCTGCTGGTTTGGAGCATATATTCCGACCAACAAGATTGGTCCATTATCTGTAATGATTTCAATTGCAATATATCTTCCATCTTTATCTATTTCTATAGTTTTAGCTACAAGTCTTTTATTTATATATATCACCACTCCATTCTTCTTTTCCAAATTTGAAGCAACAAATTGCGTTCCCAATCTTGAATTTATCAAATATTTCTGATCTTGCAATTTTATATGCGTCTCCTGTAAGCAAATAACATCATTGTGAAATTGTTTCAAATAATGAAATATCTTCCTTCTTTTTTGTGGAGAGTTCAATCCATTAACATTCCAAGACAAAAATTTAAGTGCCATTTGACCCTGTCTGAAGTTTTGAGAGCATTTGTTGAAGATTCTTTTCTACAGTAGTAGTCTTCGGTTTAGCTCCTCCCATGACTTCAGCTTGTTGCTTATCTTTGGTTCTTTTTTCACGCTGTGGCTTAATATATTCTTGCTGCTGTTCCCTCATTTGTTTAGACATTGCTCTAGTTATGCGTTGCTCTTCCATTCTAGATGTTGTCAATTCAAGAGCCATCGCCTCCTCTGTGATGGTTTTAGACATTTCTTCCAAAGGAGAAGCTTCAAATGGTGCAAAAGGGTCAACCACAACACCACCTACCACCATTATCTCTCTTGCCTCCTTTTGCGACTGCCTTATTTTTGCTTCTGTTTCTTTCTTTCTTTTTTTATTGAAAAAGTTTTTTAATAAGATTTTTACATACATTTTCTCCCCCCTCCCCCCCCACCCCCCGGACTTCCCAGAGCAAATACAAGTACATGATAAAATACAGCTCAAATTTTCTAAGTTAAACTCCATTTCACACTTATCATAATCCTAATCATTAAACAAGTAAATTAAAGGAAAGCAAGTCTTCTTTTCTTCTCATTCCATCTAATTCGACAAAATCAATCTCCATGTCTCCATTTATAGTTACAGCAGTTAATAAAACAATTAAATATTACGTAATCACAACTATCATTACTCAGTATAACTAATTAATACTTAGCAAATTATTAAGTCTACACAATCTAACAAAATATTTTGTAACTTCTTTCATTTAAAACAGAAAAAGAAAACCCAACAACAAAGAAAAATAAAAAACCCTCAGTCAAAAAAAACAAAAACAAAAAAACCCCCCAAATTTAAAATAGAATACTATATAAAATCTTCCGTCCTCCATTTTTAAACCATCAAGGTCCATTTATAGTTAAAACACTTAAAACAATAATAATAAAGTTTTTAGTCAAAAAAGGAGTATAACAATCAAACCTCTTATAAATTTATCAATACAGATAAAACATCATTTAATAACTATATCAAACATTTTAATTCTTCATACTAGATTAAACCAGTTGCTAATCTTCTTGTCTTCACATCTTCCAACGGCATATAGAATATCTTCATCATTTGCATCTACCCACCTAAATAGTAATTTGCTTCTTTATAAAAAAAAAACCCCCGAGTGACTTTATAATTATAATTGTAGTAATATCCATCAAATCCAGTCAAAACTAGATTAGTAGATCCATCAAGCGTATTAAGGAAACCACCAGATCAACTGCAATTGCTCTAGATCCATAGTCCTTTTGCCTTATATTTATTACCATCAAACAGAAAGCTCCGATTTAGTATATTCAATGAGACTTCTACGTTTACAGTTAAATCCAGATTTATCACAGTCCTTAATAAAATGTTCCAATTCCTTCAAGTCAGGGCATATTTCACAACCCAACACACCAGCATTGCTGTGATCTGTTTATTCTTCTCAAAATATTCCAATACAACTATAAATTGCCTCCTCATCGTCCATCACTTGGTTAACTGGCATTGAATTGCTGTGTAGTATTTTTTTTTTCTTCCCCCCCAAAAGTTCAAAGTCTTTAAACATTTAAACAATGCTTTTTAAGGACCATCATCTCGTCAAGCAGGGTTATTTTCCATTTCTCCAGGCTTTCTTCTTTTCCTTTTTACGAACTTTCTTCTTAACTTTGATCCCTCTGCCTTTTTTAACTCCAGCAGGGATTTGCGGTTTTTGGGATTGGATATTATAAACTTTTTGCAGAAATATAGGTTCTTCTGAAAACAAGTCATCAGCTTGCAGAGCTTCTTGCTCCTGCTCAACCTTCAACTTTCTCTCTTCTGTAAAATCTGCTATGGTCTTTTGTTGTTTTTTTTCCTTTCCCAGCTCTTGACTCAATCCCCCACTGCTTGATTGTGACTCAGTATTTCCATGTATTTCATTGTTTCCAGCTTGAGAAGCTTGAAATATAGTATCAATTCTTTTCAATAAAGCAGAGGTAATTGAACTCAAAGCTTCCTCAAATTCAGAGCATTGAGAGTTAAATAACCCTCCTTTCCTTTCTTTGTTTTCGAGAAGCCCAGCCATCCTGCCCCCCTTCTTCCTTCCCCTCCAGAAGGACGGGGAAAAAGAAAAGAAAAGAAAAAAAAGAATTTCAAGAAGAAAAAAGAAAAAAAAGACTTTTTAATTTATATTGCTGCTTGAGTTATTATTATTACATCCTTTCTTATTCCATCCAGTTTTCAAAAAGGAGTTTTACGTTTCAAACAGGGGCTTATCAATAATTATTTTTAACTTTCACTTCTTCACGCCCTGTTGAAACTCAAACGCCATCTTGCTTTCACTTTCCACTTAAGAGAAATCTTTTAAGAAAGTAAGTCCCTGGAGTTAGAAAAAGAGAAAAAAAAATACTTGCTGTTTCCTTCGTGCAACTTGTGCTCTGCCAACTTGATTCAAAGGTATTTGTTTAAAGTTGTTTGATGGGGTGGCCGCGGCATCTAGTTCTGACAGGGAAAGACTTCCCAGTCAGAGGCATCCCAGGTCCGGAGCTTTTGACAGGCTTCACGGGGAGCTCTCATCTTCGAGCACCAGATTATTAAGTAAATCTGGTGCCCTCAGGGAGCTCTACCCCACCCGTCTGCTCTCCTTCCCCCTTCTTCCTGGGGGGAAGGATTCCAAACCGCAAGACAGCCGATTTTCGCTGTTCTTGCGGTTCTACGGAATCTGGGGCTGGCGCTTCAAAAGAAGCGTCTGGCGATGCCGCTGGCTCAACCGGAAGTCTTTGCTTCTGTTTCTTGATCAAACTCAGCTTGTAGTTGGGCTTCCTTATCTATTGGTAAAGATGTGCGTGGAGGAGGAGAGCCCGCTTTCAAAACGTTATAATAAAATTCTTCTGCTTTTTCAATAGTATTAAGGCGGTATCTCACTCCTCGCAGCCTCAGTATTACACCTCCCGGTGTTCCGGTGTTGCCGCGGACCATCGCTGACGGTCCTTTGAAGACCGCGAGCCCAGCTGTCTGTAAAGAGCCATTTCGGAGGTTTGAAACGGCTCAAAAAAAAACTCCGACCCAAGAGGATGTCGCGAGGAGAGCCGGCGGCACAAGGTAGAGTCCCCTGTGAGACCCCCAGAGCGTTTTTTTGGCGTTTCTGGGGTGTTAACAGGGTGGAAACTCTGCAAACGGCAGAGCAAGATAGCACGGCAGCTTCTTTCATCACCAAACAACTAAAGAAAAAGTTTTGGACTTCCTTGTAAATTGCAAGTATTTAAAGGTTTTTTTTGAAGTACTTGGATGATTAAAGCAACTTGAAACAGAAAAGGAAAGTGTGGGGGGGGAAATGGCACTTGCCTCTAGTGAAGAGTAGCTGAAAGCGAAAGTAATTTGAGCTGTGTATCTGGTTACATTCTATTAGTTACAAATCCGGCTGGAAGGAAAAGAAAAATAGCAAAAAATAAAAGAAAAAAAAAGTATCAAGTGATTGTTTTAGACCTGACTGAATCTGGAGAATCTTTTGGGAAAAGTTGTTAGAATTTGTGGAAAAGGAAGATCTGTAAGAGGCAAAATGGCAACAAAGCAAGCAGGGGGGGATTCCCCCACTCATAAGCAGAAGCAGCCTCAAACAGTGCAGCTGCAAACTCAGACAAAGGAAAAAAGCTACTATGACCGCATCATTAAAGAAATTCAAAGATCAGAGCAGGAGGTCAAAGGAATTGTTCAAGAGAAATATGAAGCAGTTAAACAGGATATTCAAACAGTTGCTAAAGGCCTGTCTGAGGTAGTGTTGCAGATTGACAAAAAAGTGGATAACCTTGCCTCAGAGATGGAGACTAAATTTAGAGCCTCTGATTCAAGAATGACTGAAATTGAAGAAGTTACACAAAAAATGCAAAATGAGATTACTATGATGCAATTTCGCTCAATGGAATATGCCATCAGACTGAGAGGTGTGAAAGAGAACACCAGGGAAGATCTTAGGAAAATTTGTGCAGAGGCTTTGGCAGTTATGTTGAAAGTAGAACCAGATGTGGTCCGGTGCAAGATTGACAAGGTGTACAGAGTTAACTCTCGTGTGGCGGTACAAAGGCAACTGCCTAGAGATGTGGTGATATATTTTACAGACAGAAGAATGAGAAATGAAATTTTGCAAAATTCCTTTGTTACTACTGTTCAAGTTGATGGAAGTGAGATTGGAGTTTTTAAAGAATTACCACCCAAAATGTTAAGAGATAGAAAGGATTTTGGATTTTTGGTGGCAGAATTGAAAAGACAGAATATACAATTCAGGTGGGATGCTCCAGAAGGATACAATTTTCTTGTTGAATACTGGGGCAAGTTGGTCAGTAATTAATAAACTGATAGCCCCCCCCCCTCTTTTGGGGTCTCAAGTAAAAAATTCAGGGAGTGTCAGGAAAAGTGCTTGGAAGGCCTATACAATAATCTATTTTATGTCACTTAGGTAATACGACTCTCAGCCATCAATTTTTATATATGCCAGAATGTCCAATCCCACTTTTAGGGAGAGACTTACTTACTAAATTAAGGGCGACGGTCACATTTACACCCAATGGTAGTGAATTAATCTTGAACCATCACCCAGATCACACCTGGCGCCTAATGGTTATTAAAGAGACTCCGAAATCTGGGAAATGGCAAGAATTTGATGTCCCTGGGGTTTGGGCGGAAGACAATCCTCTGGGATATGCAAGATTCCAGCTTCCTGTGGTGGTAGACATAAAGCCAGGCATCTGCCCTGTATGAGTTAAACAGAGATACTATACCTCAGAAGCCACTGAATCCATTCAGAAATTTATCACTAAGTATTTAAAGACTGCACCCCATACAGTCATCATGGAAGACCCCCCACGATTGTACGAAGAGACGTGATGGGCTGGCCAGACTTGTCCCATGAGGGGGGAATAGGGAATAGGAAATAAATTAATTAAGCAATTGCAAGGATTGAATACATGTATAGAGGTTATAAGGACATATGTAGGAGAACAAACACCACCTTTATTAAGTACAAAATGCCATCCCTTTAAACCAGGGGATAGAGTGTGGGTAAAGCACTGGAAAAATGAACCTTTTAAACCATAATGGAAAGGGCCATATACTGTAGTGATGTGTTCTCCCCTTGCAGTAAAAACCGTGGAATCCAAATTGTGGATCCATTGGACCAGACTGAAAGGCACTGCTAATAGCGACCTGGTCCAGTGGGAGGCACAACCCACCAAGAAACCATTGGTCCTTAAGCTTAAACGTAAATGAATTGGAACCATATAAACTTTTCAATTGAAGTAATGATATTGGTAGTGGTTTTACTTGTCTGCATCCTGAAAAGGACACTCTGTTGAACCTTACCGGCAATAGGTTCCCTGCACACAGTGTTCAAGAGCTTTGCTGGGTCACACCGGAAGCTGACCCTCTACGCACAGCAGAAGAATGAAACTGGGACTAGTACTCCTAATCATGGTATTAGGGTATTGTGCACGAGGGGAAAGTACTATAGTGTGTATTGAAAATTTAGGAGAGTGGGGCCCTAAGCGAAGCATTATTTTTAGTGAGCCAATAGGAAGGACAGAGTGTGAGACCGACAAAATAATTCGGCTAGACCCAGCATACTGGGAGTATAAGTGGCCCCAACTGTGTGATGACCTGATAACTTTTGATTTACATGTCTCAATAATGTGCCTAGAGAAAAGGCCAGGAAATTCGGAAGTTTGTATGAATTTGGGTATGCTGCTCCGAATTCATATATGTGGACATGCCTTAATAGACACTGGCCTGCCCCTATTAAGTCTGGATTGCAGTTTCCCACCTTTCTTTGTTGTAGGGCGCGCAATCAGCCCATGGCAATTAAGGAAAGGACGGGCAGGGTTATGTTCAGTCTGGAAACATCAATCCCTAGTGGCCATTGCTATACATAGGAATACTCAATTACGCAGGAATCATGAAGGATGGAAGAAAATAAATAAAGCATGAACCAGGGAAAGGCATAATGCACAATACACATTTTATTGAAGCAGGTTTTGAAGATTTTAAAAAGCAAACTTATTCCCTCATTCCCCACCCAGAAATCTTTTAAAAATCATCATTTGTATGCAAAGAGATCCATTCATCCCAACAAGGGAGGTACAAGCAGAGAATCAATATAGCCAATCATAATTGGTTATATAAGAAATAGTATCATGTTCATCACAGGAGGAGTGAGAGAAGAGCAGGATCATCAGCCTCAGAAGTTGCAGTCCCGAGTCCATTTTGACAGATCTCTTCCTTGGCAGTTGCCCTGACCAGCTATACCTAGGAGTAAGAATAAGAATATTGCTTTTCTTTCTAAATCACGTGTGCTACTTTCTTTGATGATATCTTCAAGAGATTCAGAGTTTTTCAAGGTGAGCAGGTTTTTCATTGAATGTCCTTTCCCCCGGGTTAAAATCAAAGGAAAATAATTGCTTTAGCTAAAATAGTCCTGAGTTTCTATTTCTCATAATAAAGCCTATATGCCACTGATGCCCAATAGATAGTTTGGACTCCCACATAATCTTGCCATAATCGCTGTTAGGGCTGAAGAGACTTAAAACATGTGGCGACCACCAGAAGCTCACAAAATCCTGCCCAAAACCTTAGAGTCAGTGGTGAAGTCCAAATTTTTTTTACTACCGGTTCTGTGGGCCTGGTTTGGTGGGCGTGATGTGCCTTGGTGAGCGTGGCTTGGTGGGCATGGCAGGTGAAGGATTCCCACCACACTCCAGGGGAAGGATACTGCAAAATGTCCATTCCCACCCCAGTCTGGGGCCAGCCAAAGGTGGTATCTGCTCGTTCTCCAAACTACTCAAAATTTCCGCTACCAGCTCTCGGAACTGCTCAAAAATTCCACTACTGGTTCTCCAGAACCTGTCAGAATCTGCTGGATTTCACCCCTGTTTAGAGTGTCTTAGAAGGCCACACAGCAGTGTAACTTTTAGATAACTCTAATGGTTGCCCACATAATATCTTTATGAATTGCTTTTAAATGCTGATTGCTAGCTTAAGAGTTTCCTATCTAATGATCTTCTGCTGCAGCCCCCTTTCCTACCCATCCTATAATTGGAAGCTTCACAAACAATTTCTCTCTGCTTCTCTTAGTACTATGCTGTTCACAAATCCAGTTCTCTGATCCCTTGGAGCTAATTCCAAGGTGGTGAGCTGTGGTGACGCAGTGGTTAGAATGCAGTACTGCAGGCTAATTCTGCTGATTGCCGGCAGCCTGCAATTTGGCAGTTTGAGTCTCACCGGCTCAAAGTTGACTTGGTCTTCCATCTTTCCTTAGAGAGGATTGTAAAAGAGGAGGAATGCAGAAAATAGAAAGAGATAGAAGAAGGAAGAGAAGAGAAGAGGAAGAGGAAAGGTTGTGGAAAAACAAAGGAGAGGAAATGGTAAAAGAGCAGTCCGAAACAATTAACAAATGAAAGGATAAGATGAATGATGAATGATTAATGATGGATAAGAGACTGTACATTTAAATATGTTTATGAAAAACAAAAATAAAAAACATTTTTTTTTAAAAAAAGAGAGGGCTGTAAAGCATTATGAAGTGGTATGTAAGTCTAAATCTAATTCAGGGGTAGGATTGAAAAATTTTAGCAACTGGTTCTCTGCCCAGTTGTTGGGTAGGCATGGGTATGGGGAGCATGGGCTACTCAGCCTCCTGCACCATGGTGGGTGGGGGGCGTTTTCACCCTCCCCAGACTCTGAAACTTTCCTCAAGCCTCTGGGAGGGAGAAAACGGCCTCCTCCAGGCTCCAGAGGGCCTCTGGAGCCCGGAAACAGGCCCTTTCTGCACTTCCAGAACTTCCGGGAGGCCCGTTTTTTGCCTTCCCCAGGCTCCAGAGGCTTTACTTGAGGAAGGGTGAAAATGGCTTCCCCCGGGCTCTGGAGGCCCTCCGGAGGCCGGAAACAGGCCCATTTTTGTACTTCCGGGACTTCCAGAAGGCCCATTTTTCACCCTCCCGGAGCCTCCACGTGGGCTCTGCACTTACATCGCATCGAAAACAGGCTGTGTGGAGACTTCTGGGAGGGGAGGGGCGAGCTGGGTGGGATGAGCCACTCCTTGGAACTACCGGTTCGGTGAACCAGATGTAAAATTAGCATTCGGTTTGCCCAAACTGGTCTGAACTGTCTGAATTTCCACCCACCCCGATCTAATTGCTATTGCTATTCTTAGGATCAGAATCTTGGTGTTTAAAAGGCCATTTGTCAAATTCTTTTCCTGCCTGTCCCAACTGGGTGCTAAACCTCAATGGTGAACCTGTGTTTAAAAAGATGTATAATTAGCCAGCAAGGAAAAATTGGATAATGGATATCAAATTACTAGGAAGAAATTATCCAGCCTATAAAAAAATGCCTCAACATTCACCCTGCTAATCTGTGTGCCAATTATCCACCTTTAATCTACTTTTAATCCACTTTCAAATCACTCACAACTGTCTTAACACAAGCTATATCATCTGTGATGTCATCATCTGTGAAATCTGCCAGGAGAAGCAAATAAAAATATGTCCCATCCCAGATGTTTCAAAGTTATTTTCAAACATTCACATAAAATTATTATAGGAAGCAAAAAAAAAAAAAAAGCAAGAGAGATTGTGAGAATGTGTGGGACACTTGGACATCATCAAATACGGGCCTGGTGCTCATTAAAACTCAGACGACACTGGGTTGGGTGGTGTGGAGGCACAAAGTCAGGTATGTCTTTGTAGGGGAAGGTAGACAATTTATGAGAAGTTTAGAAACGGGATGCTAAGTGGAGGACCAGATTGAAGAAGGATCAACAATGTCTATGTAGGAACTTAAAATAATTTTGAGAGGCAGGACGATTAAATGTGAATCTTCATGAAGTGATGGGTGCAATTGGACAATTACAGACACCAATAAAGGAGAAGAAGGATTTAGAAT
>WNWU01000307.1:2735-20166 GCA_012654045.1 Ptyas mucosa
AATAGAATAGAATAGAATAGAATAGAATAGAATAGAATAGAATAGAACAGAACAGAACAGAACAGAACAGAACAGAACAGAACGGAATATCATGTGTTAATACCATTTTATAATGCCTTGATAAGGCCACACTTGGAATACTGCATCCAGCTTTGGTCGTCATGATGTAAAAAAGATGTTGAGACTCTAGAAAGAGTGCAGAGAAGAGCAACAAAGATGATGAGGGGACTGGAGGATAAAACATATAAAGAATGGTTAATGGAATTGGCTATGTCTAGTTTGATGAAAAGAAGGACTAGGGGTGACATCATAGCAGTGTTCTAATATCTCAGGGGTTGCCACAAAGAACAGGGAGTCAAACTATTCTCCAAAGCACCTGAGGGCAGGACAGGAAGCAATGGGTGGAAACTAATCAAGGAGAGAAGCAACCTAGAACTAAGGAGAAATTTCCTGACAGTTAGAACAATTAATCAGTGGAACAACTTGCCTCCAGAAGTTGTAAATGCTCCCACACTGGATAACCATTTCTCTGAAATGGTGTAGGGTTTCCTGCCTAAGCAGGGGGTTGGACTAGAAGACCTCCAAGGTTCCTTCCAACTCTGTTATTCTATTCTATTCTATTCTATTCTATTCTATTCTATTCTATTCTATTCTATTCTATTCTATTCTATTCTATTCTATTCTATTCCATTCCATTCCATTCCATTCCATTCCATTCCATTCCATTCCATTCCATTCCATTCCATTCTATTTTATTCTATTCTATTCCTATTCCATTCCATTCCACTCTACTCTACTCTAATTATTATGTTTTTAAAGCTGATTGAAAAAATGTTACTAAAAAAACTTGTGTGGACTTCATCCTGTAGTTGCCCAGAGTCAGCACACTCTGGCTCAAGGAAAGAATCCCATGGAAAATTTGCTGGAAATGTATTTGTGGGTATCCAGGCATCTGTGATACTTCTAAACGGCATCCTTGGAAACCTCAAATGAAATAAAAAAAATCTGTTTGTAAAATCTCACAAGATTAAATTTCATCGGAGTTCAGTGTCATACAAGAATAGGTATCATTCCTTCGCGAGTGCGATAACATGCAAATAAATAAAAATGATACATTGAAAATAAAATCTGTCCTGTTGAATAGATGGGAGTCAGCTTTTTAAATATTAAAGCGATTATTTTTAGGAGCCGCATAAAACATCATTGCATGGTGCCCAGGAAAGAAATTTCTGTGCAAGGAGATCTGAAAATTAAAGTTTGAAATAAATGAAAATTATCACGTCTCATTCCCAATAGCCTGAGGATGCCCTGGGGTTGGCCAAACTTTTTAAAAAATAAATAGGATTTTATTGTCTTCTTATCTGGACTATTTTATGTTTTTATTGCATTAGACTTGCAATTACTGCAAGTTCAAATCCCACCAGGCTCAAGGTTGACTATGCCTTCCATCCTTTCTAAGGTAGGTGAAATGAGGACCCAGATTGTGGAGGCAATAAGCTGACTTTGTATAAATATACAAAAATATGAAGGCTATTGCTTAACGCACTGTAAGCCGCCCTGAGTCTCCGGAGAAGGGCGGCATATAAATCAAATTAAAAAAAAAAAAAAAGACTGCAGGAGTCTTTGAATTCTGGCAATGTAGCAACTAAATAAATATGTTTAAATCAGCACAAGACTTCCAAACTAGTTTATTGGGTTCCAGTGGTCATTTTTTTAAAAAAAATTCAGAATGAATTGCTCAGAAATCCTCTTTAAAAAACAACAACACCATGAAGAATAAAAAACTGTCCCCTAATTAATAAATAATGATTATTTAGTGGTTACCATATTTTTCGGAGTATAAGATGCACTTTTTTGTCTCCCAAAAGGGGGCAAAGATGTCTGTGCGTCTTATAGACCAAATATTACAGAAGCTTTGGCCACCCGCCAGTCTTTTTTTTTTTTGCCTCTGCACACCCTGTTTTCGGGCCCTTTTTCAGGCCTTTTTTTTGGCCCATTTTTGAGGCTTTTGGGGGCCCTTTTCGGGGCTTTTTTTGGCCTGTTTTTGAGGCTTTTTGGGGCCTTTTTGGGGGCTTTTTTCAACCTGTTTTTGAGGGTTTTTTCAGCCCATTTCTGAGGGTTTTTTCAGCCTGTTTTTGAGTCTCAAAAATGGCCCCAAAAAGCCTCGAAAACAACCCCCAAAACCTCAAAAATGGGCCAAAGAAGCCCCTAAAATGGGCCACAAAAAGCCTCAAAAATAGGCTGCAAAAAGCCTTGAAAATGAGCTGAAAAAAGCCCTAAAATGGGCCGAAAAAAGCCCCAGAAACAGGCTGAAAAAAGACTGGAAAAGGCCCCAATAAAGGTAGGCCAAAAAATTTTTGTTGTTGTTTTCCTCTTCTAAATTTAGGTGCGTCTTATCATCAGGTGCATCTTAGAGTCTGAAAAATACGGTAAGTCACAAGGCTAGGAACCAGGAGTTCTAGTTCTACCTTAGCTAGGAAAGCCAGCTGAGTGATTTGGGGGCCAGTCACTCTCTCTTAACCCAACCCACCTCACAGGGTTGTTGTGGAGACAACTGGAGGAGGAAGGTATGTTGGATATGTTCACCACCTTGAGTTATTTTCTAAAAATAATAAACAAACAACTTCTTAGTCACTCATTGCACATTTTAACTTCATCATGAATTCATTTGGAACTGTGAATTCCCCACTTTTCCAGGTGATAGAGATATCAGAAGAAGAAGAAGACATTGTAAAAGCCTCCAAGTCAAGCCAGCTTCCATCAGAACCACCAAAGGACGAAGATCTTGGAATGGTTAAACCAAAACGTGACAGCAGCAAAAACCGGAGTAAGTTCCTGAGAATTGGCTAGCTAGCACATAAATTGAATAATAAATAAATAACTCTATTTTGTTTCCAGGCTGTTTGAGATATATAATTCAGGCTCTTTCCTGAATTGCAAGAAAGCACAACGAAGAGCAAATACTTGCTACGTATGCAGTACAATTATGAATGTATTTGCTAAACTTGTCTGCCTTCAAATCTAAGTTGACTCATGGCAACAGTTAAAACATCTTTGGTGTAACATAATAAACCATCAAAGATCCCAATAAACAGTGTAATTCTAAAATATCCCTAAGCTCAGTACATATCCACATAAATACTAATACAATAATTAAATTACTACCAATAATATATTGTTCATTCTGTTTATCTTCCGGATTTTCATTCAAGGACTTCATGGAGATGCCTCCAAGATAAATCAACTTGAAAATGAGCAATAGAAATCCAGTGATTTTCATCCCATAGGGTAGGGGTCTCCAATCTTGCCAACTTTACGACATGTGGACCTCAACTCCCAGAATTCCTCAGCCAGCAGTGCTGCTGAGGAATTCTGGGAGTTTATTTATTTATTTATTTATTAAATTTGTATACCGCCCTTCTCCTAGCACTGTGATGGCGAACCTATGGCATGGGTGCCACAGGTGGCACGTGGAGCCATCTTGGTTGGCACGCGAGCTCAGCTCTGGCACACATGCATGTGTTGGCCAGCTGATTTTCGGGCTTTCTGGGCCCACCAGAAGTCAGGAAACACACTGTTTCTGGCCTCCAGATGGCCTCTGGGTGGGGTGGGGAAGGCCATTTTTGCCCTCCCCAGGCTCCTAAAAAGGCTCTGGAGCCTGGGGAGAGCAAAAAACGGGCCTACCAGGCCCACCATACCAAAAGCGGGGGGGGGGGCATGGGGGGGCGGGGTGCATAGAATTATGGAAGTGGGCACATGTGCGTGTGACCCCACCGCGCTCCCCCCACTTTTGGCACACGATGGCAAAAAGGTTAGCCATCACTGTCCTAGCAGGACTCAGGGCGGTGAACAGCTGGAATAAAACAGAACATACCAAATTTAAAAGCCAATTTAAAATAATTAAATAGTTTCGGCCCAGTTTAAAAAACCCATTTAAAACCAAGTTGAAGTCCTTAAGTCTGAAAGTTGCCAAGGTTAGAGACTCTTGCCATAGTGGATACTTGAACCTTCCCTCTCAGTACTTCAATCCAAATATCAACCCATTAAGTCTTTTTTGCACAACCATGAATATTTTTGGTGCCTGGCTACTGACTGAAGTCTATAGTCTCCACCCTTCCTACTGTAATTGGGGGTGAAAGGTTGAATCCTATGATGGCACTCCCAGAATGACAGGAAAAATACAGCCTGTCTTATCAGAGAGATGGACGGTTAAGATGATATATTAGGTTACCTTTTTTGTGAAGATACTAAATTATAAAAGGAGACATGCTATCTAAACGGTGGTTGAACAAGACAGCAGGTCAACACAATACTTTCCAGTTAATGTCCAGTTTCCTTCCTTTCTTTTAACAGGCATTGGGTGGCTGAATGAAGGTGGTGAACCAAAGTTGAAGAATTCTGAGAAAAGGAAGCCTCTGAGGATGCTCTTGAAAGCTGCCATCAAAACGGATTTGCTGGCTTTCAAAGAGAACGATGGAAACCGCGACACAGCAACGAAGCAGAATGGAAGTGATGTTGGAAAGGGAGTGGGTCAGTTAGTTCAGCCCCAAAGTGTTTGCCCAGGGCTCAGTGATCCGGCCGTCCAAGAGGAGAAGGTGATAAAAAATAACGGGAGTCAAAGCTTGAAGATTATGACAGCTGGAAGCCCTGATGCAGAAGAGAAGCCGTTCCAATGTTGGCATTGCGGCCAGAGCTTCAGAAACAGTTCACACCTGGTGACCCATGAAAGGACTCACGTTGGCGAGAAACTATACAAATGCTCCCACTGTGGAGAAAGTGAGAGGACCCACACAGATCAGAGGCCCCAAAAATGTTCTCATTGTGGGTGTATTTTTGGCTATCACGCTCGCAAGAGGATCTCCATGGGGGAGAAGCCCTATGTGTGTTCTGACTGTGGGAAAAGTTACAATCAGAAATCTGATCTTTTAAAACACCAGAGAACCCACACAGGCGAGAAATCTTACAAATGTTCTGCCTGTGGCAAAAATTTACGAAATGGGTCAAGTCTCAAAGCGCACCAGAGAATCCACACTGGTGAGAAACCATACACATGTTTGTACTGTGGGAAGTGTTTCATCTGGAGTTCACAATTCCGGTTGCACGAGAGAATTCACACAACTGTATGCTCCCACTGTGGAAAAAGCTTTGGTCGGAAATCGGAGCTGGTGGAACACGAGAAGACTCATCTTGTGGAAGATTCGTTGGTCTGTTTTGCCTGCGGGAAAGTCTTTGAACTCAGTTTTGAGCTCATGGCACACGTGCAGACTCACAAAAAGAAGCCGTTTGAGTGCTTGGCCTGCGGGAAAACCTTTATGAACAGTTTGCAACGCGCTGCGCATCAGAAGGTCCACACAGGAGAGAAGCTGCATAAATGTTCCCATTGTGGGAAAAGCTTTAGTCGGAGACAGAGCCTGAAAGCTCATGAGAGAATCCATACTGGAGAAAAGCCACACATGCGCTTAGTGTGTGGGAAAAACTTCCGAAACACCCCGAATCTCAAATCCCACGAGAGGACTCACATGGGAGAGAAACCGTACCATTGCTCCCATTGTGATAAAAGTTTCCGGTGGAGTTCACAGCTCCTGTTGCATAAGACGATTCACACAGGAGAGAAACCCTACCCATGTTCTGATTGCGGGAGAACATTTGACAGGAGGTCCAACCTTCTGAGGCACGTGAGAATCCACACAGGGCAGAGGCCTTATGTGTGTTCGGATTGTGGGAAAAGTTTCATCTCCAGCTCAGTCCTAATGCGACATCAGAAAGTCCACGTGGGAGAAGATGTTGCAAGGTGCTTAGAATGCGGGAAAGATTACGGACAGCGCGGGGACCAGGCAGAAAAGATGTCAAAATGTCCTGAGTGCATCCAGGGACAATCCCTGAGTTTGGATCTTGAACGTGGACAAATGCAGCCAAAAGAGAAGACATTTGAATGCTCGCTCTGCAGAAAAACTTTCAAAAACAGCTCTTACCTTATGTTTCATCAGAGTGTCCATACCAAGGTTCGACCAAGGCAGTGCCTGGAGTGTGGGCGAGACATAATCAGGAGGCCTAACCTCATTGCCCCTTTAAAAAACCTCTCTGGGCAAACCCCACAGAAATGCTCAGAATGTGAAAAACTGTTGAACTAGATCTTGGAGGAAAATGTTGACCTCAACCTTCATCCACTCATCCCCTGAACATTACACTTTCTGTCCCTTGTGTCAGAAGACATTTATGGAGGCTGTTTGTACGTCAGTCGAAAAAAGTCCAGACGGCCATGGCCATAGTGACTGTTTGATGCTACAGCCTACCTGAAGATGATCAGAAATTTGTACCCCACCATGATCACATGACTGTACTTTGGGGCAGTGGTGAAATCTAAAATTTGTTACTACTGGTTCTGTGGGCGTGGCTTGGTTGGGGGGGGTAATGTGACTGGGTGGGTGTGGCCAATTTTTAAAAAACTTTTAAAACCATTTTTTCTACAACCTCTTTGATGAAGAAGTTGTAAAAAAATGCTTTCAAAAGGCTCTGACGATCCCAGCTGAGTTGCCTGATCGGCAGAGGCTTTTTAAAAAACTCAGCTGGGATCATCAGAGGCATTTAAAAGAAAAAATGGGTTTTTTTCTTTTAAAAGCCTTTGACGATCCCAGCTGAGCCGCACGATCATCAGAGGCTTTTTTTTAAAAAACAATTTTTCAGCTGAAGAGGTTGTAGAAAAAATGCTTTTAAAAGTAGAAAAAATAGCCTCTGATGATTGTGCAGCTCAGCTAGGCATGGGGGGGAGGGGGGCAGGGATTTTTGCTACTGGTTCTCCGAACCACCCGCCTTCATCACTACTGGATTAGGCAATCTGGTCTGAACCGGGAGCATTTCACCCCTGCCTTAGGGGTTAGGCAACAAGGACAGATTTACAGCCATTTGCTGTGTCCTGTGGTCATGTGACTGTTTTACAATGGTTTTGCCGGAAACTGGCACTTCTGGTTTTCACCAAAACTGCATTTATAATTATATTCGCACTTATGACTGTTGTGTCTGCTTTAACAACCGGCGTTCACACCATCACAGTGATTCACTGAATGACTGCCACACGCTTAAAAAAAACCCCGACCATTATTGTTTAAGCAGTTTTTGCTTAACAACTGTGGCATTTGCTTAACGACCAACACAAAAAATGTCATAAGACCTAGTCTGGTCATGTGGTGACCTGGTTAACAACCACAGTAACTTATCATCATAATTCAAAGCTTAATTACAGTCATAAGTTGAGCACTGCCTGTAGTCATTGGCTCTAATTCTTTGGTTTTACCTCAGCCAATGACTTGATTTTCTTCAGATTTTTCACATTTCATTTTCTCTCTGTTGAACGTTGTTTTCTTTCCGCTTTTTTCTTAATGCTTTTTTAATTAATCAGCTTGGTTTATCTGCTGGTCTGTTTCTGAAGACTCCAAACAGCTTATTTTGGTTTCTGCAGCTTGATGGTTTTCCTTCCTGTGCCAGTTTCAACTCAGTTGCTGAGTTGTCACCTTTCACAGCTTTTGTGTGGTCTCTTTGATCATAGTTTTATAAATCCATAGAAGACAAGCGTATTTATAATTACATGAATAAAGGGATCTTCACAAAAGATGTAGCTAAGGCTATTTGATATCCAAGCCTATAAAAGCATTGGAATTTTATTCCCGTATCATTGCTTTCTCTGTTTTATAAAGACAAGATTAAAGTTCGTTGCTGTTTTCATTTTTTTTTGTGAAAACAACTACTTTTATTGTTGCTCTGTAGTCTGCTATTGACGCTTGGAAAAATTATTTGAAATGTC
Organism: Ptyas mucosa; assembly: GCA_012654045.1. NCBI lineage: Eukaryota > Metazoa > Chordata > Lepidosauria > Squamata > Colubridae > Ptyas > Ptyas mucosa. The sequence goes on from WNWU01000307.1 coordinate 10,534, forward strand.
ACAAAGTGCAGCTTTTTCATCAATCTTTAGTAACTGCCTATCTGGGTGTTATGGAGTGGTTTTATGATGTACAGAGATTGTATGTCTGATGACTATTTCTGAGATAACAAGTTATCAAAACTAATATCTACTGCAGGGGTGCCCAACCTTGGCAACTTTAAGACTTATGGACTTCAACTCCCAGAATTCATAGCTGGCTGGGGAATTTTGGGAGTTAAAGTCCACAGCTGTTAAAATTGCCAAGATTGGACACCCCTGCTTTATTTCATTTATTCAATTGCGATAGTAATTGATGGATTGGGAGGAATAGACTCAGGCTCAACCCATCCAAGACTGAGTGGCTGTGGTTTCCGACATCCCGATATAGTCAGTTGGTGCCATCACTGACTATTGGGGGCAAATCACTGGCCCCCACGGAGAGGGTGCGCAACTTGGGCGTCCTCCTGGATTCACAGCTGTCTTTAGAAGAGCACTTGACGGCCGTGACCGGGAGGATTTTTCATCAGATCCGCCTGATCGCTAGTTGCGTCCCTTTCTGGATCAGGACTCCTTATGCATGGTCACTCATGCCCTCGTCACCTCCCACCTGGACTATTGTAATGCTCTCTACATGGGGCTCCCCTTGAGGAGCACCCGGAGGCTCCAACTGGCGCAGAGTGCGGCCGCGCAGGTGGTAATGGGAACGACATGGCGCTCCCATGTGACACCCCTCCTGCGCGAACTGCACTGGCTCCCGGTGGTCTTCCGGGTGCGCTTCAAGGTTTTGGTTACCACCTTTAAAGCGCTCCATGGCTTAGGACCCAGGTACTTGCGGGACCGCCTACTACCACCAATAGCCTCCCACCAGCCGGTACGCTCCCATAGAGAGGGGCTCCTCTGGGTTGCCGTCAGCCAAACAATGTCGACTGGTGGCCCCCAGGGGGAGAGCCTTCTCTGTGGGGGCACTTACTATCTGGAACAAGCTTCCCCCGGAGATACGGAGGATCCCGGATCTGCGCACCTTCCGCCGCGCTCTTAAGACCTTTTTATTTCACCAGGTGGGCCTGACATAATTTTCTCCCTCTTTTAAAATTTTAATATCTTAATATTTTTAATATTTTAATACTTCAAGTTCAATTTTGTTTTAAATTGATTGGGATTTTAATCTGTCTGGGCCAAAATATTTAATTCGGTTTTATTTCGGCTTTTAAATTATGTATGTTATGTATTTTATTGTTGGCTGTTCACCGCCTTGAGTCCTTCGGGAGTAGGGCAGTATATAAATCAAATAAAAGTAAAAGTAAAGGTTATTTCATATTTAAAATCGTCTCCATAAACTAGATATTACCTGGATGTTAAGAAACCATAAGGTGAATGTAGAAGCAGTCCCTACCTTCTGCTTGATTCCACCCTAAAAGTGGTTAATTTTTATTTTATTATTTATTTATTTGATTTTTATACTGCCCTTCTCCAGCAGGACTCAGGGCGGTGAACAGCCAAGGTAAAACATAGCATACAAAATTTAAAACAATTTAAAAAGATATTAAATAATTTCGGCCCACAATTTAAAACACCCCAATTAAAATCAATTACGAATTAAAACCAAAAGATGGGATCAAGCCAGCCTGGCTAGATGAAATAAGTGAGTTTTAAGGGCCTGACGAAAAGTCCGGAGGTCCGGTATCGTACGTATCTCTGGGGCTAGGTCTTTTAAAGCTAACATGAGTAATAGTGATTGATATATGTGGGTTCTGTAAAGTTTCTCACTATATGTCCTAAACACAGCTCCTTGCCTTATTTTTTTTTCAAAAACTGATTTTACAAACACAGTTCCTTTAGAAATAGCTTTCTCTAAGGCCCAAACATCTATCACCGTGGCATCTGGGTATCTGTTGAGTGTTGTCCATAGCAACGAGGTCTGCTGGCATTCCAGTAGCTTGGAACATGTCCTGCTTTGGTCTTTGTGGGACAATCTTGGCTCAAGCTGGTTGTGAATGATTTGCAGTGGAAGAGTGAAGGTGATACTTAACTCCATCTATGGTTGTGATAACTTTCATCCAAAAGCTCATCCTCTCAAAAAAAAAACCTGTTTCCTTTAGGTTTTTATTGGGTTATCATCATCTCCCCATTTTTGGTAGCTTCATCATTTTTCCCCCCATTGTTACTGAAGAGAGAAATGGATCCATCAGAAAATGTTGCTGTTTCTTTATGGGATACCTCAAAGAATGCTTATAAAAATTGTGTACCTTATCAGATATCTTGTCTTAAGAAATTTGATTCCTATGATTGATCCTGTTCAGCTGCGACTTTGTTCTTTTTCTTTTGGTTCCAGATAATTATAGAATTGCAGCTTTATTAGATTTGGGAAAGAGGGTTATACTGTGCAGATAGAAAGTAATATTAAAGAATGGATTGACAAGATGTGTTCCTTATTGATTTTTTGAAATATCCTTTTATTGTATAAATGGGAAGATGGAGCAGTGTTTTATGGGTGGTCTAGACAGACTTCATTTTTTATTAATAATATATGGTCTCTCTTTTGTAATCTTAGATCTTTTTAATCACAATTTTGGATACTCTGTACTCTGTATTGTATTATGGTAGTTATGTTTCACCTTAAAAATTCATTACAAAATATGAGAGAGCGAGAGAGATTGATCAAGCTAATAAGATTACTATCCCATTCTGGTTTTTGGTTTTGTATAAGATTTTAGCTAGTATTGCTCTCTCTGATAAAACACTTGGTTAACTTGATGACTGAATTAACCTGAGGTCACTGGGTTAGTTTATGATGCCATACATTAGGCAAACCCCAGATAAATGGTTTGTCCAGTAACCATTGTGCCCCTGAGGTTTGACTGTGGTTTAGCTTGATGCGTAAACCTCGTTTAAAAAAAAATTAAGTTGCCTTTGAGTTTTCAATGGCTTCGGCCCTACTGGTGTTCGAAGATCCCTGAAGGCTCTTTACAATAAGCACAATTGAAACCCCCTTTTCATTCTTTTGTTTGTTCCCATCTGTTATCTCTGCCATGTTCTTTGTGTTTTCTTGTTTTAATGCTTTTAACAATTTCTACCATCCCACTGGTGAAGTTCTGTGTTTTGCAGAAAATCACAGAAATGATGCACCGTCTGACCCTCATCCTGACACTGTCTGTGCAACAGGCTAAGACCGCAGCACATATCACTCTCCGCATGCTGGCGGTGGGCCAAGGCAGCTATACAGAAAAGTGCCCATGGATTTTGGGAGTTTTGCACTCCAGATCCGGATTTCTGAGTGCATACAAGTTTCTTATGACCTGGGCTGGCTGGCGTGGTGGCGCTGTGGTTAGAATACAGTGCCACAGGCTACTTCTGCTGACTGCTGGCTGCCAGCAGTTCTCGGCAGTTCAATTCTCACTGGCTCAAGGTTGATTCAGTCTTCCATCCTTCAGAGGTCGGTAAAATGAGGACCCAGATTGTCGAGGGCAATATGCTGACTCTGTAAACCGCTTAGAGAGGGCTCTAAAAGCACTGTGAAGCGGTATATAAGTCTTAAGTGTTATTGTGAGCTTCACATTCAGAGGGCATGCATTTTGGAAAAGTTATCCTACAGTATCCTGTCAGAGCTGAAGAAACTTCATGGATGAGAAGTGAAATGTCTTCAAAGAAAAAACAAGAAAGTCCAATTGTACCTTTGGGACAACCCTGTCTGAGAATCTTTACAGATTTTTAGCTATACAATTTGGGATAAACACCCTTTGAATGGTGTGGGACTAGGAATGGATTTCCACAGTAAAAATTGCAGACTACAGGAACCAGGAGCACTACTCAGGTGACCCTGAGGACACAGATAAACCTCCAAGTGCTTCAATGACCCTCTAAAAGGACGCCAATGACCAGCCGTCTGCAAGGAATATAAATTCTTCCATTCCCCACTATTCTGTCAGAGCTGATGAAGCTTCTTGGATGAGGAGGGAAATGTCTTCAAAGAAAAAAAAAACAAGAAAGTCCAGTTGCCTCCTGAAAAAGCACCTTTGGGACAACCATGATCTAAATGACTGAGAATCTCAACAAACAGTGTTTCTCAACCAAGGCAATTAATTTTAAGATGGTTGGACTTCCACTCCCAGAATTCCCCAGCCAGTCATTCAACTCTGGGAGTGGAAGTCCACCCATCTTAAAAGTTGCCAAGGTTGAGAAAAACTATCCTACATGATGAGCTTTGCTTATTTGCCCTTCTCTTCCAAAAAAACCCCCAAAAACCCTCTGAGTGATTATCCCGCTCCCAAGCTGTTCCTTTTCCCCCTTGCGGCTCAGAAGGGGTTAATTATACCGAGATCTGCTTGCTAGAGAGGCCCAGAGGCAGACTCCTTCCTAGCCTTCCTAGCCTCCCATTCCTTGACTAGTGAGAAGCTCAGTTCTGTATGTATGTATTTATTTATTTATTTCCCATTTGCAGCTTGAAAGGAGCACCGCTGCCGGAGATCAACAGGCTGCAATGCAACGGCTGCAAGGAGGAGGTGAGTCAAAGGAAGGGGCCGGGAGGAAGATTTAGCATAAACAGGCTTTGCAAAAAAAAACCAAAAAAACGGGTAGCATCGCTGCAACTCTCCTGCAGGGAGGATCTGCATTGCCCCAGGTGAGTCCATCGCTGGTGGTTTCCAAAAATAAACTGTACAACTATTTGACCCGGGTGGTACTATAAATCGCCTCCTGCCTTGAGCAAGGGGTTGGACTAGAAGACCTCTGGGATCCCTTTGAGCCTTACGATTCTGTGTTCCCTTCCCCGATTCTCTGGACCAAGAGGGGATTCTAGAAGAAAAAGATGCAGAGCCCCGGCCGGTCCCTTCAACGAAAGATTTGGGGTGGATCTCCAGAGCATTGCTTTGCCTAGCTAGCAGGATCCCCACAAACCCCAGCAAAGGTGGTTTACCTTATTTGGAAGGGAGGTCAGGGAACCTAGAGATCAAAATGGAAAGATGAAAGAGAAGACAGCTAGTTAAGGACTTTGATCCACTCTACAATGGGCAAGGAATAGTTCGCTGCTTCATTTGCCTGTTGTCGCAGGTTGATCGATGCAGAATGAATCAGCCACATCAGACTGGATTTTCCCTTTATTTCTGTTTTGTTTTTTTTAGGACTTTATTTGCTGATAGGTTGCACTAGTGTTTTTCAACCTGGACGGCTTTAAGATGAGTGGACTTCAATTCCCAGAATTCACCGCCCAGATGGGGAATTCTGGGAGCTGAAGTCCACACATCTTAAAAGTTGCCAACACAGTTCTAGGCTACATAAACAGGGATAGAATCAAGAATGAAGTGTTAATACCACTTTATAATGCCTTGGTAAGGCCACACTTGGAATACTGCATTCAGTTTTGGCCGCCACGATGTAAAAAAAGATGTGGAGACTCTAGAAAGAGTGCAGAGAAGAGCATCAAAGATGATTAGGGGACTGGAGGCTAAAACATATAAAGAACAATTACTGGAATTAGGTGTGTCTAGTTCAATGAAAAGAAGGACCAGGGGTGACATGATAGCAGTGTTCCGATATCTCAGGGGCTGCCACAAGGAAGAGGGAGTGAAGCTATTCTCCAAAGCACCTGAAGGCAGGACAAGAAGCAGTGGGTGGAAACTAATCAAGGAAAGAAGCAATTTAGAACTAAGGAGAAATTTCCTGACAGTTAGAACAATTAATCTGTGGAACGACTTGCCTCCAGAGGTTGTGAATGCTCCAACACTGGAAGTTTTTAAGAAGAGATTGGACAACCATTTGTCTGAAGTGGTGTAGGGTTTCCTGCCTAAGCAGGGGGTTGGACTAGAAGACCTCCAAGGTCCCTTCCAACTTCCAATAACATTCTAAACTTCTAGAGTTTGGGTATGTTCTTCACTTCAGGAATTATTGAAAACTGGGAGGTGGGGGGGGGTGGAGGCTGTAAAGAAAACTCAAAAGAGAAGGACTTCTGCAACTTTCACCAACACATTTGTATCTGCTGAACTTCACCCTTTCCTAAGACTTCAACCCAGTGGTGGGTTGCCCCTGATTTGCACCGGTTCTGTAGAACCGATAGTAAAACCGGTGGAAGGCTCCGCCCACTGACCCTGACGTCATGCAGAGCACGCAAGCAAGCGAAGCAAATGCGCGCACACGCGGCCCCGTTGCGAACCGGTAGTAAAGATAAGTAGAACCCACCTCTGCTTCAACCTATGGCAGTGATGGCTAACCTTTTTGCCATCGTGTGCCAGGAAGGCGGGGGATTGCATGTGTGTGTGCCCACACCCATAATTCTATACGCCCCGCCCCTGTGCATGCGACCCCCCCCCCGCTCCGGGCATGTGATGGCCTGGGAGGCCCGTTTTTCTTTCTTACCTAGCTCCAGGGCCTCTCTAGGAGTCTGAGGAGGGTAAAAACTGCCTTCCCCACCCACCTAGAGATCCTCTGGAGGCCGAAAATGGCCCGTTTAACAACTTCCGGTCCCACCTTCGGCCTCCGGAGGACCTCAGTGTGTGTGTGGGAAAGGCCATTTTTGCCCTCCCCAGACTCCTAGAGAGGTCCTGGAACCAGGTGAGAAAGAAAATGGGCCTTCCCCACACCCCCAGGCCCTCTGGAGGCAGGAAACAGCCTGTTTCCCTACTTCTGATGGGCCCAGAAGACCCGAAAATCAGCTGGCCGGCACTGATATGGCTACGCGTGCCACCTGTGGCACACGTGCCATAGGTTCGCCATCACGGACCTATGGGGAGGCCTTTGGAAGAGATAAAGCAAAATGAGGTCAGGAATGATGTTGGTAACCTTGATTTTAATTCACAGAGCAAAAGGAAGCCAAAATGGAACCGAAAGGGGATGGAAAAGAAAAAAAACCCAAGGCTGTACAGAAGGACCTTCAGGCCACCCATGCTGGAATTGAGGCTGAGCTTCAGCTTCAGAAGCTTTGGAAGCCAATCAAGCAGGAACCGGAAGATGAACTGCAACAACGCTGGGAAACCCAGTGGCAGAAATTCCTGAAGACCATGCAGGCTCCTTATTTCCTGGAAAGATGTCCGCAGCTGACTCGACCCCCACCAGAGGAGAGTCCTAAAGAATTTCAAGCTTCTTTCCCCTCCTTGAAGGGGATCGCAGAGACCAGGCTAAGAGCTAGAGAAGAGGTGTTCAACCAGAAGACCTGCAGGACCTGTGAGAAGGACCCACATTCTTCTATGCAAGTGAAAGAAGAGATTTGGGGTGAGGACATAGATGGCTTGGAAGAGCAGAGCCAGCATTTCCATCAGTTCCGCTACCAGGAGGCTGAAGGGCCCAGAAATATTTGCGAGCAGCTTTGGAAACTTTGCCACCAGTGGTTGAAGCCGGAGAGGCACACCAAGGAGCAGATTTTGGAGCTGGTGGTCCTGGAGCAGTTTCTGACCATCCTGCCTGAGGATGTACAAAGTTGGGTGAGAGAAGGCAGACCGCAGACCTGTGCCCAGGCTGTCACTCTGGCAGAGGATTTCCTCCTGAATCTACAGAGAAGACAGCAGGTAAGAGCTTTTCCAAATTCTGGAAATCTTGGCTGGGGCGTAGAAGTAATCCTCAAATTACAACTTTAATGGAGCCTGCCCATTGCATCTGTAAGTCCTAACAGTCATAAAACCCGATTTTACAACATTTTTTTGCAGCAGTTGTAAAAGGGCCAGTTTTGCCAAAAAACTGGAAATGAATGCCGGCTGATTGTCCTGAGCTTCCAATTGTCCTGTGTTGGAGGTCAGCTTTGGTGCTAATCTCAACATAGGGCAAGAGACAGTGGGGTGATGATGATGATGATGATGATGGTGATATCCATTCAGTCAAGTCCGACTCTTGGTGATTCTTTGGGCCAGGTCCCTCTGCATCTTCCAATCTTGCACTGCTTCTTTGAGTTGTATTATGCCTGTTCTATGTTCTGGCACGTGTATCAGAGGTGGCATGCAGCACCCTTTCTGTGGGCACGCAAGCCGTCACCCCAGCTCAGCTCCGCCATGCAATGCACATGTGCCTCCCACCGGCCAGCTGGTCTTTGGGACTCTGCCTTGCATGTGGGGGGGGACAGGGTGCATGCGAGGGGCCACATACACATGCATGGGGGCCATGTGCGCATGCATGGGGGGGCAGGGCGCATGTGGGAGCTGTGTGCATATGTGCAGGGCGGGGCACATGGGGGCAGGGCACATGTGGGTGGGACACATGGGGGGCGCATGCACGCACGGGGGTGGGGTGCATCCGGGGGCCACATGCGCAGGAGGGTGGGGCACATGAGTGGGAGATGCATGCACATTGAATTTGGGGGGTTCGGGCATGCGCTTTGGGCACTCGGTCCAGAAAAAGTTAGCCATCATTGTTCTATCTGTCCCGTCTGGACTCTGTAACGCTCTCTACATGGGGCTCCCCTTGAAGAGCACTCGGAGGCTCCAATTGGTCCAGAATGCGGCCACGCGGGTGATTATGGGGGCGACATGGCGCACCCATGTAACACCTCTCCTGCATGAGCTGCACTGGCTCCCGGTGGTCTTCCAGGTGCGATTCAAGGTGTTGGTCACCACCTTTAAAGGGCTCCATGGCTTAGGACCGGGGTATATACGAGGCCGCCTTCTGTCACCGATAGCCTCCCACCGGCAGTACGCTCCCACAGAGAGGGGCTCCTCAGGGTGCCGTCGGCCAAACAATGTCGACTAGACACCCAGGGGGAGAGCCTTCTCTGTGGGGGCACCAGCCCTCTGGAATGAGCTGCCCCTAGAGGTTCGTATGATCCCCGACCTGCGTACCTTTCGCCGTTCCCTGAAGACTCTTCTGTTCCAACAAGCTGGGCTGGCCTAATATGAATTTTAAATTGGGTGTTTCTTAGTTTTTAATTTCGTGGGCCAAATTTTTATATATTCATTTTTAAATTGTTTTTAAATTTTGTGAGTTTATATGTGTTTTAATATGGCTGTACACCACCCTGAGTCCTTTGGGAGAAGGGCAGTATAGAAGTTCAATTAAATCTAAATCTAAATCTATGCTCTGGCTGGTATCAACTTTGATGGAGCCCAGCCATCATGTTCTTTGACAGCCTGGTTTCCTTTTACCGCTAACTCTTGCAAACGTAACTGCTTTCTCCATGAATCCCTCCGCGTAACATGGCCAAAGTGAGTGGGACGCAGTTTCGTGATTTTGCCTTCAAGTGACATGTCTGGTGATATGCATTCCAGTGCTTGCTTGTTAGTCACCTTTGCTATCCAAGGAAGACACAGGAACCTTCTCTAGCATTATTGCTGAAACGAGTCGATTTTCTGTCTGTCTTGCTTTTTTAAGGTCCAACTTCCATAACCTTAGATAGCTACGGGGAACACAGTAAACTAACCTACATCTGTTTGCCGGGATAATGTCCTTGTTTTTCCATACTCTGCTCATTCTCATCGTTGCTGTGCAATCCGACGTTTTAATTTCTGTGATTCCTCAACCCTGTCGTACTGATTTGGATTGTGTCTCTGCAGGAACTGGAGCCGTATGAAGAGGTGATTGTTAACTCCCCCAAGGCAGAATTGGATCCATCAGATACAGAGGAGCCCGGGAACTCCACGGAGGTTGAGCGTGATAGTGATGACGACCCTTCCTTATTCAGTAAGTGTTGGTGGAAGGAGTGGCTGAACGTGACAGCAAATGGTTAAAATCCAAGCTCAGGTT
>WNWU01000307.1:20176-36922 GCA_012654045.1 Ptyas mucosa
CACTCCATTCTAAGCAAAATAATTGTAAAACACATCATGTGACCACACTGACTTATGACAGCAGTTGCAGCAGTGCCAATTACCATCGTTAGGGGAATTCTGTGTGGCCGCAGCATCCCATGGTCATGTGGTCACCATTTGCGACCACCTGCTGGCTTCCCCATTGACTTTATTTATTTATTTATTTATTGGTCCGATTTATATGCCGCCCTTCTCCGGAGACTCAGGGTGGCTTACAATGCGTTAAGCAATAGCCTTCATACTTTTGTATATACCTGCTTAGTAGGGCTTTCGGCCCCTCCTAAGCGGTGTTCTTTTTTTAATCCAGAGTCAGTTTATTGCCACCACAATCCGGGTCCTCATTTTACCTACCTCGGAAGGATGGAAGGCTGAGTCAACCTTGAGCCTGGTGAGATTTGAACTCGCAGTAATTGCAGGCAGCTGGCAGCTAAGTGCTACTTAACAGCACTTTAGTTTGCTGCACCACCAAGGCTGACTTTGCCTGTCAGAAGCCAGCAGTGAAGGTTGTAAATGGCAATCACATGGAGCAAGAGGCTCTACCTGTCAGAATTGCACACTAAAGTGGCAGCTTTCTGAATTGCAACCACATGGCTGCAGGTGTCTATGGAGAATCTCAGTCATCCGGGTTATGGTTGTCTCAAAGGTGCTTTTTCAAGAGGCAACTGGACTTTCTTTTTTTCCTTGAAGATGTTTCACTTCTCATCCAAGAAGCTTCATCAGCTCTGACAGAATAGTGGGGAATGGAAGGATTTATATTCCTTGCAGACAGCTGGTCATTTGCGTCCTTTCAGAAGGTCGTTGAAGCACTTGGAGATTTATCGGTGTCCTCAGGGTCAGCCAAGTGGTGCTCCTGGTTCTTGTAATCTGCAATTTTTATTCTGGAAATCCATCCCACACCATTCAAAGGGTGTTTATCCCAAATTTATACAGCTAAAAATCTGTAGAGATTCTCAGTCATCGTGGTCAGGGTTGTCCCAAAGGTGCAACTAGACTTTCTTGGTTTTTCTTTGAAGACATTTCACTTCTCATCCAAGAAGCTTCTTCAGCTCTGACAGGATACTGTAGGATAACTTTTCCAAAATGCATGGCCTCTGAATGTGTAGCTCACAATAACACTTAAGACTTATATACCGCTTCACATTGCTTTTACAGTCCTCTCTAAGCGGTTTACAGTTTTTCCTTGAAGATGTTTCACGTCTCATCCATTCTTTAGCTCCAAAGGAGCTTCTTGGATGAGACGCAAAACGTCTTCAAAGAAAAACCAGAAAGTCCAGTTGCCTCTTAAAAAAGCACCCCTCGTGGCTGAAGGGATGTTGCTGGGTGCCCAAAGTTCAGTCACATGGCCACAGTGTGTGTGTGTTTGTTTGTGTGTGTGTCTGTGTGTGACCATTAGAACTCTGAATCTGGGTTGTAAGTAGTTCCCAGGGAGGTATGCAATAACTTTGAACAGTTGCTAAGCAAGCAGTCACAAGCTGAGGATTGCTTGTAAACTGTTTTATGTTAAATGTTTATATTATCAAATGTTTTGTAAAATGTATGGGGCCCAGACTTTGGATGCATTCTGCAAATTAGCCCATTTGAGGTAACTTAGTTCGAGACTGGTTGGGACTAGAGACTGAAACTTCCGCTCACAAAATTCTGACATTATGCTATGCATTCAATTCCAGACTTGCAAGATTCTGTTAATTTTGTTGTACAATAAAGTAGAATCAGTTCCACTAAAGGAAAATATTTGTAGCTCAGGGTTGAAACGAAGGGACCTTGGTGCTCTCTGAACTTGGTTGCTTTCTTGCAGATGTCTCATTACCCAAACTTGGTAACATCATCAGTGTACTAGAATTAGTTCATCTAATGCAGGGGTCTCCAATCTTGGCAACTTTAAGACTTGTGGACTTCAACTCCCAGAATTCCTCAGCCAGCTTTGCTTTGCTTTGCGGTGGCACAGTGCTTAGAATGCACTACTGCAGGGTTAACTCACTGCTTACTCCAGGAGTTTGATCCTGAGCGGCTTAAGGTTGGCTCAGCCTTCCATCCTTCTGAGGTCAATAAAATAAGGACCCAGATTGTGGGAGGCAATATGCTGACTTGTAAATCACTTAGAGAGCTGTAAAGCCCTGCGAAGCGATATATAAGTCTTAAGTGCTTTTTGCTAGTGCTATTGTTACTCATCTGCATCCTGATTCTGTCGAGATTGTTTTAGGAAAGTTGTCAGATTTTCTGAAATTCATTGGCAATGTTTTAGGCTGAGTTTGTGATTCTCTTTGGGCAGGTGATGGAGAAAGGTGCCGGAGTCACCACCCAGAGGGAACGAAAAATGGAGAATTAACCAGGATGTCCACAAAAGACATACGAGGACAGACTAACCCAGATCCTCGCTTTGCTTCAGGACGTGAGAACGAGGAGCTGAATCTTCTTCAGGAAAGTGCCCAGATGGCTGAATTCGGTGACATCTCCTCAGAAAGAGGCAGAGGGACATTTCTCCAGGTACCTGAAGTAGCAGGAAGGACAAGAGGTCAGGAGAGACTGAGGCACACCCAAGGAAACTCAGCCAGGAAGATGCCAAGAAAAAATGTGGTTTGCAAGGAAGACGATTCAGACAGAAGCCCCAGCTGGAAGAGGGTCCCTGAGCACCTCTCCCAAAAGACGGCCACCGAATGTGTGAGAAAGAGCGGCCCGTGTATTGACCTCGTTCAACCAGCCAAGACCCCGTCCTACGAATGCTCCTACTGTGGCAAGCGGTGGCCCTGCCAATCCCAGCTCCGCCGGCATGTCAAAATCCACACGGGCGAGAGGCCTCACAAATGCACAGACTGCGGGAAGAGTTTCAGTAACAGCTCGAACCTCAGCCAGCATAAACGGGTGCACACCGGGGAGAGGCCCTACAGTTGCAAAGACTGCGGGAAAAGCTACCGACGCCGGGCCTCCCTGGTCCAGCACGAGAGAGAAACCTGCCGGAAAGGGAACCCCTTAAACGCTCCGGCGGTGGGGTACATTGTGTTGGGGAACTGCACCTTGCTGTGTATGAAGAAATCAGTGCAGAGCGGAAAGAATCGGGTGATAGCACCAAAGGGGGCAGAGGTCCCGCTCGCAGCTCAGCCTTTAAACCTAGTAATGGGATATTCACAAGAGAAGAGCCAGGCTGGCCGATAGAGGCCTAGAAAGCTTGAGTTGGAGATGTGATGCTGTCTTTGATCGAACGGGCCTCTTGGCTGGGATAGAGGAACACCAAATCTTCCTTGTAAACGAATCTGTGGGAAAGATATGGGCAGGGGGTACTTATCTTGAGGAAAACACTCTTGTTTCACTTCCAGCTAAACCCAAAACATACCCGTAGGATCCAGGCAGGAAAAAGATCAACAGAGGGCATTTCTGAAGGATCCCACAAGCCAGGTAGTTTGTTAGGCCTCCTGACCTGGAAAAGGTGTCAAGAATAGGGAGAAAGGTTCTGCCTGGAAGGAAGCTTTCCCTGGAAATGGGTTTGGGCCTAGTTGCAGGTTTACTAAGCCATGTAGGGTATGCCAAAGGGGTGAGCACAATATCCTAGCTTGGGACAGTAAGGCTGTGTAGAAGCCTGGATTGCAAAGGAACAAGAAAAATTCAGAGCCTGTCCAGATGAGGGTGATGTACTTGTCTGAAACTCTTTAAAGAGGCCGAGTCTTTTTCTTTGCCTTGTATTTCTCTCCTAGAAAAAGACACTCGGTTTAAGGATGCACTGATAGGGGCGATGCGGATGTGCTGTTCCAAGTCACCTGTTCCATTTAAAAATCTGGAGTGATGCACAGTATTAATGTACTGTGGGTTTGACGAATGCCTTGGCAGTGTTAGCGTTATTCTTTGGCAGCTTAAATGATCCCTATGAGTGCAAATCACAGAGGTTCAGTCAGTTTGCAGACGGTTATTCGGAGCATAGCTGGATGGGATGCAAATGGGTCCTTAGGCCTAAATCCTTCACCTTGTTCAAACTGTTTCAAAACGGCACCAGTTTAGTCCCAATGCACCTGGAAGGAGAAACCATATAAATTTTCCGAATTTGAGAGACTCTTCTTGACATAGTTGCTTCTTTTTCACTACAGGGGCTGCTGGGCAGGCAACCCGGTGGTTTCTTAACGTTGGAAAAAAAACATTTTTTCTTCCTTAAGCAACCCCCCCCCCCCCCTTTTTAAAAAATGTTGAATTCATAGAACGTTTTGATAGAGATCAGGCTGGATGTCAAATCCACTCTTACGTGTGCTTTGAAACATCTATTTCTATGCCCCTGGGGGGTTTAGCATTGACTAAACCAGGAGTCCCCCAACCCCCAGACCATGCCCCTTTACCAAGCCTTGAGCTTTTTGGAACTGCGCCGCAGATATGGCAGGCGTATCCTCACTCCTGTGAACAGCGGGTGACTGCATACGCTCCAAGGGTGGGTTCTAAATTTTTTTTACTACCGGTTCTGTGGGCGTGGCTTATTTTGTGGGCGTGGCTTGATGGTCATGTGACAATTCTTTAGGATTTAGCAGAGGTACTGGTCTACCAGGCTTTTAACTGCTTGCAGAGCTGTACCTGTCTACCCATTTATTTTTGCAGGCACCGGTCTACTCATGTATTTTTGGAGGCAGGGGTCTACCACCAAACTGCCTTTTACCACTGATCAGCTGTAGGGCGGCCCTTTTTTTTTTTTTTTTAATTTGATTTATATACCGCCCTTCTCCGGAGACTCAGGGCGGCTTACAATGCGCTAAGCAATAGCCTTCATACTTTTTTGTATATTTATACAAAGTCAGCTTATTGCCCCCACAAACTGGGTCCTTTGAAGCCCCACGGCAAGAGTTTAAAAAGTTTTTCCTTATAGCCCATCAGCTGGGACTTGGGAGGCAGCAATAGATTGGGGGTGGGGCCAAATAAAAAGTAAGAATAACGCGGAGGGTGAGGGGAGGATGGGGGGGCAGAACCGGTTCGGTGATGTCATATTGTCACCGCTACTGGCTCGGTGGAACCGGGCTGAACCAGGAGGAACCCACCACTGATGCACTTCATTTGTGTGAGCAGTATGTGCGCTTGCCCACTTCTTGTGCAAGTGGAGCTGCCTGTTTGCCTGCCACGTGTGTGGGACCATCCCCCTCTTTCCCCCCCCCCCCCACCGGTTCGCAAACCCAGGTCCCGTTGAGTCATCGTTTCAGAGATATTTTCCGACCAGATTCCTCAATGCCTTCAACAGTTTACTGCGCTTTTAATATACTGCCTTCACTGGAAAAGTTCTCGAAGGTTCAAAGGGCTATTCAGAGATAGATCTTCCTTGAAAGTAAATCATGTTGAACTGTACAGCACAGCCAAATATCAGCACAGTTGACCGCAGGAAATATTTTATGACATTGTTATTATGTCATGAAATCCTTTCTGATCATTTTTAAGTCGTGAAATAGTTTATAAAATTTGCCAAATTTCACTTTCATGGGAGTTTAATCGGTCCCAGATGTTGGACACCTTCTATAAGTTCGCCCTTTTGAGGTATCTTGGTTCAAAAACTGTTGCCCTGTAGTGTACCGTTTTGCCCAGTGGAAGATAACACAAAGATAAACGGGGAGTTTTAATAATGTATACATGACAGATTGACCACTTGTATGTAGCTGGCAGCATCCTTTTCATTGATGTTCTGATGCATCAACATTTGAGCACGAATAACTATTGTGGCTAGTCAGAAACAGCATAATGATACAAAAGATCTAGATCAGGCCTGTCAAAGTGGCGGCCCACGGGGTGGATACGGCCCGCACAAGCCATGCCCACCCCAGCTCCGCAAAGGCAAAAAACATCCCGCTACGTCACGTTATGGCCCGCGATGCGATCGGGTTTGACACTCCTGATCTGGATAAACAGACCGAGCGTGATGACAACATCAGTGATCAGTAGAACCTGTGAACCAGCATAGAGATGGGATCCTCTTCACTAGAGGTGTCTAATCAGAGGCTGGATAGTTATCTCTTGGGGCTGCTGTAATCTGCATTTTTGCACTAAGTGTTAGATTGCAACTCTTAAGTATGCCTGACCAGGGAACAGGATTCATATACTTAGCAGGTATGCTGTAAATAAGCTATACCAGTGATGGCAAACCTTTTCGGCACCGAGTGTCGAGCGTGGAAACGTCGCACGCTCATTGGGGCTGCACTCTGGAAAAGCCAAACTTCCGGGTTCTGGCACGCATGCGCATCCGACAATCAGCTGGCCAGCTCGCATGCGCACACCGGTTTCAGCACTGCCTCACGCATGAAGATAGGTGATCATCACACGTGCATGCGCACCAAAAACCCGGAAGACAAAATGCAAGGCTGTGCGTGCCAGGCAACATGGCTTCGCGTGCCACTTTGGCCACGTGTGCCATAGATTCCACATCACGGAGCTATACTGTTCTTTTGCATCTTTTCCAAGCATGATTCTCACAGAGTCTTATTTAGCGAGATTTATTAAGGAGAAAGGGATGGAATTACAAGAACTCTTGACAACTAAACTATCTACAACCAACATATTCCGAAATACATCAGGGTGAGAACTTCCTTTTACTCCTGATTGCCATAGTGTGAATTAGCAGGTTTCTTCTCTGATAATGTTAGAACTTGCAGCAACACAACCTCAGAGTCTGCCTTTATATATAACACGTTACATGAACTCAGAGTCCAGAAAATAGACAAGAGAGATGCTGACTTTGCCCTTGCGTGTAGCAATTTCAAATCCCCCAAATAATTTGAGACGAATTCTGCTGACCCTTAATCAAAATGCCAAGGGTGACCTTGATCAGAAGAATAAAATCAATGAACACAACTAAGAGAGAAAGTAAATGCAGGGATAGATGTATCATGACAAAAAGGTAACTTTTTATGTATTTGAAAGCAAAAGAATCAAAACGCCTTTTCCATCTTTGGTTTACTCTATCAAAGAACCTTGCCATCACCAGAACAGAAAGAGAATTCGCTTTTCAAAAAAAAAAACCCACTACACACATATGCAGAAACACACAGACATATATTTGTAAGCATTCTGCTATTGTTCTGACCTAGGCCTCCTGAATCAGTAAAACATACGAGTAGTCCCAAAAACCTGTTTTTTTTTTAACAGCTGTGAATTCTGTTCATTCAAAGATGAATCCCAAATAGTTATAAAGAGTCCTTTGGGAAAAGGCTGATAATCACCCACCTTTATCTCCCTTGACACACTGCCAAAGACCTAATTGGCAAAGCCACACAGAGTCCAGAATCAAACAGAGCTTCAGACTTTAAACTGCACAGAATTAACAACGTTGCTTCCTGCAAAGGCTCACGTGCCTTTGATCCTCTTTTAAGCCTTATGGGAGGGGCCAATCATCTCCAAGCCCCAAACCTGAGTCGTTCCTTTTGTTTTAACTGTTCTTGCCTTCTTCTGACAGCTATGCGCATGCACGCACTCCAGCTCCACCTGTTCCTCTGCCTCACTGAGGTCTGGCTCTGGAGGCAGCACGTACCTCCCAGATGGCCCTTTCTCTGCCTCCGATGCAGAGCCCTCGTCCGAGCCTTTCCCTGACTCCAGGACTGGCCCATGTTCCTCCCCAGGCTCCTCACTGTCCGACTCTACTGCCAGCTCCGCAGACTGCTGGTGGACCATAACTGCTATTCTGTTTATAGTTCATGATAATTTTTAAAGACATTCCCTCAAGACATAGTCCCTGGACTATTTCTGTACCCTAATAATTGAGGGTCAGTGGTTGAAACAGCTTGTGCCTCAGGAAAAAAATGTTCACAGAGTCCTCTAGGACAGCAGTCCCCAATCTTTTGGGCACCAGGGACCAGTTCCGTGGAGAGAGGTTTTTCCATGGACTGGAGGCAGTGTGGTTTCTTGTGCTTCCTGCAGATGGGACTTTGTTTGTTTGCATGGCCTGGTTGCTGGCAGGCCGCAGCCTGGTGTCAGTCCTTGGACCATGGGTTGGTGACCCCTGCTCTAGGAAACGAGCAGCAAGCTTATTTAAGCAGCAGGCTTAATCCTATATATGCCATGGACCTAGTGCTGATGTGTTTCAACGTGCTTTAACAAATGGAACACCGTCTCCACTTGCCATGAAAGAACTGACTGGCTCTCATCAATCTGCACCAATCAGCAACGGGCTTGGGTAAAAGCCAATCAGAAGTCAGGACACGTGGCTATAAAGGCAGGAGCCCAGTCAGTTCTTGTTCAGTTGGCTGTGGTCTGCATCGCAGATCATGCTGCCTCTGAAGATGCCAGTCAGAGTTGCTGGCAAAACATCAGGAAATCTGTTGTCTAAACTCTGAAGCCTAACACTGCCCAAGTTGTGAGTCTATGCTGGCAAAAAATTCAGGAATCTGGTAGCACCTTTTCTGATTGATCCGTTTTAATGTCTTTTCATAAAATGGGTGGTCAGTTAAGGTGCTACCAGGTTCCTGATATTTGGTGATCTGCTTTACAGCTGCAGAGTTATAGAGGAATCCTTCCAGTATCCAACCTGTTAGCCTAATTAACTTTCAGGAAGTCCCTGAAGACATGGCAGTGCCCTCAGGTCTGGGAATCCTATGGATGAGGGGAGCCTACAAGATGGTGGTTATGCTGTCTGTCAACTGTGGGCAGGCATTTTTGTGCAGCTTTATGTTTCTGGTTAATAGTTTTTATTTAAATGTCTTTGCACTTTTAACTTGCGAGCCACCCAATGTCAGATAAGTGAGACGGGGCTATATAAGTTGAATAAAATAAAAAATTTTTAAATCATGTGATATATCAAGAGCACCTTTATAGTTCCAGATCTGGACTTTCTACACAGCGATGTGAAATCATTGCTGCCAGTTCTTTACCTTCATACCCATAGAGTTTATTATTTTTTCAGGCTAGAAACCAGAAGATTGTGAGTTCTAGTCCCAAAGCCAGCTGGGTGAGTGTTCCCACTGCCCTGCTGGGAGTTGATGTCGTTTTAAAGGTGACGTAATTCCTGAGTTCCATCTTCACTGTTTTTAAAGAGTCCATGGCCCTTTCTCCAAGATTGCAAAGTTATAACCTTTGTATGCAAGATACAAAACTCTGCATCTGGTAGGAAAAATGTACAGACCAAATATAGGATGTCAGAGAGGCAACCTAGCAGTAGTATATGTGACTAGAGCTGGGCTGTATATAGAATATACAGAATAACAGTTGGAAGGGACCCTGTAGGTCATCTAGTCCAATCCCCTGCTCAAGTAGGAGACTGTATACCATTTTTGACAGATGGCAGTCCAGTCTTTTCTTGAAAACTTCAAGTGATGAAGGTCCCACAACTTCCGAAGGCACGCTGTTCCAATGGTTGATTGTTCTCACTGTCAGAAAGTTCCTCCTCATTTCTAGGTTGAATCTCTCCTTGGTCAGTTTCCATCCATTATTCTTTGTCTGGCCTTCAGGTGCTTTGGGAAATATCTTGACCCCGCTCCTCTCTGTGGCAGCCCCTCAAATATTGGAAGACTGCTACCATGTCTCCCCTGGTCCTTCTCTTCACTGGACTAGCCGTGCCCAGTTCCTGCAACTGTTAATTGTATGTTTTAGCCTCCTGCTTCTCATCTTTGTTGCTCTTCTCTGCACTCTTTCTAGAGCAGGGGTGTCAAACTCATGTCATCATGTTGTCACGTGATGCATCATGATTTTTTTCCCCCTTTGCTAAAATGGGGCTGGGGGTGGCCAGCGCGTGACACATCAGACTCATGGGCTGCAAGTTTGACACGCCTGTTCTAGAGTCTCAACATCTTTTTTACATTGTAGCGACCAAAACTGGATGCAGTATTCTAGGTGTGGTCTTACTAAAGCTTTACCGAGTGGTATTAGTACCTCACATGATCTTGGTTGAATCTCTCTGTTAATGAAATTTAGGAATGTCAACTACAATGTACTTGATTCTTGTCAAGTACAAATTGAACATGAGCCAATAAATAAATAATAAACAAACAAACATGAGCCAGCAGTGTGAAGCAGCTGCTAAAAAGACAAATGCTGTTCTCGGCATACACTAACAGGAGCACAGAGCCCTGACCATTGGAAGCAGCATTTCCATTCTGTTCTGACTCTATTCAGGCCTCAGTTCAGGTCTAGGCATCACCAGTTCAAAAAGACCTTTTGAGAAATTGGAGCAAATTCAGAAGCAGGTTACCAAGATGGTGAGAGGTCTAAAAACCAAGTTTTATAAAGTAAAGGTTCCCCCACACATGCGTGCTAGTCGTTTCCAGCTCTAGGGGTGGTACTCATCTCGGTTTCTAAGCAAAAGCACTAAGCACTGTCTGAAGACGACTCCGTGGTCATGTGGCCGGCATGAATCAGCGCCAAAGGCGCACAGAGCGCTTTTACCTTCCCACCAAAGTGGTCCTTATTTTTCTACTTGCTTTTTTCTACGTGCTTTCGAACTGCTAGGTTGGCAGAAGCTGGGACAAGTAACAGGAGCTCACCCCGTTATGCGGCACTAGGGATTCGAACTGCTGAACTGCCGAACTTCTGATTGAGAAGCTCAGCATCTTAGCCACTGAGCCACTGCATCCTTAATTTGCATAAAGAATGGTAAAAAAAAAAGATACCTAGGTATCTTTGGCCCACTAAAGAGACATCTGGGCAGATATGATAGCAAATAGAAGAAGGAAACTGACTTTTTGCTACTGTCCCAGTAGACAGGACCAGAAGTGGGAGCTAAAAGAACAGGCAGTCCTCGATTTACGGCCACAATTGAGCCCTACATTTCTGTTCTTAAGTGAGTTTTGCCCCATTTTACAACTGTTCTTGCCTCAATTGTTAGGTGAACCACTGCGGTTGTTAAGTTAGTAGCACGGTTGTTAAGTGAATCTGGCTTCCCCATTGATTTTGCCTGTCAGAAGGTTGTAAAAGGTGATCACATAATCCCAAGACACTGCAAAGATCATAAATATGAGTCAGTTGCCAAGTGTCTGAATTTTGATCACATGGCCGTGGGCAGGAGTGGGGTCTAACATTTTTTACTACCGGTTCTGTGGGCGTGGCTTATTTTGTGGGCGTGGCTTGATGGCCATGTGACAATTCTTTAGGATTTAACAGAGGTACTGGTCTACCAGGCTTTTAACTGCTTGCAGAGCTGTACTGGTCTACCCATTTGTTTTTGGAGGCACCGGTCTACTCATTTGTTTTTGGAGGCACCGGTCTACCACCGCATTGCCTTTTAACACTGATCAGCTGTAGGGTGGCCCTTTGAAGCCCCACAGCAAGAGTTTAAACAGTTTTTTTTCTTCTAGCCGATCAGCTGGTACTCAGGAGGCAGCAATAGATTGGGGGTGGAGCCAAATAAAAGGTGTGGGGTGTGGGGTTGAGGGGTACCCCGGACCGCGAACCAGCTCATGGGCAAAAAGCACTGGGATCGAAATAAAGCCGACAAAGGAGCCTTGAATAAATATATAATTTAATTTAAAATACTTAAAAAGACACTGTGCCTTTAAAAACCACATTAAAAGCAAAGTCTTATCTGGGTATGTGAAGCCAGGCTATCTCCCTAGATTCCTCTCCACAATACCAAAAACAGTTCACAAGAAACAAAGGTTAATACAAAGGTGGACGTCTTTGGCGTCGACACATCATCAAGGCAAACGAAGGGCAGCAGCGTAGACTTCACAATAAAAAAGTCACCTGAGAATAAAAGCAGTTCAAGCACCAACGTGGCTTGAGGGTCTGTGTGGAGAAGAATTTCCAGCACAACCTAACCGTTGGCTTGTGTGCTTAAAAACAGCAAAAACACAAGCATCTGTGGGAGTATCTCAGCAGCCGGCGTCTGGAGTCCTTATCTGCATCTCCTCCCTTCTACAGCATCGTGCTGGGCTCTGCAGTCTTCTTCCAGCAGTAAACACTAGCTGGATCAGGCCCGACCAGTTGTCAAGGCCCAAGTAGCAAGCCGAAAGGTCCTTGCTTATATTGTGAGCAAACCTGCAATTATCTAGGGTGGGGAAGGCTTGCAGGTAATTGCTTACAGCAGATGGGTTGATTGAGGCCATACCTCATTTGTGGCTAATCGTGTAGCCTCAGCAACCCTGAAAATACTCGTGACAAAAGGTAAGAATAACGTGGTGGGGGCGGGGAGGAGTGGGAGGGCCCAGCTCCTGAACAAAGAGAACCGATTCAGTGACGTCATATCGTCACCTCTACCGCCTCGGTGCAGTGATATAACTTTGAACGGTCATTCAATGAACTGTTGTAAGTCAAGGACTAACTGTAGAAGGAAACAAGTTTGATCTGGATTAGTCATCTACCAGGAGATCAATGTTTTTCCACTCCAGCAACTTTAACATGTATGGACTTAAATTTCCATGCTGGCTGAGGAATTCTGGGAACTGAAGTCCACATATCTTAAGGTTAAGAATGTTGAGAAACATTGCAGTAGATCCTGCAGTAAACAGAAGGCTGGACTAAATGTGAACAAGATATCCCCTCATTCTATGTATCTATGGAAAGACTGAAAATGAGACTTGTCAGATGTTACATCCTTTCTATCCTGCGCTACCAAGTAGAGAGTTGGTCTCTAACAGAAAGCCACTTGAAGAGACTAGAAGCATTTGAAATGGGCTTTACAGATGGCTGTTACGCATAAACTGGGTTGACAAAATCAGAAATCAGGAGGTGATAAACCACCTGGGAAAGCCAAGGGAAATCATCAAAATCATCAAAACAAAGTTAGAATATTTCAGACATGTGATGCAACACCTGGAAAAATACGGCATACTTAGCGGTGGGATGCTCCCGGTGCGGTCCAGTTCTATAGAACCAGTAGTAAAACCGGTGGGAGGGTCTGCCCACCCGCCACAACGTCATCATGGGTGATCTGCGCATGCGCAGAAGCGCGCGGTCCCATCGCAAACCGGTAGTAAGGGTAAGTAGAACCCACCCCTGGGCATACTTCACTTAATCCTCCAAGGAAAGATTGAAGGCAAACGAGGTCCAGGCAGAAGAAGAACATCATGGCTTCAAAATCTAAGGGACTGGTTTGGACAAAACTCAGCAGCACTTTTTTGTGCGGCTGCAAATAAAAATAGGATCGCCAACATGATCGCCAACATCCGATGACAGATATGGCACAACAAGAAGAAGAAGGTGGAAAGCTGTAGAAGTCTCCTCCTTTATTTACTACATCTATTTCTAGCCTGTCTCCTCATTGAGCTCTACGTGCTTACAATAGTAAAACAGTAATCACAGCAATAAAAATAGCGATGAAAATGAACACTATGTCCAACATCACAAAAATGAAAAACTGCGGAAAGCAGCAGTCACAAAGGTACCAATTAAAATATGTGGTCTTCAGGGGTTTTTTTTTGTTTTTTTTTAAATTTTGATTTATATGCCGCCCTTCTCCGGAGACTCAGGGCGGCTTACAATGCGCTAAGCAATAGCCTTCATACTTTTGTATATTTTATACAAAGTCAGCTTATTGCCCCCACAAACTGGGTCCTCAATTTACCTTCCTTAGAAAGGATGGAAGGCTGAGTCAACCTTGAGCCTGGTGAGATTCGAACTTGCAGTAATTGCAGGCAGCTGGTGTTAATAACGGTGTGCTTTAGTCCACTGTACTACCAAGGCTCCCTGTGCCTTTCTGAAAGCTAGAGAACCCCGTATTATTGATTCATCCCTAAAAGTTGCCGGAGTTGGAGCTGCCTGATAATAGGTAGATATGTGTGACGCTCTAAAGAAGCTTCTTGGATGAGAAGCGAAACGTCTTCAAAGAAAAATCAGAAAGTCCAGTCGCCTCTTGAAAAAAGCACTTTTGGGACGACCTTGGAAAAATTTCTAGAACAAGGCTGAGCCACGAAGTCTGGTTCCAATTCCTCTCTCTGGATTTTGATTTGACTCATCTTCTGACTTGACATGTCTTCTGCCCCTTCTGATGCTATCCTACCTAAATTTAGACTGAATACAGTTAGTCCTCGACTTCCAACCATTCATCTATTCACCATTCGAAGTTACAGTGGCACTGCAAAAAGTGACATGACCGTTTTTCACACTTATGAGTCACGCGACCCAGGGGTGAAATCCAGCAGGTTCTGACAGGTTCTGGAGAACCGGTAGCGGAAATGTTGAGTTGTTCGGAGAACCAGCAAATACCACCTCTGGCTGGCCCCAGAGTGGGGTGGGAATGGAGATTTTGCAGTATTTATTTATTTATTTATTTATTTATTGGTTTGATGTATATGCCGCCCTTCTCCGGAGACTCAGGGTGGCTTACAATGCGTTAAGCAATAACCTTCATACTTTTGTATATACCTGCTTAGTAGGGCTTTTGGCCCTCCCTAAGCGGTGTTCTTTTTTATACAAAGTCAGCTTATTGCCCCCACAATCCGGGTCCTCATTTTACCTACCTCGGAAGGATGGAAGGCTGAGTCAACCTTGAGCCTGGTGAGATTTGAACTTGCAGTAATTGCAGGCAGCTGGTGCTACTTAACAGCACTTTAGTCTGCTGCGCCACCAAGTATCCTTCCCCTGCCACGACCACCAAGCCACGCCCACAGAACCCGTAGGTCAAAATTTTGAATTTCACGCCTGACGTGACCAATATTCGGATGCTTGACAACTGAAATGTATTTGTGATGGTTGCAATGTCCTGGGGTCATGTGTTCATCTTTACTTTATTTTATTCTATTTATTTTATTTATTTATTTATTTATTTTGTCAAATACATATAAGATGACAGATATGCATAAACGTGATTATGAATACAGGATAAGGATATGAATAAAAGGGGACAGTAGGACAGGGACGGTCGGCACGTTTGTGCACTTATGCACGCCCCTTATAGACCTCTTAGGAACAGGAGACAGTCTAAAGGTTAAAGTTTTGGGGGTTTGGGGAAGAAACCACAGAGTCATGTAGAGCATTCCAGGCACTGACCACTCTGGAGAACTGGTAGCAGAAATTTTGAATAGTTCGGAGAACCGGTAGTAAAAATTCTGACTGGCCCCTCCCCCATCTATTTTTTTTTTAAAAATTTGATTTATATGCCGCCCTTCTCCGGAGACTCAGGGCGGCTTACAATGCGCTAAGCAATATTCTCTGCCTCCCAAGTCCCAGCTGATTGGGAGGAAATGGGGATTTTGCAGTAACCTTCCCCTGGAGTGGGGAGGAAATGGGGATTTTGCAGTAACCTTTCCCTGGAGTGGGGAGGGAATGGAGATTTTACAATATCCTTCCCCTGCCACACCAACTAAGCCACGCCCACCAAGCCGTGCCCACAGAACCGGTAGTAAAAAAATTTGAAACCCACCACTGGGTAGGACGTTGTAGCAAATAATTTTGTGTACTACGCTTAGGTCAGACCAAAAGCGGCGTAGTTCTAAATTGTCTAATCCCAAGATTTCGAGCCTGGTGGCATAAGGTAGGGGAAGGATATTGTAAAATCTCCATTCCCACCCCACTCTGGGGCCAGCCAGAGGTGGTATTTGCCGGTTCTCTGAACTACCCAAAATTTCCGCTACCGGTTCTCCAAAATCTGTCAGAACCTGTTGGATTTCACCCCTGGTCTGTGTAAAGGTACACAGCTTGGCACTCTCCTTCCGTCACAAGCTGGAACTGAAATGTTTCTGCTCAGCAAGCATCGTTATTATGCCTGCAGCTGGCCTTTGCAAGAGCAGAAACAGGCTGACAAATCACATCGGTCTATTCTCCTCCCCTCAGCCTCCTGCTTTCAGTCCAGCAGAGTGGCGCAGCGGAAGCGTGCTGGGCCCATAACCCAGAGGTCGATGGATCGAAACCATCCTCTGCTAGGCCAAGGTAGACTTTTTTTGTTTTGTTCTGGTCTCCATGCAAAGGGGGAGGTGGGGGGAAGTGGCTCTTCGGCTGGCTGCTGATGCTCTGGAGGCTTTTTAAAAATTTATTTTTAAAAATTGTTGGTAAAAATGTGCAGTAGGCAGCTCCTTGTAACGCACTGGTCAGAAACCTTGAAGTAGGCCTTGTTTGCTGTTTCTGAACTTGATCTCAAGCGCTTCATTTTTGGGGTGAACCTGACAGAGGCGCTTTTTGAATCTGGAGTTTTCATCCTGGCATTGCACGGCGAGTTCCGTCTCTTATGTTGTGCTGTGTGTAGAAAAGGGAGAGAGTTTTTGCACTGCAAAAATATGCTTTATTGTTTGCACTTCCCCGGGGAGTGCAAACAATAGAACCCGGAGATACACTTCTATGATTTTGTGATCTAATCCATCGAGAGGACCTATATACTGCACGAGTCAAAAAGAGGGCTGTGAAAATATCTACAGACCCCTCACATCCTGGACATAAATTGTTTCAACTTCTACCCTCAAAATGACGCTATAGATCACTGCACATCAGAACAACTAGGCACAAGGACAGTTTCACACCCCCCCCATGCCATCACTCTGCTAAACAAGTAATTCCCACAACACTGTTGAACTATTTACTAAGACTGTATTAATAGTCTTCTTAGCTTTCCTATTACCAATCTCATTTTCTACTTATGACTATAACTTTGTTGCTTGTAACTTTATGATTTATATTGTTTTATTTAGTTTCCTAGTACGATTTATGTTGATTCTATCACTAAATGTTGTATCTTATGATTTATGATGAATATATTTTTATGATGACTACGATCATGATTTATCATTTATAGCTTTTATGTATAATGAGAGCTTATGCACCAAACACAAATTCCTTCTGTGTCCAATCACACGCCAATAAAGAGTTCTCTTCTCTTCTCTTCTCTTCTCTTCTCTTCTCTTCTCTTCTCTTCTCTTCTCTTCT
>WNWU01000307.1:37552-102886 GCA_012654045.1 Ptyas mucosa
TCTATCTATCTATCTATCTATCTATCTATCTATCTATCTATCTATCTTATATGCCGCCCTATCTCACAATGGACTCAGGGCGGCTCACAACAATAAAACAAAGCCACAATATAAAATGAAGTCTAAAAATTTAAAAATTTAAAATTAACCCTTAAAACCCCATTATCAGACCAGGTCAAGGGATTTAAACAGCCAAGTTTTTAATTCACGGCGGAAAGTGCGAAGGTCAGGCGCTAATCGGAGTTCCAAGGGAAGTTGATTCCAGAAGGTGGGGGCACCCACAGAGAAGGCTCTACCCCTGGAGGTCGCCAGCTGCCACTGTCTAGCTGACGGCACCCTGAGTAGGCCCTCTCTATGGGCGCGAACCGAGCGATGGGATATCGTTGCTGGCTGTAAGTGGTCCGCCAAATATCCTGGTCCTAAGCCATGTAGGGCTTTGTAGGTCATCACCAGCACCTTGAATCTCACCCGGAGGGCAACCGGCAACCAATGCAAACCGTGCAGGAGAGGTGTAACATGGGAGTATCGGGATTCTCCCATCACAACCCGCGCGGCTGCATTTTCTACCAGCTGAAGCCTCCGAGTGGTCCTCAAGGGCAGCCCCATGTCAGGTTTAGGGAGCAAAACCATTGTAAAACACCTGACTCTAGGATGGTGCAAATAGCTATAAATGTAGGCTGGATGTATGGTCACAATGACCTTGGGATTCAGGTAACTGTTGGAACTTCAGAACTGGGTCGTAAGTACCCTGGGGAGGTCTGTTGGAATTCTGAATAGTCACTAAGCAACTGCAAAAGTCCAGGACTACCCGTATTTTGGGCTGGAATATTTTGCTTGTGCTGGTTATTGTTTTCACATGAACGTGCAAATGGTCTGCTCTTCACAACCTGTTGTGCCCTGTCGGCTGCTGGCCCCTCCAACAGGGGAATCAGATGAGGAGGCAGCATGGGAGTCAGGGCTAGGCAATCTGAGAGCTCCGAGGGGGAAGACGGAATGGAGTTGTCAGAGATAGAGTGTTCTGCCCCAGCTACGGATCCAAAGAACGCAGCACACACAAAGTCTGTAGAAGCCTTAGTTTACTAAATTAAATCAGTCTTTTTCAAACAAAGGCTGTTAATTAACTTTCTTAACAGCCTACAAGAATCCAAAGAATAAATAATCGTAATCTTACTAGGATTGGCAGAAAGCCCAGAAACAATTTGCAGGACACTGATAAAAGAAGTAAGATCCAGACGCGAAGGAGAGTGAACCAAGTTGTTCCCTGCAAATTGCCTCAGTCATCATCCATCCTTAAATAGGCTAAGGGAGTGGCCAATTAGCCCCAAGCCTTACTATTGAGGAGACCTCCTCCTGAGGAGCCACTCCTGCCTTTTGGCAGCTCTGCGCGCCCGTGCATCAAGAAGAGGCTCCTCCTCTTCTTCTTCTTCATCCATGGAAGCTTCTGGAGGTTCTGAAGGCCCTGGCTGAATCCCCGCCTCTGGCACCACATCTTCTCCAGCCTCCTTACTGTTCAACTCGAGTGCCAGCTGCACAGGCTGTTGGCGCAGCACCACACCAGCCTCCTCACTGTCGGAATCAGCTACTAGCTGCACAGGCTGCTGACGGGCCACAACATAGAGACAGAGGCAGAGCCTGGGCCTCCATCAGCCCTCAGATAGAGAGTCAACAGCCCCCAGGTGGCTGTTGGTGGCTGATGAGGAAGTGGAGGAATAACAGCTGGGTCCAGTGCCTGACGCTCAGATGCACAGAAAGCAGAGGAGAGGAGAGCAGTGGAAATCTATGGGCCAATCCTTGGGACGGAAGAGCCACCGCTGCTAACAAAGCCCCTCCCTAACTCTGGTAATAAAAGGCAGGGGGCGGAGATGAATAGGTGTGGCAGACAACTATTCATTTCCCTGTCAGATAGATTTGTTAGCCTGCGGTGAGAGAGAGAGAAACTTTTTGCCGCGGCTGCTGGCAAAATATTAAAGGGAACATTTATTTAACTACAGAGGGTTTGTCATGTTTGAAAGCTGGTCAGAACACCACCAGGTAGAGACACTTAAAGTAAGTCACTAACCAAAATAGAAACCTCTTTTGGTGGTGGCTTTCTGGGCTGCTGCGCTGGTCAGAGCTCTTTGGAAAGTCAGACTTTTACTGAATAGGAGTGAATTTTGTGCTGTTACTTTCAAAGTTGGATGATGCTACATTAACATGGGCTACAAACATTTTAGAGGGCAGCCAAAGCAGGGGTGGGTTCTAAATTTTTTTACTATAGGTTCTGTGGGCGTGGCTTATTTTGTGGGTGTGGTTTGATGGTCATGCGACAATTCTTTAGATTTAACAGAGGTACTGCTCTACCAGGCTTTTAACTGCTTGCAGATCTGTACCGGTCTACTCATTTGTTCTTGGAGGCACCGGTCTACTACCACACTGCCTTTTAACACTGATCAGCTGTAGGGCGGCCCTTTGAAGCCCCGTGGCAAGCGTTTAAACAGTTTTTTTTCCTTCTAGCCAATCAGCTGGGACTTGGTAGACAGCAAATAGATTGGGGGCAGGGCCAAATAAAAGGTAAAAATAACACGGTGGTGGGCAGCTCCCGAAGAAAGAGAACCAGTACAGTGATGTCATATCGTCACCACTACCGGCTCGGCGGAACTGGGAGGAACCGGGAGGAACCAACCACTGAGCCAAAGTAAAATAAACCAGTGGAACAGCTTGTCTTTGGAGGTTGTGGGTGCTCCATCACTGCAAGCTTTCAAGAAGGGATTGAACAACTAACAACCTTGTTTCCCCCAAAATAAGACATCCCCTGACAATAAGCCCAATCGGGCTTTTGAGTGCATGGCAATAAGGCCAAGTGCTTATTTCAGGATTCAAAAAAATATAAGACAGGGCCTTATTTTTGGGGAAACACGGTATTTGTCTGAAATGGTATATGGTCTCCTGCTTGAGCAGGGCGTTGAAGTAGAAGACCTCCAAGGTCCCTTCCAGCTCTATTCTGATTGATTGACTGAACAGGAATGAATTTTGTGCTGCTATTTTCAAAGTTGGATGATGCCCCTTAAACATGGACTACAAACTCTTTTGGAAGGCAGCCGAAGTAGCTCAGTTGGGAGAGCGTTAGACTGAAGATCTAAAGGTCCCTGGTTCAATCCCGGGCTTTGGCAAAGCTTGTGAGTAGTGTGCATTTTTAACAGTCTCAGATCACCCCTCTTTATACGTGATCCTCCATGAATGCAAATTTCAGCCTAAAGAAACTTGCTTTTAAAGCCTGAGATTCCCAAACTACAGGCTGCAAACCTGGGATAGATTGTCAGCAAATTTAAAAATGGGATTGCACATTTTGAGGGTTGTGCATCTAAAGCCTGAACCCTGCCAGACCGCATTCATTTTTTCCAGACAGATTGGGCATGAGGTCTAATAGTAATCAGCAGAAATTGGAAAGAACAGAGTGAGCATTTGTATGTCTTGAGTGTTATTCTGGATGTTATTCTTCACCTTTGGTGTCTGTAAGAACTGGGGGCCATGGATCTTCCATAAGTTGCCATCTTGAGCTGCTACTCTGCAGGTGCCATTGCCTACCTAACCTTGTGATTCTAACTTTGAAAATTATTAATTTTAAATCAGTTAATCACAGGAGGCGCCTGAATTTTTTTCCCCTTACAGATTCCTTGTCAGGGAATTGCTCAGCAGGTGTCTGAATGAAGTCAGAGAAGCTGACACAAACTTATAGTTTTATATAAATAAATATATTTTACGTCTATACACAGGGGTGGGCTTCAAAAATTGTGGCAAGGGGTTATCTGTCTGGTTGCTGGGTGGGCGTGGCCATGGTGGCCACGGCCTAGTCAGACTCCTGCACCATGGTGGGGGGGGGGGTGTTTTTGCCCTCCCCGCGCTTTGGAGGCTTTTCTTGAGCCTCCGGCAGGGCGAAAACAACCTCCCCAGACTCTGGAGGCCCTCCTGAATTTCCAGTAGGTCCATTTTTGCCCTCCCTGAGCATCTGTGCGCACCCTGCATTTACCTGCATTTTTGTGGAATGTTAAATTTTACAGGTAGTCCTTGACTTACGACTGTTCATTTAACAATGGTTCCGTTACCACAGGTGGGTGAGCTTTGCCCCAGCTTTGTGTCCTCCCTCACAGCTTTGAGGCTCATTTTCTAGCCTGGGAGGCTAGAAGCAAAAAGGAGGAAAAGGAAGCTGGGAGATAGTTCTCCTATCTAGTCTAGCTGCCCAGACTAGAAAGAAAGGTGTTGTGGAAGAAGAACAAGCTGCGATCTGTGGAACTGCCGGAAGGACCTCTGCAGTAAAAGGAAAGTGAGGGATCGGTGATGGGGGTGAGAAAGAGCCAGTGGGACCCAATGGAGCAGGAAGCAAGCCCAGTACCTTTGGAGACCCAGTGGAGAAGGATATGGGGAGGGAAATAAGTACGGAGTGGTCGTGTTGCAGCATCTCTGTGAATAAGTAACCATGGAGGTGCTGCAGCAGTTATAAAAAACATGATTGAGGGAATGGATGTGTCTACTTGAACGAAGAGAAGGTGACATAATAGCAGCCTTCCAATCAGTGGAGGGTTTCAAATTTTTTTATTATCAGTTCTGTGGGTGCGACTTGGTGGGCGTGGCATGGCTTGGTGGGCGTGGCATGGCTTGGTGGGCGTGGCACGGCTTGATTACTGCAAAATCCCCATTTCCTCTCGATCAGCTGGGACTTGGGAGGGAGAGAATAGAGGAGGGTGGGGCCAGTCAGAATTTTTACTACCGGTTCTCCGAACTACTCAAAATTTCCGCTACCGGTTCTCCAGAACAAGTCAGAACCTGCTGAAACCCACCTCTGCTTCCAATATCTGAGAGGCTTTCACAGAGACGAGAGAGTCAAACTATTCTCCAAAGCACCTGAAGGCAGGGCAAGAAGTAATGGATGGAGACTTATTAGAGATTCAACTAAGAAGAAAGGAGAAATTTTCTGATTGTGAGAACAATTATTCAATGAAGTGGCTTGCCTCCAGAAGTTACAAGTGCTCCATCCCTGGAGGTTTTTAAGAAGAGACTGGGCAGCCATTTGTCCAGAATGGTATAGGGCCATGATGGCGAATCTATAGCACGCATGCCAGACGTGGCACACAGAGCCCTCTCTGTGGGCACGCGCACCACTGCCACAGGTCAGCCAGCTGCTCGTCAGGTTTCCGACATGCGCATGCATGCCGGCCAGCTGGTTGTTGGGTTTCCGGTGCTCCGACGTGCTCACCTTCCAGTTTGGGCACTCTGTGCCTAGAAGGTTCGCCATCACTGGTATATGGTCTCCTGCTTGAGCAAAAGGTTGGCCTAAA
Source organism: Ptyas mucosa (assembly GCA_012654045.1). Classification (NCBI taxonomy): domain Eukaryota; kingdom Metazoa; phylum Chordata; class Lepidosauria; order Squamata; family Colubridae; genus Ptyas; species Ptyas mucosa. Next base: position 42,865 of record WNWU01000307.1, read on the forward strand.
AGACCTCCAAGATCCCTTCCAGTCCTTTTATTCTCTCTTCTGTGCTTTATGTTCTACTTTGAAAATGGGTTATAAATAGGTTGTGTGTGTGTGTGTGTGATAACTTTGTAATGTCACTAAGTGACCAGTCATAAATCGAGGACTATCTGTACTGTTGTAAATGATAGGTATGATTCATCTGTGGGGTTTCTGACATACCGGTATAACAGAAGTGAGTCTTTAACCATCGGTTCCAACTCTACACAGGTGGTCCTCAACGTATGACCATAATTGAGACCTGTCCAGGAAGAGCAGGAATGTGGTTCGGCAGGGTTTGCATGCACAACCTCCAAAATGGGCAATCCCCATCTTTAAATTTAAATCTAGCCAGGTTTTCAACACAGTGTGAGAATACCATCCTGTGAGGATGGTATTTGGCTAGAGCAGAGCTCTCCAATCTTTCTGGCCTTGCAGACAAGTGGTGGAGGGGTGGAGAGGGTATGGTTTCACACGAGCGGCTGACAAATGCATGCAAATAGAGCATGTGTGCACGTGCTGGCCCGCTGCTCGTGCAAGTGGGGATGTGTGTGCACATGTACGGGTTCACCAACCGTTTCCAAGGCCCGGTTGCAAACCCCTCACAGCCCGCCAGTGGGCCATGGCCCAGAGGTTGGGGACCCCTAGGCTAGAGCTTGTAGTCCTGGAGGATCAAAACGGGAGGTCCGAGAACAGACTGTTAAAAATGCATGCTACTCACAAACTTTGCCAAAGCCCGGGATTGAACCAGGGACCTTTAGATCTTCAGTCTAACGGTCTCCCAACTGAGCTACTTTGGCTGCCCTCTAAAAATCATCGTAGCCCGTGTTAAAGTGGCATCATCCAACTTTGAAAATAGCAGTACAAAATTCATTCCTGTTCAGTCAATCCATCAGAATAGAGCTGGAAGGGACCTTGGAGGTCTTCTAGTTCAACGCTCTGCTCAAGCAAGAGACTATATACCAGGGTTGAAATGCTCCCAGTTCGGACCGGATCGCCCGGTGGTTTGGAGAACTGGTAGCAAAAATCCCTGCGCCCGCCCCGCCCCCACCATGCCCAGCTGAGCCGCAGGATCATCAGAGGCTTTTTTTTTTTACTTTTCAAAGCATTTTTTCTACAACCTCTTCCGACGAAAAAATGCTTTTAAAAGTAAAAAAAAAAAGCCTCTGATGATCACGAGGCTCAGCTGGGATCGTCAGAGGCTTTTCAAAGCATTTTTTTCTGCAACCACTTGGCCGAAGAGGTGGTAAAAAAAATGCTTTGAAAAGTCTCTGACGATCCCAGCTGAGTTTCCTGATCGGCAGAGAGGCTTTTCTAAGCATTCGAAAAAATGCTTTGAAAAGTAAAAAAAAAAAAAAAATTGGCCACAACCACCCAGTCACATTACCCCCACCACCACCAAGCCACGCCTACAGAACCGGTAGTAACAAATTTTACATTTCACCCCCGCTATATACCATTTCAGACAAATACTGTGTTTCCCCGAAAATAAGACCCTGTCTTATATTTTTTTGAAGCCTGAAATAAGCGCTTGGCCTTATTGCCATGCACTCAAAAGCCCGATTGGGCTTTTTATCAGAGGATGTCTTATTTTGGGGGAAACAAGGTAGTTGTTCAATCTCTTCTTGAAAGCTTCCAGTGATGGAGCAGCCACAACCTCTGAAGACAAGCTGTTCCACTGGTTTATTATACTTTGGCTGCCCTCTAAAATGTTTGTAGCCCATGTTAAAATGGCATCATCCAACTTTGAAAGTAGTTTCGAAGAGCTTTCCAAAGAGCTCTGACCAGCGCAGCCACCACCAAAAGAGGTTTCTGTTTTGGTTAGTGACCTACCTTAAGTGTCTCTACCTGGTTGTGTTCTGACCGGGCTTCCAAGCACGACAAACCCTCTGAAGTTAAATAAATCTGCGGTCTGAGAACTGATTGTTAAAAATGCACGCTACTCACAAGCTTTGCCAAAGCCCGGGATTGAACCAGGGACCTTTAGATCTTCAGTCTAACGCTCTCCCAACTGAGCTACTTTGGCTGCCCTCTAAAAATGTTTGTTGTCCATGTTAAAGTGGCATCATCCAACTTTGAAAATAGCAGTACAAAATTCATTCCTGTTCAGTCAGTCCATCAGAATAGAGCTGGAAGGGACCTTGGAGGTCTTCTAGTTCAGCCCCTGACTCAAGCAGGGGACCCCATGCCATTTCAGACAGGTTGGCTGTCCAGTACCGTCTTAAAAAAGCCTCCAGTAATGAAGCACCCGCAACCCCTGAAGGCAAGCCATTCAGAGGTGGGTTCTAAATTTTTTTACTATTGGTTCTGTGGGTGTGGCTTATTTTGTGGGCGTGGCTTGGTGGGGGGGTAATGTGACTGGGTGGGCGTGGCCAACTTTTTTTTTTTAAGAGGTTGCAGAAGAAAATGCTTTGAAAAGCCTTTGCCGATCAGGCCACTCAGCTGGGATCATCAGAGGCTTTTTTTTTTACTTTTAAAAGCATTTTTTCAGCTGAAGAGGTTGTAGAAAAAATGCTTTTAAAAGTTTTTTTTAAAAAAAAAAACCTCAGTTGAGGTGGGCGGGGTAAGCGAGCAGCGACCGGGCCGGGGACCAATTCGGGGGCGTGGCCAACCTATGTTATTACCAGTTCTCGGAACTACTACAAATTTTTACTACCGGTTCTTGCGAACTGGTGCGAACCGGGAGCAACCCACCACGGAAGCAAGCCGTTCCAATGGTTTATTGCTCTCACTATTAGGAAAACTGTTAGGAAAACAGTGAAAATTTGATTTTCCAAAGAGCTCTGTCCATCTCAGCAGCCCAGAAACCCATCCCCAAAAGGGGTTTCCATTTTGGTTAGTAACCTGCTGTAGGTGTCTCTACCTGGTTGCGAACAGCAAATCGTTTGCATCAGTGGTGGGATTCAAATTTTTATACTACCGATTCTGTGGGCGTAGCATGGCTTGGTGGGTGTGGCAGGGGAAGGATACTGTAAAATCTCCATTCCCTCCTGATCAGCTGGGACTTGGGAGGCAGAGAATAGATGGGGGCGGAGCCAGTCAGAGGTGGTATTTACCGGTTCTCCGAACTACTCAAAATTTCCACTACCGGTTCTCCAGAACTGGTCAGAACCTGTTGAATACCACCTCTGATTTGCATGTTCATGTGAAAGCAATAATCAGTGCAAGCAAAATATTTCTGGTCAAAGTACCTCAACTTTCAACTGGTCTTTTAGGGATCCCAGTTCTGAAGTTCTGATACCTGCCCTATCCCACGTCATGTGATCACCTGTTAGGCACTTGGCAACCAGCCTACCTTTATGGCTGTTTGCCCCATCTCAGAGTCACGTGATTGTGTTTTAGGATAGGTTTGTCAAAACTTGGCATTTATTTCTGATTTCAGCAAAAGTCTATGGAGAGTCTCAGTCAACCAGGTCATGGCTGTCCCAAAGGTGCTTTTTCAACAGGCACTTGGATTTTCTGGTTTCTCTTTGAAGACATTTTGCTTCTCATCCAAGAAGCTTCTTCAGCTCTGACAGGATAGTGGGGAATGGAAGGAGGCTCAGTGGCTAAGATGCTGAGCTTGTCAATTGAAAGGTTGGCAGTTCAGCGGTTCGATTCCCTAGTGCTGCATAACGGGGTGAGCTCCCGTTACTTGTCCCAGCTTCTGCCAACCTAGCAGTTCGAAAGCACTTAAAAAATGCAAGTAGAAAAATAGGGACCATCTTTGGTGGGAAGGTAACAGCGTTCTGTATGCCTTTGGTATTTAGTCATGCCAGCCACATGACCACGGAGATGTCTTCGGACAGCACTGGCTTTTTGGCTTTGGAGATGAGCACCGCCCCCTAGAGTCAGGAACGACTAGCACATATGTGCGAAGGGAACCTTTACCTTTATACTCCTTGCAGATAGCTGATCATTTACCGCCTTTTAGAGGGTCCTTGAAGCCACTTGGAGAGCCTTGGTGGTGCAGCAGACTAAAGTGCTGTTAAGTAGCACCAGCTGCCTGCAATTACTGCAAATTCAAATCTCACCAGGCTCAAGGTTGACTCTGCCTTCCATCCTTCTGAGGTAGATAAAATGAGGACCCGGATTGTGGGGCAATAAGCTGACTTTGTATAAAAAAAAGAACACCGCTTGGGGAGGGGCCAAAAGCCCTACTAAGCAGGTATATACAAAAGTATGAAAGCTATTGCTTAACGCATTGTAAGCTGCCCTGAGTCTCCGGAGAAGGGCAGCATATAAATCGAACCAATAAATAAATAAATAAATATCTGTGTCCTCAGGATCACCCGAGTAGTGCAAATGCGTGTGGAGCCTTTTTGGAACTGCTGAAAGGATTCTGTAATTTACAATTTTTCTGGAAATCCGTTCCTACTCCCGCACCATTTGAGCATGTTCATCCCCACCATCCAGTCAGATCTGAAGAAGCTTCTTGGATGAGAAGCGAAACGTCTTCAAAGTATAACCAGAAAGTCCAGTTGCCTCTTGAAAGAAACACCTTTGGGTTTCAGCAAAACTGGCCCATAGTAAATGATGGGGGTGCTTTACGACCAGTGTTTGTTTAATGACTGCCATAGGATTGGGTCAGTCATGTGGGTGACCCACTTTACAACCATCGTGACTTATGACTGCGACAAGCAGGCCTACCCATCACAGTATTATAAATCATAAGGTGAGGGTTGCCAGTACACATAATGTAGGTAATGCTTTAAACATGTATCAAAGTAAAAAAAAAAGAATAAACATTGATTTTTCCAAATCCCTAGGAATATTTTAAAGGCCCATCTATGGATGATGCAGAAGAAAATAAATTTGCATTAGAAAAATGAAATAAAAATTAGTAAAATGATATTAGAAAAAAAAAAGTTTGAATCTTTAGAAGAGAAACTTCCAGTGGTTGGGAGTATTACCTGGATGTCCATGTATGTCTTCTGGTTCTTCTTTAATACCCTGGTCTATTTACCAAAACATCTACTCATCAATAGTTTTACGATAGTTTTACATTTAAATTAACCATAGACTTTTGTAACTGAACAGTGAATTACTAATTTTCTGGGACATATTGAAACGGAAGAGATCCCTCTGGAACATAAAAACATATTTGTAATTATATGTGTAAGCTCCATTAGGTAGACCAGTCAAAGAAATCAGCCACCCCAGAAGACCAAAACTGCTGTTTTTGAGATTGACTATAATACAAGAAATTTGCAAGTCTGATTATGCTGTGACTCCTTTTCCTTCTTACATTTCAGTGAATGAGGAAGTGTGAGTTGAGCCCCTTTGGAATATTATCTGTTGTGGACTTAAAATTAAGTATCACCACATTGCTCTTGCAATGGATCTTACTTCACTCCATCAAGGTCATCTTTGTTATTCTCTAAATATTGACAAGGAAAAGTGATCACGGGGACGTTGTGTTCTGTGAAATTGAGAAAACCCTGGATCAGATGGACCTGAATGGTACAGAACTTTGATAGACCTAATAGAACAGAATATTTGTACTTCAAGGGTTGAATTGTGGGGTCCTTGGTGATCTCTGAGGCTGATTGTTTTCTTGCAGATGTTTCATTACCAAACTAGCTAACATAATCAGTGCTAGAAGATAGTTGGGTTTGCTTCCTGCTTATATACAAGTGGCTGTGTTACTTCTACCGCTGGTCTTTTTTGTTGTTGTTGGAAGTTCTGTATGGAATCATTCCATCTCCATTTCCTTCATTATCTTCCTACAAGATATATCAACCAATATCTTCCTACAAGATATATCAACCAATATATCTACTTTATATGGACATTATAGTAGTAATAGCAAAAGTAGCCAGGAGGCTACAGAGCATAATATCCCTGAAATGCACTCATTTCAATCATGACTTTAAACAGTAGACAAGCATCTGAGAACATTCTGATAACTGAATATGATTATGGAGATAGATGAAGATAATCAGAATCAGCATCCTAATTCTGTTGAATGCTGGAAAGGACTCCAACAAAATAATCCAAAATGAATTTATGGACTGTTTTTTAAGATGTGGCTCCCTGTGATGTTTTGTCCATTGGATTGCAATTTGGTGTCTTCATTCTGTGGCTAGACTTATTACCCATTCAATTGGTCTCATTAAATAACATCATGGCAGTCAATGATGGCTTTCCTCCCCTAATTTTTAATTTAGTTCTCGATCCCTTGGGCTTCATCTATTGTCAGCCCCCAAATATTAAAGATTTGGTGGCACACAACAAAGAATGCAAATACCTCAAAGCCGACACTGCTTATTCTTGACAATAATGCAATGGGATTACCAAAGTGTATTGGTAATTTAGTTCCAGCTGGGGAATTCTGGGAATTGAAGTCCATATATTTTAATGTTGCTGAGGTTTGAGAAACAGTGCCTTTTTTTAAAAAAAGTTTTATATTCAGTTTTAATGATTTTAACATTTCATTTCTACACCAGAGTCCCTCTTTAAGAGAAATGGGCTGTTTCTAGATGTGACAAATTAATAAAAATAAGTAAGAATAACGGAGGCTTCAATCTATGGGAAGGACAAGATTAAGTCTTCCCTTCTCAGCTGCTTCCTGAATTCTTATTAATGAGATTTATATGGCTACTTATCTCCCCCACAGAGGAAGTCAGGGTGGCTTACAATAATCCTTCCCACATCTTTCCATTGGACTTAATGAAAGTTTCCACTGCCACCAAAGGGAACTTTCTAAAGCAGGGGGGTAAAACTCAAGGTCCACAGCCTGGATCCGGCCTGCAGGGTGCTTACATCTGGCCCACGGGCCACCCTGGAAACAGCAAAGGACTGGCCCATGGTGCCTCTGTGAGTGAAAATGGAGCTCGAGAGGGCCGCGGGCCGGGCTCTGTTTTTATTGGCAGAGGGCTAGCAAAACAAACTAAAAACGAAACAAAAGGAGAAATGTTTCCCGTTTTGCATTTGAGCATCCAAGAAGGGACAGGAAAGGAGAAAAGGAAAGCGGAAAGACAAAGGAAAAGAAGGGAAAAGGGGAAGAGAGCAAGGAAAGAAAAAGGAGGAAAGAGGGGAAGGAAGAAGACAGGAGAATGAAGAGGGAAGGAGGGAAGGAAGGAAGATTATAATGAGGGAGGATGGGTCTGAGGGAAGTCCTGCCTTAGCACTTGGCCACCACAGGTGCCCCTGACATGAGTGATGTCGAGCTGTCCACACCCACCCCAGCCACCCACCCCAGCCACCCACCCCAAGGTCAAACACAACCCTGATGCGGCCTTCAATGAAATTGAGTTTGACACCCCTGTTCTAAAGGATGCATTCAAACCAGGATAGCAGAGAAGCCACAGGCTGCCCCAGGGAGCCGAGTTTTCCAAGAAATCACCATCTCCCCATATATAAGTGTAGCATAATAGTCCAGTTTTATCAGTCACCAGAGTAGATCCAGGTGTCTCTCCTACCCCTGGGGTAAATGAAATAAGAGTCCACACCCCCCAAAAATAAAAAGTTTAAGATATAACCGACAAGAAGCCGAGGTGGCGCAGTGGTTAGAGTGCTGTACTGCAGCTACTTCAGCTGACTGCTAGTTCAGTAGATTAGCGGATCAAATCTCACCGGCTCAAGGTTGACTCAGCCTTCCATCCTTCCGAGGTGGGTAAAATGAGGACCCAGATTGTTGGGGGCAATATGCTATTTAGTATACTGTCGATTGTTGTAAGCTGCCCAGAATCTTAGGAGAGTGGGCGGCATAGAAATATGATGAATAAAAAATAATAATAATAATAATAAAAAAGAAAGACCCGTGGATAAATTAAAGATAATTTTAATGCATTTACAACTACAGAATCACAAACGTTCACGGGAAGAAAGCAGGGCTCGCCCCTCTCCGTGCCTCTCTGTGCGAATAAAGCAGACATGCATACAGATCGAGGGGCAACAGGCAGGCGCGAAAGGTGAAGTTTTATCTAAAGAGAAAGCCAGACGACTGGAGAAAAGGCGGTGGAATCACGAGCATCTCTGAAGGAAACACTGGCTAACCTGGACTTGAAAGAAGGGCAGATTCCGAGACACAGCGGCTTAATCAGGACCATAATCGAATGTTGTTGTTGTTGTTTTCATCAAAGGAAGGGATTTTCTTCTAGCTAGATACACACTAAAATGATTTGAATTCTGGGATGCAGGTGGGCTCGACTTGACTGTTCTTCAATCTGGACCACTCCAGCAGCATCAGATTACAACGCTCATCATTGGAGGACACCAGCCTGGCTGGGGATGGCGAGAGCTTCTGCCCAACCTTCTTGAGGGCACCAGGTTGGCAAAGCCCTTGTGTAACGTCTCCTGGACTGGCAAGACCTGAGTTCAAATCTTTCCTGCCTCATGAAACAGAACCCACAAATCAGATGGGATGGGACTCAGAGCTGTGTGTGTGAGATCTCCGTTTTTCCTCTTCGTGAGGAGAGGACAAGCACTGGCAAAAGAACATCCTACGATTACAAGGGGACAGCATGCCTACACAGTCGTTTATTGTTATTTATTTAAATTTATTATAGCCACCCAACTAGGAATTTCAAGAGTTCCAAGCAAATACAGAGAATGTTTGCAGAACCTTCTTGCTCAGGAATATCTCGAGTGCAAAACTGCCAGCTGAGACTAAAATACGCTCCCTATGAATGAGGCTCAACTCATGCTGGCTTAGTTGGAAGAACCGTTTCTCAGATGCAGAGTATTCAGACTGAACGTGGGCTCACAGGCCTATCACTGGTTGCGCATAATTTTGGGTCAAAACAATAAAAGAGACAAAGGACATCCCAAACCCAACCCACTCTTTTATTGGAATGGTTTACCCAATGATATCAAATCTCCTTCAAAATGGGCTGAGTTCCTGAGGACTTCATGGGCAGGTCTATGCAGTTTTTTTGAGAGGAGGACAGAGGCGCTTTCTGGTTGTTCTCTCAATCTGACGGCCTCACAGTGATGGCTAACCTTTTTGCCCTCGCGTGCCAAAAGCGGGGGGAGCGCAGGGGGGTCGCGTGCGCGCGTGCACACCCATAATTCAATGTGCCCCGCCCCCCACGTGCAACCCCATGGCACTCCCCCCACTTTTGGCACATGATGGCATGGTGGGCCCAGTAGGCCCGTTTTTTGCCCTCCCCAGGCTCCAGAGGCTTTCTTGGAGCCTGGGGAGGGTAAAACCGGCCTCCCCCCCCACCGGAGGCCAGAAACGGCCCATTTCCTGACTTCCAGTGGGACTGGAAGGCGCGTTTTTCACCCCCCCCCCCCAGGCTCCAGAGGTTTTCTAGGAGCCTGGGGAGGGTGAAAACAGCCTTCCACACTCCCCTGGAGGCCCTCCGGAGGCTGGAAACAGCCTGCTTGCTGACTTTTGGTGGGCCTGGAAGACCTGAAAATCAGCTGGCTGGTGCACGCATGCACGCTGGAGCTGACCTAGGGCAACGCTCGTGTGCCCACAGATATGGCTCTGCATGCCATAGGTTCACCATCACAGGCCTAGCATCTTCTAAATGTTCCCATCCAAGACTGTTCACGGCTTAGTTGTTTTAAGAACAATCTAGGTTAGCTATGTGTTGTCTTCTATTGGTCAGTCTCCATACTGCCAGAAATCTTTCCTTTCTCAACCCATTTTTTGACCAGGAGCGAGTAACCTCATAGATCCCTAATGTGCTTTCTAGCCTAGCCTAGCCTAGCAGTAGGATTACTGTAAAACAAATTAAGATTCCCACTTCTCAACTCCTATTAAGGTGCTCCGAAATACTAAAATAGGTTACCATTTAAGGCGTAGGCCAGTATCAATTTTACTCAGCTATGTTCTGCATGGAACCGTTTTAAGAGTCCATGTTCCCAATTTCTAAATAAACCCAAATCCTTGTAAGCCAGCAGGGAAAGACTGAGAGACGCTCCAAACCAATGTTTGAATTCTGGGAGTTGAAGTCCACGCATCTTAAAATTTGCCAATTTTGATAAACATTGCCCTAAATGATAAAATTGGTATTAATACAGATCGGAGAAGTGTTACTGAAAAACCTAAGCCAGAAAACCTACCCACTAACTTTCTAAATAGCTTGGTACATTCCTGGCTTCCAGACATTAGGGGCTAGGAAGGAAGAGATGGCCAACCTCAACTTCTCTTTTTTCCAGAATCCTCCCTGTTTTCAATCTCACTGACCCAAATAGTGGAAGAAACATTTTAGAGTTGCTTCCTCACCTTTGTACTCATTATCTGGAAAGCAAAGGGGGAAAAAGAACAAACATTAAAAAGGGAACATATGTTATTGCAGCTCTTCTCTGGCTCAAGGCTTGTTTTATACTGTAATATGTAGAGTGGATATAAAAAAAAATCTACACACCCCTGCTAAAATGCCAGGTAAAAAAAAAGAACAGATCCAAAAAAAAAAAATCGCTTCTGAATTTTTTTCCACCTTTAATGTAGCATGCAAGCTGCACAATTCAATTGAACGACTGAAATCTTCTAGAGGGAAAATTAACAATAAAAAAAAATGTACAACATATGGTTGCATAAAGATGCACACCCTTAAGCTCAGGGGTGGGCTGCTGGGGGTTCACAGGGGTTCGGGAGAACCTCTAGTTAAGATTCTGTGCAGTTTGGAGAACCCCCAAATCCTACTCCAGGCTGGCCCTGCCCACCCCTTCCTAGGAGTCCCCATGCGGCCCATTTTGGATCCAGGTAATTGCAGGCTGCGCGCAGAGGCTTGGGGAAGTGGAAAAACAGGCCTACCGGAAGTTTGGGAAGGCCAGAAACTGGCCCTCTAGAGGGCCTCTGGAGCCTGAGGAGGCAGTTTTCACCCTCCTGGGGGCTCAAGGAAAGCCTCTAGAGCCTGGGGAAGGCAAAAACGCCCCCACCCCCATGGTGCATTAGGCCAACTAGGCCACGCCCACCATGGCCATGCCCACCCAGCAACTGGGCAGAGAACTCCTTGCTAAAATTTTTGAAGCCCACCCCTGCTTAAGCTAATACTTTGTTGATGCACCTTTTGATTTTCTGACAGCATGCAGTTTTTTGGGAAGGAACCTATCAGCATGGCACACCTTGCCTTGGGAATCTTTGCCCACTCTTCCTTGCAAAAGTGTTCCTACTCTGTTAGATTGTGAGGGCATCTCCTCTTCAAGTTACCCACCCCACATTTTCAATTGGATTCAGGTCTGGGCCATTCCAAAACTTGGATCTTCTAGTGAAGCCATTCTTTTATTGATTTAGAGGAATGCTTTGGATCATTGCGTTGGAAGGTACAATTCGTCTTCATCTTTAGTATTTTAGCAGAGGCCTGAAGGTTTTATGCCAAAATATACTGATATTTAGAACTGTACATAAGAAATGGAGCCCCAAAGCCTAATGCTGCCACTATCATGCTTTTGGTAATAATGTGCAGTGCTGTTTTTGCACCAAAATTATTTTTTTGCAATTAATGGCCAAAAGGTTCAAACCTTGATCTCATCAGACCATAACACATTTTCCCCACATGAGTTTGTCAGACTAAATGTAGGTTTTAGCAAAATATAGTCCAGCTTAGATGGAGGATTTTTTTTTTTTTAATAAGAAAAGGCTTCCATCTTGCCACCCTACGACGAATGTGAGAGATTGTCATGAATGAAAGCAAATACACGTGTCCCAGGATAATGTTGGAGGATCCAATCTGGGTCAGTCACCGGGACCAGTTTTATTTTCCATCCAAGGCTTTTGGAGCCCATCTTCAGTGAACCTTTCTCTAGTAGTGCGTGTGCTTTGGACTGTTTTGTATGTGGTATTTATATGATGCCTGTTGTATGTGGCGTTTTAGATGCTGACTGGGGTGTTGAGGACTGGGGATTGTTTTTCAAAAGTAATGGTTGTTTTCACATGAGGTACACAACCAGTATTTGTTGGAAATTCCTTCAGCTCCTTTAATGAGGCCTTTTGGCAGTCTCTCAGATTAGTCTTCTCTTCTCACCAAATTTGAAGCATCCAGTTCTTGGTAATGACCCTGTTGTTGTACCATATTTTCTCCACTGTTGATGACTGTATTCCATGGTACATCCAATGCCTTGAAAACATTTCTGTATTTGTTCCCTGACTGATACCTTCCATAAAAAGATCCCTTTGATGCTTTGTAAGCACTTTGCAGACCAAAGCTTTTGCTGTAAGAGGCAATTGAGTAAATGTCAGAAAAATCCTATTAGAACAGCTGAACATTAATGGGCTTGATCAGAGTCATTTTAATTGATGGCGGGTATGTACTGACTACTATCAGTTTGAATGATTGGTTACTTCTGAACATAGCAACACCCTTACTTATAAGAGGGTGTGAACACTTATTGTTGTGACTCTGTCCCCCGGAGGCTGATTTATCTTTGCATGCTGAGTCGGAAGATGATATGGAGGAAGCTGGCACGAGCTATGTGCCGGAGGGGCCATCTTCACTGGTGAGTCAGCAAGAACTGACAGTTGCTGACGTGCCTCTGAACCCCAGCCAAATTGAGGAGGAAACAGAGGCCGGTAACGAGGAGAGGGAGCCCCTATTGGATGCAAAAGAGAGACGTAGGAGACGTCATAGAGAACAGCTATTGCCACGTCCCAAGAGGTGTGGTCAGGAGACGTAGGGCCACACCCTACAAAGTATAAAAGGGGTGTGGCTGGGCCGGAAAGGCGTGGTGAACAATTTATTGGCATTTTGGATGTAGTGGAGTTTAGAACTGTTAGTTTTAAGTTTTGAAAAAGAGACTGCATTCCTGCCTTAGCCTGTTGGCCGTCTGCCAAGACCTCTGGAACATTGCCCGGTAGTTACTGAACTGGTATACCTTTGGAACATTGCCGGTAACTACTGAACTGAAATACTTTTGAAAGAGAACTGTTTATTAAAGGGCCAGCTTCAATCTCTCTAGCCTGCGTTTGTTACTGCCGAGCTATTTGAGCTTCTGCAAGGCCACTCGTGGGAGGGGACAGAACACTTATACAGCTATATTATTCTAGGTTTCCCACCCTCACCCCCAAATAATTTTGGTTTGTTTTTCGAATGAATTGTACAGCTTGCATGTTATATTAAAGGTAGACAAAAAAATATGAAATGATTTATCTTGGTCTGATTTTTTTTACATCTCAAAAATCGGGCATTTTAATAGGGGTGTGCAGAATTTCTATATCGAGTGTATTTTGCCCTTTCCATCATACCTATTTGATACTGACATAAACGCACCCCAGCTTCTTCCTTCCTATTTTTCTATAAGTTCCTTTCTTTCTAATGGATCCAGACCCCTCTCTTCCCTATTTTCCACATGCACGGGTGGGGGGACGGGATGACATTCCATTATCCAGAACATCAACAGAACACCTCCTGGAGCAGTTCAGACATGCAAACTACATGCTTGCTGGATGCAGGAAGCTTTAAATAAGGATTCCGTATGGGTGAAATGGTTCACTAGAGACCAGATGTCACCACCTCGTATCTCATCCAAATCCCCATGTTTTGCAATGAGAACGTTGCTCAAGTCTGCAGCCCACGCATGTGTGAACTGTGTGAGAATGGTTTTTTTTCTCTTCCCAAAACGCAACATACTCAGTGGTGGGATTCAAATAATTTAACAACCGGTTCTCTGCCCTAATGATTTCTTCCAACAACTAGTTCACCAAACTACTCGGAAAGTTAACAACCGGTTCTCCCGAAGTGGTGTGAACTGGCTGAATCCCACCACTGAACATACTCCTAAAATTCTCTCTTGCACAAACTTTTTGACAAGTATCTCTCTCCGGATTCCCATTTTGTACAGGACTGCCCCACATATATATATATAGGGAGAGATGATAAAAATTAAGAAAAGGGACTTTGCGAGTTCACACCATCTATTCCTGCGTTCTGCTTCCCATCATCCATCAAACACAGCTTGATGGCATCTCAGTCCGTAAGACCCCAAACATTACAGGACTGTAATGCTGACATGCTAAGAGCAGGGGTGGACAACCCTTTATCAGCTGTGGACTTCAAATCCCAGAATTCCTGAGCCAGCCAGAAGTTCACTGGTCATAAAGGGGCCATAGTTTCCTAAATCCTGCATAAGAGATACAAGAGCAGCCAATTACAAGAGCCCAAGTATTCTAGGAGTATTCCTGATCTGGGCTCTTTTTGCACAACAAACCTAGATTAGGCTATGGTGGGTCTACAAGTAGTCCTCAACATACAACCGGTTGTTTAGTGACCATTCAAAGTTAAGATGGATCTGTCTTGCAACTTACGAAGTTTTGATGGCCACCCCCTCCAGCAGTCACATGACCAAACCTTGGGTGCTTGGCAACAAGGCTGCATTTATGGCTATTTGTAGTGTCCCACAGTCATGTGACCGCATTTTACCACAGTTTTGCTGAAAACCATGCCCATAGTAAACCATTGGTTTGCTTAAAGTCCTCAGTGTTTGCTTAATTACCATGTTTGCTTTATTCAAAAAAGCCATAAAACTATTTTACGATTTTCACAATTTATGACCATAACGGGCAGGCTCCACTATGGTTGTAAGTCAAGGACTACATGTAATCTCTCTTTGTTTTGGAGAGTTGAGTGAACTGGGCCATCTCATTAAGCTATAGTTACTTGTTTAGTGTGTTAGATGAATAACGTTGATCAATTGTGCTTTATCAACCTGAAGTTAGGATTTAGCTAACTTTACTTTCTCAATCTTGGCCACTTTTAAGTTGCGTTGACTTCAATTCCTAGAATTCTCCAGCCAGCATCGCCATTGCTAAGAATTCTGGGAGTTGAGGTCCACACACATTAAAGTTGCCAAGATTGAGAAACATTGGTTTAGAGGAGGGGTATCAAACTCAAGGCCCGTGGGCCAGATCCAACCCATGTGGTGCTTAGATCTGGCCTGTGCGGCCACCTTGGAAACAAAGAAGGACTGGCCCGGAGTGCCTCTGCCAGCAAAAACAGAGCTCGGGAGGGTTGCACGTGGCCCTCCCGAACTCTGTTTTCGCCGGCAGAGGGTTACAGGAATCCGTCGCAGCTGAAAACTGAGCTCGGGAGCCTGTTTTCTCTGGCAGAGCATTTGGGCCACCACAGGCGCCCCCAATACAAGTGACATCGAGCTGGCCACACCCACTCCCCCCCCCGAGGTCAAACACAACCCTGATGCGGCCCTCAATGAAATTGAGTTTCACACCCCTGGTTTAGAGTGTTATGTGAACCCAGCCTTGAGGTATTCTCTGCATCTATTCGGGCCACATTTCACAATGGCAGAAAGGGGAAACGTTTTGCTCAGGGATGTAAAATATACACAGGTTAAATATTTCCTACATCTTTTACAATATTCAGAGCAGCGACTACTCAGGGACCTTTTAGAATTCTCTCCGATAGGGAAAACAGGGAAAAGTTCTCTTGACGGCAGGTAGGGGTAAAAAGACACAGGGTCTGGAAAAATCTCTTCATTTTCTAATGATCTGTCAAATTTCCCCTCAGCTGTTCTCTATCTCATGAATGGGCAACTATTGCTTCTTTACAGCCTGTGGACTTCAGCTCCCAGAATTCCTGAGCCAGCATGGCTGCCTCAGAATTCTGGGAGTTGAAGTCTACAGGTCCTAAAAGGGACATAGTTGCCCAACCCTGCTCTATCTTATAACAAGGCTGGTTCACACTACGAGCTGCTGAGACTGGCAGAGCTGTCATGTGGGACACTGTGAGGCAGACCTTTTTTGAGTCAATCCTTTGCCCCCACCGACTTGGAAAGTATCGTGCATACTTGGCGTTTACATCCATGGGCGATCCCTTCTGCCTCTTTCGGAAAGTTGAGAGCACTGTTCACAACCAAGCCAAGCCTGGATCTTCTACATGCTGATGTGCACAGAGATACGTAATGGCCAGAGTGCATGTCAGCTGACCTTACCGAGAAAACCAGAAAGTAGATCTTGCAGGAACATCCCTGGGCTTATTTAAAAAACAAAAAAGAAGTTTTTTAAAACTAATAAACAAACGAAACTTTTCAATGGTACATCGAGGAAATGGAACGGCCTTCAGAGCTACAGATGCTACGCCGTCCCAGAGATATAGGATTCCCCGCCAGAGTCACATGGAAGCCAGCCCGGGGCCACATCGGCAATGCTTTGCGCTCTATGAACATTTCAAAGGTTCCTCTCCCGTATGGACCCTTTTATGGCTTAGAAGATGGGAGCTGGAGATAAAGCATTTCCCGCACTCTAAGCATTCGTAGGGTTTCTCCCCTGTGTGGACCCGTTTATGGCTGACGAGACGAGAACTGGAAATGAAACTTTTCCCACACTCGGCGCATTCGAAGGGCTTCTCCCCCGTGTGAGTCCTCTTGTGTGTGATGAGGGAGGCCTTTTGCCTGAAGCTCTTGCCGCAACCTGAGCATATATATGGCTTCTCTCCTGTGTGGATCCGGCTGTGAGCCGTAAGGTTGGAACTCCGGCTGAAGTTCTTCCCGCAGTCGGGGCACTTGTATGGCTTCTCGCCCGTGTGCGTCCGCTTGTGATCCGTCAGGTGGGAGCTGCTGCCAAAACGCTTCCCGCACTCTAGGCACTCGTAGGGCTTCTCTCCCGTGTGAACCCGGATGTGGTTGATGATCTGGGAGCAGGCGCTGAAGCTCTTCCCGCAGAGGGTGCACTCGTAGGGCTTCTCGCCCGTGTGCGTCCGCTTGTGCGTGATCAGGGAGGCCTTCTGATTGAAGTTCTTCCCACAGTAGGAGCAACTGTAGGGCTTCTCCCCCGTGTGGACCCTCTTATGGGTGATGAGCTGGGAGCTGGTGCTGAAGCTCTTCCCGCACTCGGAGCACTCATAGGGCTTCTCCCCTGTGTGCGTCCTCTCGTGGGTGATGAGGGAAGCTTTCTGGTTGAAGCTTTTGCCACAGACAGCGCATTTGTGTGGCTTCTCAGGCATGTGGGTCTCCTCGTGCCGCATCAGTTCGGAGGGATGAGAGAACCACGTCTCGCAGACCGAACACTTGTAGGGCTTCTCTCCAGTGTGGATCCTCTCGTGGATGATGAGGTGAGTTCTCTCGTAGAAACTGGCCCCGCAGAATGAACACTTGTGGGGTTTCTCTATCGGCTGAATTTCCTGAGGGCCAAAACTTTTGCAGGAACTTTCCCCCGAGTCGACGTGCCGGGGAATCCCTTCCTGAAAGGAGCTTTCACGTGCACCCCTGCTGCTCTCCTCAAAGCGTTTGGTCACCTTTCCAGGATGGTTTTCGGAGGGACCTTCGGAGTTCTCGTCTGACTCGGAGCCTTGGAAACCCTTCCCTGTTGCTCTTTCCAGGGATAACCCACCACTAACTGTTGGTTCAGGATGGTTGGGCTGGAAAGATTCCTCCTCCTCTTCCTCTTCCTGCACTTGCTCGTTCCCTGTGGTGACAAAAACAGATAAAAGTTAGGATAGGTCTCTCTATCTTCACCAAATCTGGAAAGCACAAAAACTTTGCTCCCTCTTTGGCCTTCGGTAGTACAAGGAGTCCATGGAATCTGTTACGGTCAAGGAGGAACCTTTGACCATCTCTGGTGGACTTGCGACAAAAAAAAAAATGGAGTAGGATTCACATCTTAATAAGAAGGTTCTTAAAGTGAATATAAAGATAAAACCAGATACTTTTCTTTTAGGTTTAACGGACAAAGATCTTGGGGAAAAAATAGTAACTTTTGTTATATATGCTGACAGCAGCAAATAATGCTCTATGTATAAAAATGGAAATATATTTTAATTCCACAATGGATGACTGGCTGGAAAAATGGATGGTATTAGCGGAGATGGCTAAGTTAGCTTCCCTAATCAAAGAAAAAAATATAGCTAACTGTTTCTACTTGGAAACCTCTACCGGACTTTGTATTTGAGATGGAAGAAAATAAAATTTTGACATTGGGTTTTGCTGATAAGTTTGTTATTATAGAAATGGCTAGGATATATAATTACAGAAAAAGTTGAGGCTGTAATGTTATTATCTTAATCTACTGCACTAAAAGCCAGGGAAGGTCTACAGTGGCAGTTTGAGTCCTGCCAACATATGGCAGAGTGAGCTCCCATCACTTGCCTCAGCTCTTGTCAACCTACCGTATTTCCCTGAAAATAAGATCGGGTCTTATATTAATTTTTGCTCCAAAAGATGCATTAGGGCTTATTTTCAGGTGATGTCTTTTTTTTTCATGTATAACACTCTACATTTATTCATTTATTTATGTACAAAAATCTACATTTATTCAAATACAGTCATGTCATCTTCTTCTGGAACATCGTCATAACACTCCAAACCCCAAATTCCAGCCTGAATTTCTTGCAACTTCATTTCCTGTAGAACCATTGGCCCCAATCTCTCATGTCCAGCAATAGAGCTCTCCTTAAATGAGCACTTCTTGTCCATGTAGCCTGCTCGTAGTGCACTGGCAACACAGCTGTCAGTGATTTTATCCCATGAATTCTTAACCCAAGTCACAATCTCTTGCAGGCTAGGCTTCACAAAGCTACCACACTGATTTCTCTCCATTCTATTTTCAATGTAATCATTGATTTCCATGTGCAAATGGTCCTTGAATGGCTTGTTTATTGCAATATCAAGAGTCTGGAGATAGGTAGTCATTCCTGCAGGAATCATTATTTGATCTATTCTTCTCTCTGCAAGGAAGTTCTTCATGGCTTTAGTACGGTGAGTGCTGGCTGAATCCCAGACTAGCAGAGCTCTTTGGCCACCTCGCAAAACAAGGGGCAGCATTAAATCGACCCACTTCCTTACAACTGCTTGCGTGCACCAGGCTTTTTCAGTTTCGAGAACATAAACGCCTGAAACATGTTCAATCTTCTCTTTCGTGCCCTTAGTGATGATTAGCGGTGGGGTTTTCTTTCCATCCAGACGAATTGCCAAAATACAGGTAACACGTGCGCTTTCGTAACCAGTGGAGGGAATGTAGATTGACGAGGCACCCCACTGATCAATTGTCATTTGAGATCCTTGGCCCATAAACACTGCAGTTTCATCCATAGCAATCATGTTGGAGAGTTGGTACTTAGAAAAGTCGATGCCATCAACAAAGGACTTGAATGCAAGCGCACGTTTAATAAGTTCAGTATCTTCCAGCTTGAACAGTGTTGTCGATCTTCTTAGAGACAGTTCATATCGCTGAAGGAAGCCGTCCAGCCAACGATTTGATGCTTTGAATTCTTCTGGGGGTATTTCTAGCTGTCGTGTCATTGTAAGGGCAAATGCTTGAATATCAGCCCTGCGAACAACCAAAGCCTTTGCTCTCCTGTCAGCAATCCATTCGCAGATGATGTCTTCCAGCTCAGGAAATAATGGTTGCCGACCTGATCCACACTTGCGCTTCTTAGCATTTCCTTCATCCACCTGTTGACTGAGGTTATAGTACTCCGCTCGCCATTTTCGGACCATTCGGAGATCCAGCTTCTTCTCTTTGCAGAAAGCCGTAAGATTCTTGCTCTGAGAGTCCTCCACGATTCCTTTCTTGAACTCGACGGAATAGCTCTTTCTTTTTGCACTCATCTTGTCTAGGGGTCAAAATATTATTCCCTTTAAATCTACCATTAAATCAAGTGTTAATTGAAGACTTACGAGACAGGAGTGGCAACAAAAATGATGACAGATAAGAATGATGGTCCACACAAAAGCGACAAAAAATTGCGGGTACCAAAATTCAGAAAACATTTCTTTATTTCATACAAGTGCATTAAGTACGTCCGTTGTAAAACACGACGTATTGAATTATGAAATTATGAAACATATCAAGTGCGCACGTTATTTGTGCGTTGTGTCTATACTCTGATTGGCCATTCGGCATTAGTCTTGAGTTCATGTGTTTACATAGGCATTTACCTCTCGTCCAAAGGTGCCCGCTTGGGTATTTACCAATACTTAATTATAATTTATATTATCATTTATTTTAAGTATTAATATCAATAATATTTATTTATATTTAATTATATATTAATATTACTATTTTATACTTCAATACATCGGTCGTGTGTTGCAACGGACATACTAAATATCTGGCTGATGATCTTAACTGGGGCTTATTTTGGGAGTAGGGCTTATATTATGAGCATCCTGAAAAATATGCTAGGGCTTATTTTCCAGTTAGGTCTTATTTTGGGGGAAATATGATAGCAGTTCAACAGCATGTGAGTAGATAAATAGGTACCATTTCAGTGTACGCTGTACACTTCGTGCTGCAGCATGTTGTCAAGCTGGCCACATAACCGTGGAAATGTCCAGCTTAAAGAAATGGAGATGAACACTATCTGCTAAAGTCAGCTATGATTCAGGGAGTAAAACTGCGCTAAAAAGACTTGGAAGTCATCGCTTTTCTTTTCTTTTTTTCCCTTTTCCCTACCCCTTTTTATTTCCCCTTTTCCTCCCCTACTTCCCCACTATTCCCATTTTTCTTTATATTTTGATAAACTAATTTTAAAAAAACAGAACTTGGGAAGAACTCCTTGGAATCTTCCTGGGCAGATACTCGCTCAGCGTGATGGTAGATGCTTTGTTTTGGAAAAGAAAAACTTTTGAGGCAAAGCAGGACCACAAAGCAACCAGACCACTTTGCTTCAATTGACAAAAAGGGGTTTTCTTTGTATAGGCTCAACATTCAACATTTTTGTTGAATTAAGCTGGCCGATCCCCACCTCGATGCTTTACTGACCCAGAACAACATTCTTTGTTCCAGGAAAAGCGACAAAACTCTATGAGGCTAAGCACCTTGCCTAGGCTGACTGTTGCTCATCCACCTGCTCCTTGTGTCTCTGAAATCCCTGCTACCCAGAATGATGACCTTGAGGAATCAGAAGGGACCTTGAGAACTGTGGGTGCTGCAACACCGGAGGTTTTTAAGAAGAGATCGGCCAACCAGTTGGTCTGAGACGTTATAGGGCAGTGATGGCTAACCTTTTTGCCATCGTGTGCCAAAAGTGGGGGGGAGCGTGGGGGGTTGAGTGTGCACGTACCCACACCCATAATTTAATGTGCCCTGCCCCCCCGTGCATGCATGTGTGACCCCTCTGCGCTCCCCCCGCTTTTGGCACGGTGGGCCCGGTAGGCCTGTTTTTGCCCTCCCCAGGCTTCAGAGGCTTTCTAGGAACCTGGGGAGGGCGAAAATGGCCTTCCCCACCCTCCCGGAGGCCAGAAATGACCCACTTCCCGATTTCTGGTGGGCCCAAAAGGCCTGAAAATTAGCTGGCTGGTGTATGCATGCACGCTCGAGCTGAGCTAGGGCAACGCTCACGTGCCCACAGATATGGCTCCGCGTGCCACCTGTGGCACGTGTGCCATAGGTTCGCCATCGCGGTTATAGGGTTCCCTGTTTGAGCAGGGGGTTGGACTAGAAGATCTCCGAGGTCCCTTCCAACTCCGTTATTCTGTTATTAGAGTGTTTGGGGAAATTAAAGGAGGAACGTCGTAAAACCAACCGAGGGAGCTTGCACTCCTGCCTGGGAACTCTGCAGGGACGATGGAGGAAGGGGAAAAGAGACCACAAAGAAACTACAGGCAGAACCCTAACCCTAACACCACCAACAAAGCTACGGGTTCAAGCTGACTTGCCTGACAAAGTGGCCTCCCAATCGTCCTCCTGCTTCTTTTCCAAAGGGAGCTGCACCTTCAGGACATGAGACGAAGAATGGTCCGATTTGGGGGAGCTAAACCCCTGTTCTAAAGTTCCTGACACCTAAATGCAAAAACAAAAACAAAAACAAAAACGCCTTTGAATATAGTTAGTATTGGAGAAACAGAATGGTCAGAGACTCATTTGCCGGTCGGCCTCCTAATCAAAACTGTTGACCGTCTCAAACATTTGGTCATAAAAGATAAACGGCTGCTCTTGGATATGGAGGCTCTGTATGTTTTAAAACCGAACAAGTGAATGGTGTGGGCTACAGTTCAGCCTAATCCCTGCTGTAGCAACAGCAAAAGGTTTATGCCTCCAGATTTTCTGTATCGCTCAGCAGGTATTTAAGCAGAACGACAGATTACAGATAGTCCTCAATTTACAGCCCCAATTGAGCTCAACATTTATGTGAGAAATGTGTTGAGTTTTGCCCCATTTTATGACTTTTCTTGCCAGAGTTGTTAAGTGAATCATTCAATTAGAAATCATTCAATTAGAAACACGTTTGCTAAGTGAATCTGGTTTCGCTATTAACTTTGCTTGTCAGAAGGTCGGACGAAGTAAAATCACGGGACACTTCAACCATCATAAATAAGAACCATTTCCCCAAGCACCTAAAAGTTGATCGCATGGCCATGGGGATGCTACAATGCTGCAATGGTTGTAAGGGTGAAAAACAGTCGTAAGTCATTTTTTCAGCACTATTGTAGCCTTGACTAATCAGTAAACAAATGGTTGTAAGCAGGGGTGAAATGTACTTACCTTTCCTACTGGCTCGCTGATGTGTGCCGCGTGTGCCATCATCTGCACATGTGCAGATGGTCAAAACCAGAAGTGTCAAATGTCCCGGTTTGGGGATGGGGAGCCTCCCACTGCAGGAGCTATCAGCTCTCCGAACTACCCGCCACCGGCGCTACCGGCTCCCACGAGCCAGATAGAGCCGGCAGCATTTCACCCCTGGTTGTAAGTCAAGGACTACTTGTAATTAAGCAGGGCACACTTTTTAAAGGATAACAGCTGCCAACTCCCAACACCATCACCCTTCTCACCTTTTGCTCCGGCTCTTCGGAGTCTTGCAAGAAACGTTCAGCCAGGGTGACGGCCCGTGTGCAGGTCTCCGGCCCCTGTTCCCGTATCCAGCTTTGCATCTCAGGGGGTAGGACAGTCAGGAACTGCTCCAGGATAAGCAACTCTAGGATCTGCTCCTTCGTGTGGTTCTCTGGCCTGAGCCACTGATGACAGAGCTCCCAGAGCTGGTTACAAACCTCCCGCGGCCCTTCGGCTTCCTCGTAGCAGAAAAGACGGAAACGTTGCCGCCGCACCTCCACGTGGGCGGCATCTTCATCCAGCACCTCTTCCTTCACCTTCACGGGGGAATCTTGGCTGCTCCCGTAGGGTTTACTGTCACCCAATGTGCTTTCAGATACGCATTCTACTTTGGGCCACTCGTTGTCTTCTTTTCCTCTCTTGAAGGAGGTTGGACAATATTTGGGATCTTCCCCTAGCATATAGTGAGGGGACCGGGGGTTCCTCCACCCCGAACGAGAAGGCTGCATGGTCTTCAGGAAGTCTTGTAATTGATTCTCCCAGCATTGGTCCTCCGGCTCCTGCTTAAACTGCTGGGCGGGCACAGCCCCCTCCAGCAACTCCCCGGCAGTCCCAATCTGAACCACATGAAGGTCTTGTGTTTTGTCTTCCAAACCCTCCTGTGATTCGGCTCCGGCAGCTTCCTGCTCCGCCATTTGGGTTTCTGAATCCAGCTCCTGCATACAAAATGAAAAATCAGGTTACCTACGTACCAAAACCGGACCTCACCCCAAAGCAGACTGCAAGGACAGCGCAAACTAAATTAAGCGTACAAAAAAAAAAAAGAGTCCTAGGGGTCCCGACCGGGCTTTTATTAAGTCTCACTTCTCCAGACACGTGAGACGGCAACATCCAAATTTCCCAATTGGAATACAATTCCAGGAAATTGCGGTTGCAATACCTCTGGGGAAGACAGATGTTATTCAAGTTTGTAGACATTCAGGAATTGCTGGCAAGCTAGCAAGCTGAGCTGATGGTGAAATGAGGACAACTGACCCTAAGGTGCTTTCACAGGTAGTCCTCGACTTACGACCACAATTGAGCCCAAAATTTCTGGTCTGTGAAGTGAGACATTTCTTAAAGGGACTTTTGCCCCATTTTACGACTTTTCTTGCCACGGTTGTTAAGTGAATCTGGTTTCCCCTTTGACTTTGCTGGTCAGGAGGGGGATCCCAAGACCTTGGGACACAGCAAAGGTCATAAATACGAACCAGTTGCCAAGCCTCTGAATTTTGATCACATGATCGTGGGGAATGCTACAAAGGTCGTAACTGTGAAAAAATGGTCACAAGTCACTTTTTTTCATTGCCGTTTAGTGAACAGTCACTAAATGAACTGTTGTAAGTTGAGGACTATCTGCATTTTAAAGGCAACTGGACTTTCTGACTTTTCTTTAAGGCGTTTCGCTTCTCATCCAAAAAGCTTCTTCAGTTCTAACTGGTGGGGAATTGTTTTAAAACAGGAGTCTCTAACCTTGGCAACTTTAAGACTTGTGGACTTCAACTCCCAGAATTCCTCATCCAGCTGGCTCAGGAACTCTGGGAATTGAAGTCCACAAGTCTTAAAGTTGCCAAGTTCGGAGACCCCTGCTTTAAAATAAAAGCACTTTTGGGACAACCATGAGCTGGATGAATGGGGAATCTTCACAGATACTTAGGGACAACTGACCTGTATAGAAGTCAACCAAATTTCCAGAAGATATTGCCACATCTGGTAAGATTGTCTTTAACTTTTGGGTTAAGAGTCCTCAAACTGAGTTTGACTTCTATCGTGGAAGCAAACCTAGAAGTGGCCTATGGTTGCCTTCTTCTGAGATGTAAATTGTCCAGCCTGTTTTTCCTGGTGGTCTCCCATCCAATAATTAACCACATCCAACTCTGTTTAGGTTTGGTGGGGAGTGGGATCAGCCAAGTACAGGTAGTCCTCGACTTATGACCACAATTGAGCCCAACACTTCTGTTGCTGAGTGAGACAGTTGTTGACCCATTTTACGACCTTTCTTGCCACAGTTGTTAAGTGAATCACTACAGTTGTTGAGTTAGTGACCCTGTTGTTAAGTGAATCTGGCTTCCCCTCTGACTCTGCTTGTCAGAAGGTCACAAAAGGTGATCACAAGACCTCGGGATACTGCAACCGTCATAAATATGAGTCAGTTGCCAAGAGCCTAACCATGTGAGAACAAGTGAGACAGTTATTAAGTGAATTTTGCTCCATTTTACCACCTTTTTCCTACAGTTGTTTCAGTTAGTAACATGGTTGTTAAGTGAATCTGGCTTCCCCATTGACTTTGCTTCGCAAAGATGATCACATGACCCCGGGCCACTGCAACCGTTATAAATATGAGTTACTTGCCAAGCATCTGAATTTTAATCACTTGACCAGGTGGATGCTGCAGAGGTCACAAGTGTGAAAAATACTTGAGTCATAAGTCACTTTTTTCAGCGCTACTGTATCTTTGAACCAGAGGTGGTATTCAGCCGGTCGTACTAGTTTGGGTGAACCGGTAACAGAAATTTTGAGTAGTTCAGAGAACTGACAAATAACACCTCTGGCTGACCCCACTCTCTCAGTCCTCCCATTCCCTATCCTATATTCCCTTGTTTTTTTAGCTCAGCTGATTCATGGCAGAGCAGATTGCCACACCTCAGCTGAGCTAAACCAGGACTCTCCAACCTTTCGGACCTCAGGGACCACTAAATTCATAATTTTAAATCCCATGGACCACTAATATGATCTGCCTAATGACTGGCTGGGTGGGGGCTAGCTAGGTGGTCATGTGACTGAGTGAGCGTGGCCAATTCGATGTCACTCACGTCGAGGGACGCCTCGCCGGCCACTACTCGCCCCTCCTCTGCCAGCCACTTCTCGCCTCCCCGCCCAGGCTCCTTAGGCCCCCTACAGAAAGCAGTTGTTGGAGCTAAGCAGCCACCATAAGAAAGAGTTGGCAAAACAGATGGCTCAGTTCAAATTGGATCTGGCCGTGAAGGAGGCTCAGCAGAAGCACCTCACAGAACTACGAGTATAGGCTTTCCAAGCAGAGGGAAGATCTGTGGGAGTGCAAGGCCAGGTACTGGTGCCTGGAGGCTCAGCGAGCTGAGATGGTCAGCCAGTTCCAGGCCATGATGCAGTCCTATTGGAACAAGGTCCTCCAGCTCTTCACCACCAATGGCTCTTCCCTCCAGCCTTCGCCCAAAGCCCCGCACCAAGAGGCTGAAGCAGACCCCAAGTCGGAATTTCTACCCCCCTCTGCCCCTCACAAAAAGACACCAAAGGGAGAGACTTTCTGCAGCAACACGAACGTCCATGGCACATATCTGGTCCAGGGGCTGTGGTTTGAGGACCCCTGATTTAGTGCAAGATAAAAAATGCAAATAATTTTTCTGCGGACCACCAACATTTTCTCGTGGACCACTAGTGGTCCACGGACCACCAGTTGGTGACCACCAGCGCTGACACCGAGGGTGGTCTTTGAGCGCTGTGCGCAAAGTGCTCTCTCATAAAACCGGTCGGAAAAGATTTGGAATCCCACCACTGCTTTGAACGGTCACTAAACAAACTGTTGTAAGTTGAGGACTACCTGTATGGGCTACCTTTGCTTTAAGCCCTTTTATCATGCTAGCAGTCTCCCAGTACATAATATGAATCCACTCTTCAAAAAGATGTCACAAAGGGGCAGGGGGTGTGGATTAATCCTCCATTGTTCTATACAGGGGACCCTATACCAGAGGTCCCCAACCTGTGTGCCGCAGCCCACTACCGGGCTACGGGCTTATCGCCACTGGGCTCCACTTGCACGACTGTCACCATGAACGTCGCGCATGCATGCGCGCGCACACACGGTCACATCCGCTTGCCCCCTCTTTCCCTCCTCCCTCCCCTCTGGGCTGCCAACCCGCTAGTCAAGGGGGAAGTTGGTCGTAAGTTGAGGAACTACCTATACTGAACTGGGGTTCCATTATTTTCAGGTTTATGATCTGCTGCCTTTGAAAGACCTTCAGGGGCTACTGCTACAAAAGTGAGAACTTGGAAAACCCAGACAAAAATCCCTGTGTGCCTCCCAAAAAGATCGTTATGGGTGGAATTCGCTACCAGACTGATACCTATTCTTACGGTGAAGGTGACGCCTATACAATTCTCAAGGTAAGCCCCTTCACCCCCCTCAAACTCTTGGCAGGACTTGGAATTCCACTCTGGGAGTTGTTAGAAAAGTCAATCGTTTAGGCTGAACCACTCCATCCCAAGAGCAAAGAGGTTTTTTTCCCCAAAAAATTGTACTTTATAAACAAAAGATGAAAATGAGTGAAAATAGGATTGTTTTTTTAAGTAAAAATACACCGATGAAACGTTCTGAGGTAATCCCATGGCTGCTCTCTGAGGTGGCGTTCCGTTTAGCCCTGAGAAGAGCGAAGAAGAAAAAGTGGATGGATGCTGCAAGGACACTGAGACGTGGCTGGTTAAACATGGGGTGATCACAGAGAAAGTGGATAATTGTTGAAAATGCTTTTTATTTAGGCTATTAGGGATGTGCGGATCACTATAAATGTAGTTTATTTTGATTTCCATATTAGAACATAGAATAACAGAGTTGGAAGGTACCTTGGAGGTCATCTAGTCCAACCCCCTGCTCAAGCAGGAGACCCTACCATTCCAGACAAGTGGCTGTCCGAGTCTCTTCTTAAAAGCCCCCACTGATGAAGCAGCCACAACTTCTGAAGGCAAACCGTTCCACTGGTTAATTGCTGAAAGGAAATATCATTGCAAAGGACAAGTTTTCCAGTCAGCCAAGCTCAGATGGGAACACCCAAACTACAGCTAAGCCTCAACTTACAACAGTTTGTTTAGTGACTATTCGAAGTAACAATGGCACTGAAAAAAAGTGACTTATGACCGATTTTCAAGCTTATGACCATTGCAGCCTCTCCACGGTCATATGATCAAAATTTAAATGCTTGGCAATTGATTCACATTTAAGTCGGTTGCAATCGGGTGAAATCCAGCAGGTTCTGACAGGTTCTTGAGAACTGGTAGCGGAAATTTTGAGCAGTTCGGAGAAGTGGCAAATGCCACCTCTGGCTGGTCCCAGAGTGGGGTGGGAATGGAGATTTTGCAGTATCTTTCCCCTGCCACGCCCACCAAGCCACACCACGCCCACCAAGCCACGCCCACCGAACTGGTATTAAAAAATTGGATTTCACCATTGGTTGCAATGTCCCAGGATCATCTTTGCCAAGCAAAGTCAATGGGAAAGTCAGATTCACTTAACAACTATGTTTCTCACTATAACAAAAAGGCTGTAAAAATGGGGCAAAATTCACTTAATAACTGTCTCACTTAGCAACATAAATTTTGGGCTCAAACGTGGTCATAAATCAAGGACTACCTATTTTGTTGAAACT
Organism: Ptyas mucosa; assembly: GCA_012654045.1. Classification (NCBI taxonomy): domain Eukaryota; kingdom Metazoa; phylum Chordata; class Lepidosauria; order Squamata; family Colubridae; genus Ptyas; species Ptyas mucosa. Next base: position 70,909 of record WNWU01000307.1, read on the forward strand.
CTCACTTGCTTAGCCCATTCTTTTTGTAATTACTTTTAAAATTCAGTATCTATACCAATCTTTTATATTTTTTTGTCAGGATTTTAATTTATCTATGTTGGCAATTGCTGCTTCCAAATATTTTTTTAAAAATAAAGTTGCTTTACTTTAATAATAGTGGGCAACTCTGAAATTCTATTTTCTTTCAACAATCAGGCCTAAATTAAAATGAGGATTTTAAAGGACGTTAGTCAGATAACTTGGGCAGGATGATCCAAGTAAGTAAGTTTTTTTTTTTTATTAAGCATCCTTAGCACTGCAGAATGTTGGTCTATTCTGGTATGAGTGCCCTGTGCAGATCCCTGGAACAAGCTGGCAGGGTCACATTGGAGCTTTCTCCAAAGAGGAATATTCTGCCAAAGAAGAGTTTGCTTTCTTGCCAAACAACGCGTCATCAGAAATCACATGGATTTAAACTACAAATTCTTGTTTACATGAATCTACACACCCAGGAACTACAGACTGTCTATATGTCCCTTTGTAGACCTTCAAAACCTGGCTATTTAATTTCCCCTCCATTGTTTTTTTTTTAATCTCTGCAACTGGCATTCAGCCAGGTTTAGAGCAGTGTTTCTCAACCTTGGCCACTTGATGGGACTTCAACTCCCAGAATTCCTCAGCCAACCAAACATGGCTGGATGAGGAATTCTGGGAGTTGAAGTCCCCCCATCTTCAAGTACCCCCGAGGCTGAGAAATATTGTTTTAGATCCCCCTACGTTGCCTTTTCTGCTGCAAACTTTCGACATGTCAACTATGCACCCCCAAAATTTAGCGAAATCTCCTGGGGACACTTCCTTTAAATTCCCTCCCACCTTTGGATCCCTGTCCCAACTATCCTTTTCCTCATGCTGGAGTAAATGAAGAGACCCCCTTAGTCACGCTCCATCTTAAAACACATCAGCAAGAGGAGAGGAAGAACCATAGACCACAGGCTTGCTTCTCCAGGGTAGTCTCTCCACCGTTACTCATTCCTTAACCTGTAGTCCCAAGGACACCACAACCCACCAACAGAGGCCTTGTGCCCTAGGAGTCCCCTTACAGGCAAAATCTGCACAAGGAGCTGTGCAGCAAGCGTGAAAAGCGCACCCACCCGCTCAGCCGGTGCACCAGTGTCAGCCTGCAGTCCGGCATTCACAATTCCCAGCCCAATTGCAGGGCTGGTTGGTTGCAGCAAAGCAACAGAGCACCTTAAGGACTAGTATATTTATTACACCAACGTCCTCAATTTATTCCCGTGCCATCTAACGGGCGCAGCTAAAGTTTGTCCATGGTCCTGGCACTCGCTTTCCTCCAGCCACGGTTTCTCTGTCTCTTCCCCCTTCCTTGTCTCTTCCCTAGCACTTGGCTTCCTGCTCCTCCATTGCAGGGGGCTTCCCCCCCCTATTTTTTTTTTTTGCCTGCCCAAACTCACCCCCGCCTTGCAGCCTTTGTGTCTGCTGCAGCCGCAGCTCTTTGATGGCTCCCGGATTGGGGACCAAGAAGCGAAAGGCAGTTTCTCATGTCACCGGAGGCAAGAGGCGGGGCGGGAAGGGGAGGAGAAGGAGAGGCCGCCTGCCTGCCCACCCGCCTCCCTTCCCAGTTGTGAATCAAATTTCCATCGCTTTTCTAGGAAGACAGGACTTGCTCAACTTAACCCTTCAGCAGAGGAGAGGACTTTGCTCCCAGTGACCTCTTCAAGCGAGGTTAGAGACCCAGAAACGGGAGCCAAATTTGTCCATCCCCACTTTTTAAAAGCAGAATGGCCATCCGGCAGAGGGGCAGGCTGGCCAGGAATGATGGATGTTGTAACCCAGCCTATCTCAGGGGAAGGCAGTGCGGGATGTAGCGAGGAGGGATGGTTAATTTATCTACATTTTCCCGAGCTTGCCCGTAGCTGTACAAGCGGGCGAGCAGGCACACGTCGGTTGATGGATGAGACGCCAGAGCATAAAATGCTGTATTGATTCATTTATTCTGTGCCCATGAAATATATATGAGCGTTGAATTTGCCAGTCGAGCGAACCAGGAAAGATAACAAGCAAATCAAAGCACAATGAAAAACATGGTTAAGAACACTTTGATGCCCCTTGAATGTGAAATGATATATATTCTCCTTCCTTCCTTCCTTCCTTCTTTCCTTTTTTCTTTCTTTCTTTCTCTCCCTCTCTCTTTTCCCCTCCAACACACACACTTTGATGCCCCTTGAATGTGAAATGATATATATTCTCCCTTTCTTTCTTTCTTCCTTTTTCTTTCTTTCTTTCTCTCTCTCCCTCTCTCTTTTCCCCTCCCCCAACACACAAGATGCACCATGTGCCCAAATACAAAGTGTAAGCAATTGGACCAGATTGGGAGAATCTACAATGTCTTACAGCCACATCTACTATTGTTGTTGTCATTATCCAAGCACTACCTTTATTTTGGACAACTGAAAAGTTTCCAGTTCCTATGGCCCCCACAGAAAAACAACCTTGTGAGGTTTCCAAGAACTTGATTTCAAACCTCAGGGAAGACTAAGCAGCATTTTGTCCACACAAGCTCAATCATCCATCCATCCATATTTATTTATTTATTTCTGACCATAAATGACTTATGACCATAAAGGTAAAGGTTCCCCTCGCACATATACGCTAGTTGTTCCTGACTCTAGAGGGCGGTGCTCATTTCCGTTTGAAAGCCAAAGAGCCAGCGCTGTCCGAAGACGTCTCCATGGTCATGTGGCCGGTATGACTAAATGCCAAAAGCGCATGGAATGCTGTTACCTTTCCACCAAAGATGGTCCTTATTTTTCTACTTGCATTTTTTACCTGCTTTCGAACTGCTAGGTTGGCAGAAGCTGGGACATGTAATGGGAACTCACCCCGTTACGCAGCATTAGGGATTTGAACCACTGAACTGCCGACCTTTCGATCAACAAGCTCAGCGTCTTAGACACTGAGCCACTGCGTCCCTATTTTATGACAATAATTGAGCCCAAAATTTATGTCGCCAAGTGAAACCTTTGTTAAGTAAGTTTTGCCGTATTTTATGATTCTTCTTGCCACAGTTGTTAAGTGAATCATTGCCGTTGTTAAGTTAATAACACAGTTGTTAAGTGAATCTGTCTTCTCCATTGACTTTGCTTGTCAGAAGGTCTCAAATGGTGTTCACGTGATCTGGGGACACTGCAGCCATCATAAATACGAACCAGTTGCCAAGCATCCAAATCTCGGTCACGTGATTGTGAGGATGCTGCAATAAGTGCGAAAAAAATTGTCATAAGTCACTGTTTTCAGTGACGTTGTAACTTCTAACGGTTACTAAATGAACTGTTGTAAGTCAAGGACTACCTCTATCATTCCTATTGGTGGAGGATAGAGGGATGAATGCACATACATATAGGAAAGGGAAAGATATTAAAAAAAAACCTTTACAGTGAGTCCTTGAATTACAACCATAGCAATTTCAAAGTTACAATGATACTGAAAATAGTGACTTGCAATTGATCCTCATACTTACAACCATCACAGGGCTTGGCAACTGACATATTTACAACGGTTGCAGCATCCGGAGGTCGTGTGATTGTCATCTGCGATCTTCCCACAACTGAAGTGAATGGTGGAAGTCAGATTTGTTTAACGACCACACTTAACTGCAATCATTTGCTTAACCAGGACAAAAAGGAAAGCAATATAATTTGGGCGCCACTCAACCACTGCCATGCTTAGCAATGGAAATTCTGGTCCTAATTCAGGGGTGAAATCCAGCAGGTTCTGATGAACCGGCAGCGGAAATTTTGAGTAGTTCGGAGAACCGGCAAATACCACCTCTGGCTGGCCCCAGAGTGGGGTGGGAATGGAGATATTGCAATATCCTTCACCCAGGAGTGGGGAGGGAATGGGGATTTTGCAGTAACCTTTCCCTGCCACGCCCACCAAGCCACGCCCACCAAACTACGGCAAAAGAACCGGTAGTAAAAAAAATTTGGATTTCACCACGGTCCTAATTGTCTTATTGCCTGTAATGTTTTCATGTAATAAATGTGTTTGGGGGTGGGGGGAGAACAATGGGGACAATGCACAACCTGAATCTTCATGAAGGGATCGAGGAGGGGGCTGAAGAAATCTTCAGATCTTCTTGCACAAAGGGTTTGTTTAATCTTTGCTTGGAAATCTCCCATGACTCAGTCTGCAAGCCCTATTGTTTAATAGGGCTTGTGATCAAGGAATTCCCCCTTATTTTGAGTTTGCGTCTCCCCCTGTAAAGCTTCTACCTGTTTTGGGTAACACCCAGCCGGTATTTGCTTACGTGCTCTAATTCGCTGAAGTTTTGTTTTTATGACTTTTAGCTCACTGGCTCCGTGTGCTACTTTTTTCCATTGTTTTAACTGTAACGGATTGTTTTAATTGTGCAGTGAATTCCCTTGGAGGCTGGAAATAAACAATCCAAAGAAAGACTCTACCCCAGTGATGGCTAACCTTTTTGCCATCGCGTGCCAAAAGCTGGGGGAGTGCGGGGTGGTTGCGTGCGTGCGTGCGTGCCCACACCCATAATTCTATGCGCCCTCCCCCCCATGCATGCATGCGCGACCCCCCCATGTTCCCCCCACTTTTGGCATGTGATGGCATGTGGGCCCGGTAGGCCCATTTTTTGCCCTCCCCAGGCTCCAGAAGGCTTTCTAGGAGCCTGGGGAGGGCAAAAACAGCCTTCCCCACCTCCCCAGAGACTCTCTGGAGGCTGGAAACAGCCCGTTTGCTGACTTCCGTTGGGCCCAGAAGGCCCAAAAATCAGCTGGCCAGCACGTGCATGCGTGCTGGAGCTGAGCTAGGGCAACGCTCGTGTGCCCATCAATATGGCTCCGCGTGCCACCTGTGGCACTCGTGCCATAGGTTCGCCATCGTGGCTCTACCCCATTTCAACCTTAAGCCACCCCACAAATACATTCAAGGGAGGGGAAGGGTTTTGGGTTTTTGTTTTTGTTTTTGCAGAATTCATCCTTACACACTCATTGCATTTCACTTATACTTGATCCAAATCAGTGGTGAAATCCATTTTTTTTTACTACTGGTTCTGTGGGCGTGGCTTGGTGGGCATGGCAGGGAAAGGTTACTGCAAAATCCCCATTCCCTCCCCACTCCTGGGGGAAGGATATTGCAAAATCTCCATTCCCACCCCACTCTGGGGCCAGCCAGAGGTGGTATTTGCCGGTTCTCCGAACTACTCAAAATTTCCGCTACCGGTTCTCCAGAACCTGTCGGGACCTGCTGGATTTCACCCCTGATCCAAATCTGTTTGTGCAAAAGCAAACCCGGATTCTCACCCCCTGCTAAAAGCTAAGGTACAAGGAGGCTTAATTAGTAATGCATAAGCTGTCCCACAAGCTGCTTTTTTCAGGAGGCAACTGGACTTTCTTGTTTTTTTTCTCTTTGAAGATGTTTCACTTCTCATCCAAGAAGCTTCATCAGCTCTGACAGGATAGTGGGGAATGGAAGGATTTATATTCCTTGCAGACAGCAGGTCATTTGCATCCTTTTAAAGGGTCCTTTATAGAAAAGTCTCCAAAGAAAAAAACAAGGAAGTCCAGTTTCCTCCTGAAAAAGCACCTTTGGGACCAGGGATGGGTTCTAAATTTTTTTACTACCGGTTCTGTGGGCGTGGCTTATTTTGTGGCCGTGGCTTGATGGTCATGTGACAATTCTTTAGGATTTAGCAGAGGTACTGGTCTACCAGGCTTTTAACTGCTTGCAGAGCTGTACCGGTCTATCTATTTATTTTTGCAGGCACCAGTCTACTCATTTGTTTTCTTTTAACACTGATCAGCTGTAGGGCGGCCCTTTGAAGCCCCACGGCAAGAGTTTAAACAGTTTTTTCCACTCTAGCCATCAGCTGGGACTCAGGAGGCAGCAATACATTGGGGGTGGGACCAAATAAAAGGTAAGAATAACGCGGGGGTGGGGGAGAACCGGTTTGGTGATATCATATCGTCACTGCTACCGGCTCAGCAGAACCAGGCCGAACCGGGAGGAACCCACCAGTGTTTGAAACAACCATGACCTGGATGACTTGAGAATCTCTACAGACTAATGCATAAGTTGTTTTAAATTAGGTATGACTGGAGCAAGATAAAAACTGAATGAAATACAGGGTGCCTTCTTCTGAGATGTAATTTGTCCGGCTTATTTTTCCTGATGGTCTCCCATCCAATAATTAACTACTAATAATCCAACTCTGCTTAGGTTTCGGGGAGGGGGAATCAACCAGGTACAGGTAGTCCTCGACTTATGACCACAAATGAGCCCAACATTTCTGTTGCTGAGTGAGATAGTTGGTAAATGAGTCTTGCCCCATTTTACGACCTTTCTTGGCACACTTCCTAAGTGAATCACTGCAGTTGTTAAGTTAGCAACACAACTGAGGGGTCCTTGGTGCTCTCTGAGCTTGCTTGTTTTCTTGCAGACATTCAAAAGAGGGCTGTGAAAATATTTGCAGACCCCTCGCATCCTGGACATAAATTGTTTCAACTCCTAGCACTGCACGCCAGAACAACTAGACACAAGAACAGTTTTTCCCCCGAACACCATCACTGCTAAACAACTAATTCCCTCAACATTGTCAAACTATTTACTAAATCTGCACTACTATTAATCTTCTCATCGTTCCTATCACCCATCTCCTCCCACTTATGACTGCATGACTGTAACTTTGTTGCTTGTATCCTAACGATCTATATTGTTTCCTAGTATGATTTGATTGCTTATCTGTATCCTATGACTATCATTAAGTGTTGTACCTTATGATTCTTGACGAATGTACCTTTTCTTTTATGTACACTGAGAGCATATGCACCAAAGACAAATTCCTTGTGTGTCCAATCACACTTGGCCAATAAAGACTTCTCTTCTCTTCTCTTCTCTTCTCTTCTCTTCTCTTCTCTTCTCTTCTGTCAGCTTTCCTCCTTAAATAGGCTAAGGGAGTGGCCAATTAGCCCCAAGCCTTACTCTTGAGGAGACCTCCTCCTGAGGAGCCACTCCTGCCTTTTGGCAGCTCTGTGCGCCTGTGCATTGAGAAGAGGCTCCTCCTCTTCATCCTCTTCACTTAAAGGAGTTTCTGGAGGTTCTGAAGGCCCTGGCTGAATCCCCGCCTCTGGCACATCTTCTCCAGCCTCCTCACTGTCTGACTCGAGTGCCAGCTGCACCGGCTGCTGGCGCAGCACCACACCAGCCTCCTCGCTGTCGGAATCAGCTACTAGCTGCACAGGCCGCTGACGGGCCACAACATCCCCTAACTAGGTAACATCATCAGTGCTAGCATTACCTAGTCAGAGTAATGAAATGTCTGCAAGAAAACAAATAAGTCCAGAGAGCACTAAGGAACCCCTCACGTCAACTCTGAGCTACCAATATTCCCCTTTATTACTAACACGATTGTAAAGTGAATCTGGCTTCCCCACTGACTTTGCTTGTTAGACGGTCGCAAAAAGGGACCACGCGACCCTGCGGCTATCATAAATACATGCCAGTTGCCAAGCATCCCTTATCACATGACCCTGAGATACTGCAACAGTTGTAAGTGTGTGAAAAAAACGGTCTAAAGCGCTTTTTTCAGTGCCGTTGTAACTTAGAACGGTCACTAAATGAATGGATGTAAGTCGAGGACCACTTGTAAAGAAATAAAAAGGCGTTTTGCAAATGGCCCCATGGATTGCAAAAAGTCCACTAGCCTCAAAATGATGTGTTCTGAAGCACACATAAAGAGTCATCTTTCAGTATGTGGGTTACCTGTATTTACTGACCACGTAGTTCTTGACTTACGACCAGAGGTGGGTTCTAATTTTTTTTACTACCGGTTCTGTGGGCGTGGCTTATTTTGTGGCCATGGCTTGATGGTCATGTGACAATTCTTTAGGTTTTAACAGAGGTACTGGTCTACCAGGCTTTTAACTGCTTGCAGAGCTGTATCGGTCTACCCATTTATTTTTGCAGGCACTGGTCTACGCATGTATTTTTGCAGGCACTGATCTACCCATTTATTTTTGCAGGCACTGGTCTACTCATTTGTTTTGGGGGGCACCGGTCTACCACCAAACTGCCTTTTACCACTGATCAGCTATAGGGCGGCCCCGCTGCAAGAGTTTAAACAGGTTTTTTCCTTATAGCCCATCAGATAGGACTCAGGAGGCAGCAATAGATTGGGGGTGGGGCCAAATAAAAGGTAAGAATAACGCGGGGGGTGGGGAGTGGGGTGGGGGGGAGAACTGGTTCGGTGATGTCATATCGTCACCGCTGCCGGTTTGGCGGAATTGGGCCGAAGCGGGAGGAACTCACCACTGTTAGGACCATTTGCTTAGCAACTGTTTGAAGTGACAACGGCACAGAAGAAAGTGACTTAAGAACAGTTCTTGCACTTACAACCATTGCGATATCCCCGCAGGCAGGTGATCAAAATTCAGGCACTTGGCAACCAGACTGCGTTTACGACGGATGAAACCTCCTGGAGTCACATGATCACCATTTGCGACCTTCCCAGGCGGTTTCCGACAGACAACGCCCACAGAAGCCAGACTCGTTTAACAACCATGCGATTTACTTTAACAACTGAAGTAATTCACTTAACAACCGTGGCCCGTGGGGAAGGCCATCTACCTAGTCTCTGTTGGGATCTTGTTTTTCAGCTTCTGGCATTTTGCTTTTTCTGCTCCCTCCCCCTTTGCTGGGTTCCCCCCCCCCCAACTGACTACATCCTGCCTCCTCCTTTTAACTCCAGTCCTTTGCTTTGCTTTGTCTCTTTGTTTTTTGAAGATTTTATTGCTTTATGATTGATTGCTTTAATCTGTTTATTCACCGTTGCTGGCTCCTTTGGCTGGCTGTATAAGAAAAGCCAGGCACAGGACCATTAAATGAGAGAAATAAATACAAGCTAGATTCCCTGCCCATTCGCTGGCCTCTTAGTCACCCACAACCAAATTACCATTCAGCTCAGACTCTTATTTTGTTTTTAACTTTTAATCACATTTGTCTGCTGGTTTCGTGAGTGGGCAGCCCTGAAATTAGGTTTACGGCATTTCTGCCCATCACTCAAAAAATGCACCAAATGCCAACAGGAGAGAATGGTGGATCTTTTCCAAAAGCTGATTTCCCTTCAGCTCCAATTTCATTAATTTACTTGGCAGTTTTTCTAGCCTGCCCCTGTCCAGAGACACTGGGCAGCTTAACAAAGTAAGAACATCAAGCAACATTAAGAAAAACACACAAACGCAAAGACACACACACACACGCACACACAGCCCAAAATGGAGACTACAAAAAATTCAACCGAAAGCTCAGCACAATACAAGGGGGCACAGGAGAGAGGTCAAAAAAGTCAAAATGGCTACTGTACCAACACACTCCATACTCACCTGGTAATTTTGCTGACAATATTTCTCGATGGAAAGGCTTAAACCAAAAGGCAATTTTTCAGTTCTTGCCGGTTTATCAAGATGAGTTACCAGAAAGTTTAGAATTGTTTTCCATTGTAGAAGTTTAATAAAGATAGGCTATCTCTCTATAAGGATGTAAGCATTAATTAGCACTGATGCCTACGGCTATAATGTTTTCTCTTGGTTCTGGAGTCAGTACAATTTGACAGTCATAATCTGTTTAGTTTTCATATTTTAATTTTTTTTTTTTACTTTATAACTTACCATATAAGCCACCCAGAGTCACCTTATTAGGGATAAAAATGTAATAAATAAATAAATCAAAGTCGAATTATGGCAAGATATTGACAATGTCTTAGACAAGAACCTCTGCTGAAAAAGGGAACAAGCCATGGAAAATTCACACTAAACCCCCCAATAAATATTTTCTATCAGAAATGCAGGGCAGCTTGGCACAAACCCCTCCATTATGTCCGATACAATTTTTTTTAAAAAAAATCAATGCATCTATCCCAAATAGGAAAACAATGGAATATCTCAGCCTTGCCCAATTGGCAGGCAGCTCTTCCTACTAACTATTATTGCTATGCGTAATGGAGCCCATGCTCCACAGCCAGCCAAGCGTAGACCACCATCTCACTACATCACTTGGCCAAGGTTTTTGTTAGGAAATGATTATTACCTAACTTGTTGGGTTGGCAATATATAAACCATCAATATTGCTTTAAGACTGCTGTATTGCTGTATTACATCATACTGTGCCCTGATTGGTTAGCTCTGTAGCCAACCTGGTTAAGAGGGAGCTAGAAACCTGGTTTGTCTCTCTTCGCTTTCTCTTTGCTGATATCTTTGCTGTGTTTGCTACTGTTTGCAACTGTTTATTGTGTATGACTACAACAACTGGTAAGAAGACTTTGTTATTGGATTATCTCTGGACTATTGTTTTACTATCTACTGCTTTATCTGTGTATGACCTGGACTGTTTAATGGACTGTGCCTTATTACTATTTCCTGAAAGTAAACACAACTCAGTGTATCTGTCTGTTGGCTGTGTTATTCCTAACTACTCTCAATCGCTTTTCGTGTGCATACCCTTGCTACTCAAGGGTTGCTCTGCAAATTCCTTAACAGTTTCTAACAAAATTCCTTCTCTCCCTCTTTCCTTTCAAAGGAGACGCCAGAATCCAATCATCCTTTTTTTAAAAATCTGTCTGAACCTTCAAGATTGTCATTATTTCCTGAGGTTTTAGGCTGTCATAGCCTTTTATAGCAGTCAGTCAATCTTCACTGGCCATTTTAAACACACTGGCTATATGTCTATCTAGAATAGATCATAAAAGCAGAGTCACAGTAAGAACCAATTCTGTTTATACCCTCAAGACGTATAGGAAATGGTACGGGTGACCCAACCCTCTCTATGGTGGGTCTAAGAAGAGACCCATTTGTCGTCCCCCCCCCCAAGAAATGCAACTGGGGAGATATTTGGATCATCCTAGATTCGTGTACATAAAAATCAAAAGCCATGTGGCTTGGTGCATTCATGTCTGCTGTCCTAATTCTTTATGGCTGTGCTTAACAAAGAGCTGGAGACAGCCTGCTTTTATTAATCTAATAAAAGGACCAACTGAGTAATTGCAACATACAGAGTACTCTCCCATCAGGCACACTGCGCTCATCGGCCAAACCATCAAAAAGGGCGTCAGAGAACCAAAAGATTGTTTTTTAAAATGCTGCTTTCCTCCAGAAAAAATAAATAAAAAATGCCAGAGTTAGCAAATAGCACAATTAGCAAACAGCTTGCTATCAGAAGCTGTGGGGGCTTCATCCTTGGAGGTTTTTAAGAAGACACTGGACAGCCACTTGTCTGAAATGGTATAGGACAGGGGTCCCCAACCTGTGGGCCATGGGCTAATCACCACCGGGTCGTGTGAGTGGCCGGCTAGTGAACGCGCCTCTCGCACAAGTGTCAGCAGGCGCTCATGGCCCACTCGCACATCACCGTGAACATCACATGCACACCTGTGCTTGCCCCTCCCACGAAATCATCCCCTCCATGGGTGGGTTCTAAAATATTTTACTACCGGTTCTGTGGGCGTGGCTTGATGGTCATGTGACAATTCTTTAGGATTTAGCAGAGGTACTGGACTACCAGGCTTTTAACTGCCTGCAGAGCTGAACCTGTCTACCCATTTGTTTTTGCAGGCACTGATCTACTCATGTATTTTTGCAGGCACTGGTCTACTCATGTATTTTTGCAGGCACTGGTCTACTCATTTGTTTTCTTTTAGCTGTAGGGCAGCCCTTTGAAGCCATCAGCTGGGAGTCAGGAGGCAGCAATAGATTGGGGGTGGGGCCAAATAAAAGGTAAGCATAACGCGGGGGGTGGGGGGGCGGGGGGCAGGGGAGCAGAACCAGTTTGGTGACATATTGTCACCGCTACCGGCTCGGGAGAACCGAACTGAACCGGGAGGAACCCACCACTGATCCCCTCTTTCCCTCCTCCCCCCATTCCAGGCCACCAATCCGGAAAGGTTGGGGAACTCTGATATAGGGTCTCCTACTTGAGCAGAAGGGGGTTGGACTAGAAAACTTCCAAGGTCCCCTCCATTCCCTTCCCTTCCCTCTACTCATGCATGAGCAAGTTTGATTATAGAGATCCTGTGGATTCTACTGGAATATATTGTGTTTCCCCGAAAATAAGACCCTGTCTTATATTTTTTTTTTAACCCTGAAATAAGCGCTTGGCCTTATTTTCGGAGAGGCCTTATTATTTTGGGGCACATGGAGGAAACCAGAGGAAATGGCGAGGACCGGCTGCGCATGCGTTTAAATATTTCAGGGAGGGCTTATTTTCAGGGGAGGGCTTATTTTAGAGTATGTGCTCAACAGCCCAATTGGGTTTATTATCAAGGGAAGGCTTATTTTCGGGAAAACGGTACCGTATTTTTCGGAATATAAGACGCACATTTTTCCCCCCAAAAAAGAGGGTGAAAATTTGGGTGCATCTTATATTCCAAATGTAGCCCTGGCCAGCTTCTCAAACAGAGGTTTCAGAGGCTGAAAAAAGCATCAGAAACGAAGCTTCAGAAAAGAAGCCCCCAAACAGACCTTCAGAGGCAGAAAAAAAAAGCAAAAAAAAAGCAAGGCACAGAGCTCACAACCAAGGAACCTGTTGCTAAAATTCACCTCTGGGAACAGCTGATTGGGGTTATTCCGGGAGGCCAAGCCACCTGCCAATCAGCTTTTTTCTTATTTTCCTCCCCAAAAACTAAGGTGCATCTTATATTCCGAAAAATACGGTATCTCTGAATATCAGGCTGGAACAAATAAGTAAAAATATACAAGGCCTGAATTAAACTAACAAGTCAAATCCATCTGTCCAGAATTTTTACCTCAATTAGTAGTGCCAAATTCTATAGGTAAAGCAGACAGACTGTTCCTGCTAGAGTTCTTTCAGGACTATAATATTTTCAGAATAACTCTGTGAGGCAATTCAGACTGGAGACATACAGGTAATCCCCGACTTAAAACAGTTTCCTTAGTGACCGTTCAAAGTTCCAACAGCACTGAAAAAGGTGAGTGATGACCATTTGTCACCCTTACGACCGTTGCAACATCCCCGTGGTCACATGATTGTACATTCGGAAAGCTTCTCAACTGACTCACATTTATGACAGTTCTAGTGTTTTGGGGTCACGTGATTCTCTTTTGCAACCTTCCGACCAGCATAGTCAATGGGGAAATCAGATTCACTTAACAACCGTGTTACTAACTTAACAGCTGCAGTGATTCACTTAACAACTATGGCAAGAAAAGTCGTAAAATGGGGCAAAACTCACTGAACCAATTTCTCTCTTAGCAACAATGGAAAGTTTGGGCTCAACTGTGGTCGTAAATTGAGGATTACCTGTAGTGAGTTTTATACCTGAGGGAGGATTTGAATCTGGTTGTTGATATTTTTTTGCAATCACAATGAGTCATTTGAGGGCACAATGCTGTCTGACCTTGCACTCTCCCTTTTTTTGGCAGTGCCTTCTCTTTGCTCAAATCACAGTTGCTAAAACTCCAGGAACTGGCTGGGGGTGGGGAATTGCCCTTATGGACACCAAAACCTAGAGAGAAACCTAAAATAATTTCAAAAATACAACAAGCTTTTTGCAAATTTCTCCTAGAGTCACTGGGAGGTAGAAGATATATACATTCAATAAACTATTAATACGAACTCCATTCATCTATGGAGGTTCTCAGTCATCCAGGACATGGTTGAAAACATCTGGTTTAAAGCATCTCCCGGGGAATGGAGAGAACTGTAAACAGAAAGCTTTGCAAACGGAGAATTAACCGATCAAAAGTGCATCTAATTAATAACATCCCTGTCTGAAAGGATCTAATAAGAGCTGTATTTTGTTTTTTTGTTTTTGCTTTTCAATCAATCAGAGCTGGAAGGGACCTTGAAGGGCTCCTTGTCCACCCCAGGGGTGTCAAGCTCGATTTCATTGAGGGCCGCATCAGGGTTCTATCCAGTGGTGGGATTCAATTTTTTTTACTACTGGTTCTGTGGGCATGGCTTGGGGGCGTGGCATGGCTTGATGGGAGTGGCTTCATGGGTGTGGCAGGGGAAGGATACTGTAAAATCTCCATTCGCTCCCCACTCCAGGGGAAGGTTACTGCAAAATCCCCATTTCCACCCGATCAGCTGGGACTCGGGAGGCAGAGAATAGATGGGGGTGGGGCCAGTCAGAGGTGGTATTGACCAGTTCTCCACACTACTCAAGATTTCCAGTACTGGTTCTCCAGAACTGGTCAGAATACCACCTGAATACCACCTCTGGTTGTATCTGACCTCGGGGGGGGAGCGTGTGTCGGGGTACCTGTGGTGGCCCAAGTGGTCTACCAGCGAAAACGGGCTCCCAAACTCAGTTTTCGTCTGGGACGGCCTCCTGCAACCCTCTGCCAATAAAAACGGTGCTCAGAAAGGCTGAGTTTTCACTGCCACAGGCACTGTGGGCCAGTCCTTCGCTGTTTCCAGGGCAGCCCTGCGAGCCAGATCTAAGCACCCCATGGGTTCTTTTTAGACAAGCACCCATTTCAGACAAGTGACTGTTCAGTCTCTTCTTAAAAACCTCCAGTGATGAAGCACCCACGTCTGGAGGCAAGGCGTTCCACTGGTTAATTGTCCTCACTGTCAGGAAGTTCCTCCTCAATTCCAGGTTGTTTCTTTTCTTGAGTAGTTTCCTTCCATTGTTTCTTGTCTTGCCTTCTGACGCTTTGGAGAATAAGTTGTCCCCCACTTCTTTGTCTCTTTTCCTTGAAGATGTTTTTGCTTCTCATCCAAGAAGCTTCTTCAGAACCTCCAGAACTGAAGAAATTTCTTGGATGACAAACGAAACGTCTTCAAGGAACAAAACAAACAAACCCAAAACTGGCAAAAATGTTTAAAGATAAATCAACTAAATGTTGGAAATGTCAACAGACACGGGGATCGTATTAGCATATGTGGTGGACATGTGGGGAAGCAAAAAGATACTAGGCAAAAATTTGTATGTGGCTGGAGAAGTTGATGCAACAGCATATTGATTTAAAACCGGAATTGTTCCTGTTGGGGATTTTACCGGGAATTTATAGTAAAGAAACTGTCTATTTGATTATTCATGTAATAACTGCAAGCTAGAATTGTATTTGCACAAAATTGGAAAAGCGAAGAAATTCCTATAGATGAAAAAGTGATTAAGAAAATATTAGAATGTGCAGAAATGAACAGATTTAACACTTGCAATTCAAGAAAAGGAAGAATCAGATTATTATAATATATGGGAGTTATTTTATCAATGGTTAGAGAATAAATATGAAAGCAATAGATAAGTAAAGAAGAGAAATATTAGGTTTGTGTTATTTTATCAGTATTATTATTATTTAGTATTAATATAAGAATGAATGTAAGAAATAAATATGGTGGTAAGTTTAATTGTTAAGACACGAAGAATTTTATACCCAGGTGACACGCTGTTTAATGTAAGATGGAATGTTTGTATTAAAAGAAAGTTTAAAAAATTATAATTTTAAAAAAAAGCCCCTTTGGGATCAACCCCATTACCCATCACCCACTGCACATCAGTGCCTCATTTCTTGCAACCCTTATAGCAGATTGTAAGCACCCATTTAAATGAGGCACAAGCTCTTTTTGAATTCTAGGGCTTGAGAGCTGAGACCCACACAACCACTGAAAACTCTACAGCTCTTATTAGATCTCTTCAGACGGGGATGTTATTCATTAAATATGCTTCTGATAGCTTAATTCTCAGTTTGCAAAGCTTTCTGTTTATAGTTCTCTCCACTCCCCGGGAGATGCTTTAAACCAGATGTTTTCAAACTTGTTCAGGCTGCTGAACCTGTTAGTTTAAAAAAAAAATATCCCCGAAAACTCCGCTTTAAAGCAGTGTTTTTCCACCTTGGGCAACTTTGAAAATACATGAATTTCAACTTGCAAAACTCCCCAGCCTGGCTAGGAAATTCTGAGAGTTAAAATCCACACTGCTTAAAGTTGTCAAGGTTGAAAAAAAAACACTGCTTTAAACCAAGAGAATCCCCTCCCTTGCAAATGTTCTGAAATAGTATTGTCTAAAAAAAAATGCTACCCACATTGTATAAAAGTCCTTGTAAGTAACAATGGATTCACATGTTGTTTGAAGTGTGAATGTGGTTTGTTCGGGCTTAATGAGCATGACTAGCACCCAGCAGCACCCACAGTGCCCAGAATCACTCTCCCAAATTTGATATATAAAATAAATGAGTCCATAAAAATCAAAAGCCTTTGCACGGCTGGTCAAGTCAGGTTTACCTTAATGAGAGCGGGGAGGCAATGAGACCTAGTGGACGGAACCTAGAAAAATAGATTAATTTAGTCATGAGGTTCCAATGTCATTATTTCAGGAAACCGTGGTGATGCAAACCCCAGCAAACGCAAGCAATTGTATATTATTCAGTAAACCAACAAAAATAAGTTTTTAGTGTTAAGCAGGAACCCAACCTTTTTATACGTGTGTGTATGAGTGCAAGGCGTGCACACCCACCGATTTCTCTGAAATACATTTTTTTTTCAGAAAAAAATTTCCTTTTGCTTCCTGAAAAACTTTTGGTGATGATGATAGACCCTCTTCAAACTGAAGGCAAATATAATTTCACTATGACCACATCATGTGGGAATCTTGAGAAACATGAAATTAACTTTTAATGTACTTCATTGGATAATATTTGAGCCATGGTGGCGCAGTGGTTAGAGTGCAGTACTGCAGGCTACTTCTGTTGACTGCTGGCTGCCTGCAATTTGGCAGTTCAAACCTCACCAGGCTCAAGGTTGACTCAGCCTTCCATCCTTCCGAGATGGGTAAAATGAGGACCCAAAAATTGTAAGAGGAAATAGACTGACTCTGTAAACCGCTTAGAGAGGGCTGTAAAGCACTGTGAAGTGGTATATAAGTCTAAGTGCTATTTCCAACACATTATTTTATTTCAACAGGGCCCAAAGCATTTTACTGCTGAACTTCATTTGTACTGCTCCACAAATCTCACTGCCATGTGTTCAACAATAATCAGCCAGCATAGATGGACACCAGTTCAGTGATGTGGTGGCCTAGAGGTGGTGCTCTCACCTCACAACCTGGAGGCGGTGAGTGCCATCCTAGGTAGTGGCAGTTGTTTCTCTCTCTGGGTGCAATGAGTAATGATCTCAGGAAGACATCTGGTCTTTAAACGCTCGAGCTCTGATTGATGGATTTCAGTTGCCCTGATGCCATTTTTCCATTGTGGCAATGCCTTGGTGAAATCGTACACCATGTTCTTCTCTGACTGCTCCTAGATTTTCAAGAAAGAAGTTCAAGTGTGAATGTAGAAAATGAATCTTCAGTGACATCTTGCACATCGTGATCATGTATGCTGTAAAAAGTTTGTCAACCAGCTGAATGTAATTTGTTGCTTTGTAGTTGCCAAGAAAATTCTGAATAACATCCTTGATTGCTTTCCAGGCAATTTTCTCTGGCCCCACTAGCAGATCTTCAAACCGCTTGTCACTGATAATATATCTGATCTGTGGACCAACAAAAATGCCTTCCTTAATCTTGGCATCAGTTATTCTCGGAAACATCTATTTCAAATAATGAAAACCTTCACCTTCACAAAACTTTTCATCAGTCTGAGTTTTATGTGAAGCAAAGGGAAGAATACCTTTGCCAGGTCAACGAGTGGTTCATATGCTGCTTTTTTCTGTCCTGAAACCAAATTCTTTCAGAGTGGCCACTCTTTTGCACTGCTGTACCATTTGCATGTGTATCAACAGTATTTGGTATATCTGAGCTGTATCCCAAGCAGCAAATCTACTACTTTTAGATCACCACAGGTTTTTAAGAAGATTGGACAGCCATTTGTCTGAAATGGCATAGGGTTTCCTGCTGAGCAGGGGGTTGGACTACAACAGCGGTCACCAGTGGTCCACGAGAAAATTCTGGTGGTCTGCAGAAAAATCTGGACATTATTTGCATTTTTTATGTTTTATTACCATGTTTCTCCGGGACTTATTTTCTTTTAGGCTTGAAAATAAGCACTTGGCCTTATTTTTGGGGAGGTCTTATGTTTTTTGAGGTGCAGGAGGCATTGAGCGTGATCACCTCGAGGCTGCTCGGCCCCTCAATCCACGCGGCCCATGGATCAGCTGAGCCAGCGAGGGCCGGGAATTCTTATTTCTACCATAAGCACATTCTTTCCACAATTATCCTTTTCTCAAGCAGCAGCAGCATCCAGGGTGGGGAGCCGATTCCAATGGGCCGCATAGCTTTCTGCCTCATCGTAGCAAGCAGCCTGAGCAACACCCGAATTCCAGGCCTGGCAGAGCACAAACTTGTGGCCGCCGCCTGCTCCAAAGCCACAAAGTCAGCTGAGGAAGAGAGGGGCCCTCGACTGCAAGATTGTCTGGTGCTGTGGGTAGGGCTGGGGTTAGCAAGAGTGTGCCAAAAACATCTCCAGGCACCTGGAAAGACAGAACTCCCGGCCCTCGCTGGCTCAGCTGATCCGCGGGCCGCAGTTAAGGGGCCCAGCAGCCATGAGGTGACCGGAGAAGAGAAGGGCTGCCTCCTCTGCTGGCCACGCCCACCCCCTTCACTAGGCCTATTATTTTACAAATGTATTTATCTTTTTAAAAAGTTCATATTAGTGGTCCGCGGGATTTAAAATTATGAATTTACTGGTCCCTGAGGTCCGAAAGATTGGCAACCGCTGGACTAGAAGAACTCCAAGCTCCCTTCCGACTCTGTTATTCTGTTATTCCAGATGTACTTGATGTACTGCATGTGTTTCAACAACAGTTCCACGTTTCTATGTGTTTCTTTCATGTGCGCCGCTTATCTAACAGGAACAGAAGGCTGTACATTGCCATTATGTTACAAGGCAGCTTAACACGGATGAATCAATAAAGAGACGCCATTCTAGGGGGCCGTGCTCACCATCCAAAGCTGTGAACAAACCGTCAATGTCAGCACAGAAAACGAGGTTGTCAAGCTGTGCGAAGAAATTTGCTAAACCATCTTGGTGGCTTTGGAAGACAGACGTTTTCATATCTTGCAATAGCAAGGACCGTCCTTGCAGACTTGAACCCAGTAGTTCTGTTTCTGATTTTGACAAACCCAAGTCCTTGACCAGGCCATTTACGTCTGTTCTATGAGATGAGGCTGACCAAACATACACAGTTAAAATCAGGAACTCTGTCACTGTTCATGCCTGGCTGGTGCATTGCAGCATCTTCACCTGTTTCGCCTAAGCTCCATTTCTCTGCTGGTTTCAGTACTGGCAGATCGTCATCATTCGGCATTGGTATCATGGCTGGAGGCAGGTTGGGGTATTTAATTGATTTCTTATTTTTAGCAGAGAAACCAGTGACATTAGTTAGACAGAAGCCATGTGAACATTCTGTTTTCGCCATATCGTTGGGACAGCAACCAGAATTGACTTCTGGGTTCCTTTGAGCCAAGCTCTAAGAGTAACAAACACCTTGATCCCCAACCTTACAATCAAAACAGAGTGCATGCACTTTCTTAACAATTCCAGTCATGGTGCGTCTTTGGGGCTTAAGCATGTACACGCCAGAATGTATCACATCTGTTCAGACATTAGGGAGACATTTCTGCTGTCCCCAATTGTCCTATAACAAATCTAGAACCAGTTTACTAGTTATGTAAATTACGCGTACATAGACAATGCTTTGCCGTGCATCAAAATATATTGAAATTGATATCAACAAAATGACAGCATCTGGGCATGTGAGCCTTTCCAGGCAGCATCCATCCAGCCTAGGCATGCCCAAAACTGTACCAGTTCCGCAAATGTTATGCAGATATGCCCCAGTGCATGCCTGAACATACATGAGCTACACAACGCATCTTACAACACAAGAGAAAATCAGTAAACTTTAAAAATATATGCAAGAAGAAATTACAAAACCAGAAGATTTATATAAAAAGGTTGAATTTCAGGTTAGTTTCAGGATTAACAGCCAAAAATCTATAGTATACACATATACCCAAAAGTGTTCAGGAAGCAAAACCTTTTGTTATCCAGGACATGTACCCAACCTAAAGAGCCTTGGTGGTGCAGCAGACTAAGTGCTGTTATGTAGCACTTAGCTGCCAGCTGCCTGCAATTAGTGCGAGTTCAAATCTCACCAGGCTCAAGGTTGACTCAGCCTTCCATCCTTCTGAGGTAGGTAAATTGAGGACCCGGATTGTGGGGGCAATAAGGTGACTTTGTAGAAACACCGCTTATGGGGGGGGGGGAAGCCCTAATAAGCAGGTATATACAAAAGAATGAAGGCTATTGCTATAAGTGCATTGTAAGCCGCCCTGAGTCTTCGGAGAAGGGCGGCATATAAACTGAACTAATAAATAATAAACCTTTTTACAGTACTGTCTCGTGGGTGTGTAGGTGTGCACATCTTGGGTCTGCATTATACATATATACTTAGTCGTGTATGTATGTATGCAAGGTGTGCACACCTACACCCACCGATTTTAAAATCACCAAACAGCCCCCCCCCCCCCGTGGCAGGCAACTTCGAAGGTAGCACAACCCACAACAAGTCTCCTAATATTTAAAGATAAGACTCCAAAAGGTCCCTAGAGTCCATGACAGATTTGCAAGATCCCCACGACTTTTACCTTTCCACTACCGGAGGTGGGAAAGGCTTGGAAAACCAGAAAAAATGGGACATTTTTTTTTAAAAAAATCCCTCCTCCGATAGGAAAAGCCACAGAAACCAACCAAAGTCAAAACGTCGGATTGGAAATCTGATTTTTGGGGGGGAGCGGGGGGAGGAAAGTTGTTGCTTTTTGTAGTCACAATAAACACATCAGCAGGGAGGGGCGCCCCGGGCAGCCTTCCCTGCCCATTGCCAGGATCTGAGATCGCAATTTTCTTGCCTTGCTCTGTTGTTTATTTCTACGCTGCCGTTTTCTATCCCGCTTTGCAATTTGGGGTCCCTCTGCACACAAACCCCACCTACCTCTATTTCTCCCCCGCCCCAAATCACCGCCTCCCCCAACCCCCCTTTCCTCTCCCCGCGCCAGGCACTCACCTGCCTTCGCTCGCTTGCCCGCCCGCAAAGCTTAATTCAAAACCTCACTTTTGCTAGAGAGAGACGGACAGGAAGTGCCGTATTTATTTATGGCATCCAATTCTCTCCCCTTATTCTCCCATCCCCCCTACCCCGAAATCTCCTGCCCCTCTAGCCGCGCCAGCTTCATGGTTTCCACCCTTTAGAGGGCGAACCAGCGGCAAGTTCTGCTTTGGCCGGAGGAATCAATGGAAGAGGGTCTCCCGTTTGAAAGAGGACCCCACAACGCCCTCTCTCTCCCCCTCCTACACTTCGCCTCTTAGGGGCCTCCTGAGGGGAGCTGCACCCCCAAAGTAAGGAAGCTCCGTTTGTTGAATTGGAATTTATGGCCACACAGATCATACAGTCGACGGCTGGGATTCTTAATTCTTTTTTTCCCTAAAGTTCAACTGTACTTCTCAATTGGAATCTGGGGTTCTATGTAACAGAAGAACGGAATAGCAAAGTTGGAAGGGACCATGGAGGTCTTCTAGTCCATCCTCCTGCTTAGGCAGGAAGCTCTATGCCAGTTCAGACAAATGGTTGTCCAATCTCTTCTTAAAAACCTCCAGTGATGGAGCACCCACAACTTCTGGAGGCAAGTCATTCCATTGATTAATTGGTCTAACTGTTAGGAAATTTCTCCTTAGTTCTAGATTGCTTCTCTCCTCCATTAGCTTCCATCCATTGCTTTTGGTCCTGCCTTCAGGTGCTCTGGAGAGTAGGTTGACTCCCCTCTTCTTTGTGGCAGCCCCTTAGAAGACTGCTATCATGTCACCCCTAGTCCTTCTTTTCACTAGACTAGACAGACCCAATTCCAGCAACCGTTCTTCATACATTTTAGGCTTTAGTCCCCTAATCATCTTTATGGCTCTTCTCTGCAGTTTTTCTAGAGTCTCAACGTATTTTTTTTGTATCGTGGTGACCAAAATTGGATGCAGTATTCTAAGTCTTAACAAGGACTTATAAAGTGGAATTAACAATTCATATGATCTTGATTCTATTCCTCTTTTAATGCAGCCTAGAACTGTGTTGGCTTTTTTGGAAGCTGCAGCAAACTGCTGGTCGTTATTTAAGTGATTGTCCACTAGGACTCCAGATTCACTCTAGCTATTAGTACTATGTCAGGCTTCCAGGGGTCACATATGGGGGAGGGGGACTGAGAGGGTGCAACCCTTCAATTGGACTCATGTCTGTGAAAATCCCCTTCAGCAGAAGACCGGAGAGTATTTCTGCATCCTTTAATTCAATGTTTCATAAATGAGTTATGTCTAGGTTTAGACTATCAAAGAGAAGGGTTAAGGGGGACATGATAGCTTCTCTTCCGGTGCACCTGAGGATCTGTCACAAGGAAGAGAGGATTGACTTATTCTCTAGAGCACCAGAGGGTAGGACAAGAAGTAATGGGTGGAAGCTTGTCAAAGAGAGATCCACGCTAGAAGTAAGGAGAAATTTTCTGATGGTGAGAAGAATTAACCAATGGAATATCTTGCCTCTTGGGAGTTGTGGGTGTTCCATCACTGGAGATTTTCAAAAATAGATTGGACAACCATTTGACAGATGGTATAAGGTCTTCTGCCTCGGGCAGGGAGTTAGACGAGAAGACCTTCAAGGTCCCTTCCAGCCCTATGATTCTATATTCTTAGCAATTTAAAGAAGTGGAGACTTCAACTGCCAGAGTTCCCCAGTCAGCATAATTTACACTGATTTTTGATTTCCTCCTCTGCAAAGCTTACATTTCCCAGGTCCTTTCCAGTCTCCAACTTTTCTTTTTTCCCCTTTCAATTATTAGTTTCAGTAATACAGTTGCATGTAACTTAACCTCTAACCACTTCCCCATATAAGAATTTTGCAGCACCCATTCCCAATGCAAAAACAGAAGTTCAAAAATGTTACCCCCATCTTCAGATTTAAGATTGTGGCCCCTCTGACTTTGACTCTAAGCCATAAACCATGATTTTGAAAACACAATGGCTGGGATCACTGCATGCAACAGTAAGCTATAATTAAACCATCTTAAGACTGGTATATCTAACTTAAAACAAACTAGCCTTTGTTAAGCTATCAAAAATATTTGTTACAGCTAAACTATCAAGCGGAGAAACCTCCCTAGAAAATAGGCAAATATAGTGAAATAGGAGTGGAGTTTTAAGAAGCTCCCGGGGAGAATCTATAAAACCTTAGTAAGACCACATCTAGAATACTGCATCCAGTTTTGGTCACCACACTATAAAAAAAGACAATGAGACTCTAGAAAGAGTGCAGAGAACAGCAACAAGGATGATAAGGGGACTGGAGACTAAAACATATGATGACCGGTTGGTGGAATTGGGCATGGCTAGTCTAGTGAAGAGAAGGACCAGAGGAGACATGATAGCCTTGGATAGTACAGTGGTCTAAAGCCCTGTTATTAACATCAGCTGCCTGCAGTTATTGCAGGTTCGAATCTCACCAAGGCTCAAGGTTGACTCAGCCTTCCATCCTTTCTAAGGTAGGTAAATTGAGGACCCAGTTTGTGGGGGCAATAAGCTGACTTTGTATAAATATACAAAAGTATGAAGGCTATTGCTTAGCACATTGTAAGCCACCCTGAGTCTCCGGAGAAGGGCGGCATATAAATCAAATTAAAAAAAAAAAAAAAATAGCTGTGTCCCAATATTTGAAGGGCTGTCACAGAGAGGAGGGGTTCAAGCTATTTGCCAAATCACCTGAAGGCCAGAAAAGGAATAATGGATGGAAACTGATCAAGGAGAGATTCAACCTAGAAATAAGGAGAAATTTTCTGTTTCTGAATGAGAACAATCAACCAATGGAACTACTTGCCTTCCGATGTTGTGGGTGCTTCATCAATGGAGGCTTTCAAGAAGCCATCGGTCAGAAATGATGTGGGGGGGGGGGTTAGACTAGATTACCTCCAAGGTCCTTTCCAATTCTTGTTATTCTGTTAATCCGAGGCTTTGATGAACATGACAATAGAGGCGTCGCTGTGACGTCCCGCCAGCCCCGCCCCTTTCGAATCTCCGCGGGATCTTGTCACGATTCATCGAACAAAGAGGCGCCGCTTGCAACTCAATAGCCCCGATGCTCTTTTTGTCATTTTGTCGTCCCCCCACAACCCGTGACGCCTCCGCGCCGTCCTTTTATGCCTTTCCCCGCATCTGGATTGCGGAGCTGGGTGCTATGCTTGAACATGGAGGTTCAATTTTCTATAGAAATAGTGAGCTCTGCAAGGACCAGCTGTTGTATACTTTCCTTTACCAGGAGAGCGTTAAATAAGTGCAGTTTTTTTTTAAAAAAAGAAATTATTTACTCAAGGATAATTTCCCTTTAACCTCCCCCCCCCTCCCCCTTCCTGGATTTCTTATTTTCTGATCTGATCATTTTTTGAAAGTTTCAAATTTAACTTACTCTTTCCGAACTGTTGAGATTCTCCCAGCAAAATTAAACAACGGCAACACCAAACTAAAAGTTTTATCCAAAGGAGCTGCAGGAAAAGGAATTCAGTAAGAGGAAGCGGGGGGGGGGGTCTACATCTCTGGATCTACTCTAGCTGCTGAACTTTGTGCTTTTAACCCGTTCATCTTCTTGGAAAGTTTTACTAACATGATTGTAAAATGATCTCCCAACCAACCCTACTTCCTTTATGCAGAATTCAGTGGCCAGAACAGCATTTTACAGCACAGATTTAAAGCAACATGGAAACAAGCAAACAAAAAGTACTGTATTTACAATAACTATTCCATTTTGGAATAAGTTTGCCTGGAGATTAACTTTAGTTAGCCTTTGTTATAACTGGAACCAGAAGAGTATTCAGAACTGCTCCTAAACTGGTTTTGAGGAAGTGTATTTAAACCAGATCCAGGTACAAAGGATTTTCCAGCAGTATTGTATGACAATAAATACAGGTAGACTTCGATTTACAACAGTTCGTTTAGTGACCATTCAAAGTTACAATGGCAGTGAAAAAAGTGACTTATGACCGTTTTTCAGTTACAACCATTGCAGCCTCCCCATGGTTATGTGATCAAAATTCAGATGCTTGGCAACTGACTCGTATTTATGACTGTTGCTGTGTCCAGGGATCCTCTTTTGCAACCTTCTGACAAGCAAAACCAATGGGAAAGCCAGATTCCCTTTACAACTGTGTCACTGACTTAACAACTGCTGTGATTCACTTAACAACTGAGGCAAGGAAGGTCATAATATGGGGCAAAACTCATTAACAAACGTCTCACTTAACAATGGAAATTTTGGACTCGATTGTGGTTATAAATCGAGAACTACCTGTAGGTGCATGTTGTTGATATAAAATTGCTAAACTAGATATGCTCAAATGTATGGATCCAGTGACTGTATGTAAGGAAACTTCTAAGCTTTTAGGGCAATAGACATGGTAGGCTGGGAATTCTGGGAGTTGAAGTCTACGCACCTTGAAATGGCCAAATTTGAGAAACCCTGCTCTAAGCTGGCCACTTTGAGGTGGATTCAGGGGTGAAATGCTCCTGGTTCGGACCGGATCACCCGATCCGGTAGCGATGGAGGTGGATGGTTCGGAAAACTGGTAGCAAAAATCTCTGCCCCCCCCCTCAGCTGAGCCGCACAATCATCAGAGGCTTTTTTTTTTACTTTTAAAAGCATTTTTTCTACAATCTCTTCGGCTGAAAAAATGCTTTTTTTAAAAAAAAGCCTCTGATGATCACGTGGCTCAGCTGGGATCATCAAAGATCCCAGTTGAGTTGCCTGATCGGCAGAGGCTTTTTTTCTTTTAAAAGCCTCTGACAATCCCAGCTGAGTTGCCTGATCGTCAGAGGCATTTAAAAAAAAAGCCTCGGACGATCAGGCAACTCATCTGGGATCGTCACGAGCCTTTTGAAAGCATTTTTTAATAACCTCTTCGCCAAAGAGGTTGTAGAAAAAAATGGTTTTAAAAGTTAAAAAAAAAAATTAGGCACGGCCACCCAGTCACATTAACCCCCTCCCCACCAAGCCACGCCCACAGAACCGGTAGTAACAAATTTTAGATTTCACCACTGGGTGGATCATGGGGACTCTGTAACAATGTGTGCCAAATAATTTCATTTTTGTAAACCAAAAGCCGATTCTCAGTGGTCTTTGCTGGAAAATGAAGGAAGAACAAAATATGGTAAGAGATATTCGTCAAAGTAGAATTAAAGGAGGAGCTCAGAGAAAAATACAATAACAAAAACATTCATGAAAGATTGCAAACTTTATACAGGTAGTCCTCAACTTACAATGATTGGTTTAGAGACTGAAGTTACTGCAATGGCTCTGCAAAAAGTAACTTGTTTTTCATACTTATGACTGTTGCAGGTATCCCCATGGTCATATGATCAAATTCAGATGCTTGGTAACTGACTCATGATGGTTGTAGTGTCCCGGGGTCATGTGAAATCCTTTTGTGACCTTCTGACAAGTGAAGTCAATGGGGAATCCAGTTTCATTTAACAACTGTGTTACAAACAGCTGCAGTGATTCACTTAACAACAGTGGCAAGAAAGGTTGCAAAATAGGGCAAAACTCCCTTGACAAATGTCTCACTTAACAATAGAAATGTTGGGTTTAATTGTGATCATACCTCGAGGACTACCTGTATGGAATTTTTGCTGAAAGAAGAAAAAAAAGTGGGATAATTTACAAGTTTGAGGATTTAAAAAAAGGTGGACTAAGTGAGGGGCTGAAGGGATGCCTATAACATTTATGAGGGAGACAGGATTAAAAGGTTATAATTATCTGTTGAAGAGAGGTTAGAATTCTTTATATTTAATCACTTGGGTGTTCTTTTGTCTTTTTTTCCTTTAAATTTGTCTTTTATTTTATATAAAATTCTCCATACAGGAAGTCATTGACTTATGACCATTATGGTCACAAGTCAGGGGTCCCCAATAACCAGGCTGCAATCCATCTCAGGACTTGAGCTGTTTGGAATCAGGTTGTGGAAATGGTGTGCATGGATACATGCGCACATCCCCACTTGTGTGAACAGTGAGTGAGCACATACGAGGAAGTTTCTCCTTAATTCCAAGTTCCTTCTCTCCTCGATTAGTTCCATCCACTGTTTCTTGTCTGGCCTTCTGGTGCTTTGGAAAATAAGTTGACCCCCTCTTCATTGTGGCAGCCCCTCAAATACTGGAATACTGCTATGTCACCGGTAGTCCTTCTTTTCTCTAGACTAGCCATACCAAACTCCTGCAACTGTTCTTCATATGTTTTAGTCTCCAGGCCTTTAATCCCCTTCATTGCTCTTCTTTGCACTTTTTCCGAAGTCTCAGTATTTGTTTTATAATGTGGTGACCAAGTTTGTGCCATGTTGCCTCTGGCACAACAGCTTCTGGATTAAAAAAATATGTCATTATGAAATAGATATCCCAGAGAGGCATACAACTGGTCCTTGCTTAACTGTGGTAATTTTCATCACTAAGCAATGCAGGAGTAAAGAGCAAGGGACACAATGACTCAGCAGTTAAAAGTGCTGAGTTTGTCAGCGGAAAGCTGACAGCCTGTGTTTGAAACCCGAGCGCTATGTGACAGGGTGAACTCCAGGGGTAAAATACACTTACCTTCGCTACTGGATCGGAAATGTGAGCGTCCGTGCCTCTTCTGCACATGCACAGAGTGTCAGTGCACAGGACATGATGATGTCCATGCGGGTGGGTGGAGTGTCCCGCCACTGGCCCTACTGCATCATGTGAGCCGGATAGATCCAGCTGAATTTCACCACTGGTGAACTCCCATTACTTGCTCCAGCTGCTGTCTGTCAACCCTGAAGCTGGCCTGGCATGACTCAGGCCATTTTCTTTCTTGTTGCTTCAATGCTGACACAGCCTGGAGTTGAGGGGTGTGGAGGTGGATAGTAGAGATAGTTGGGGCTGCTGTAGTCAAAATTATTTTCCCTGGGAACCAAGGACATTTGGGCAGGTGTTTGGAAGGAGGAGATTGGGATCATCTAACAACTGGATTGTGTACTGATTGGGCCTTGTGACCGATGACTCTGGGGAAGGGACAAAACGTTTACTTTTAATTAGGTGAAAATCAGCAGGACGTTTAGAGCTGGTTTTCACCAAGTTTGTGCCAATATGATATAGCCCAATAAATTGTTCTCTGAGGAAAATGCCTGCCTCTAAGTTCTCATTGTTGTGGATGTATTACTTGGAGTCCTGACACTGTCCACCTAAGGGTTCAAAAGCTTGCAAATGCGAGTAGATAAATAGGTACCACTTTGGTGGGAAGAACAATCTTCTGTGCATCTCAGCATATAGTCATGTTGGACACATAACCATGGAAGCATCTTCAGACAACATTGGCTCCCTCGGCTAAGAAACGGAGGTGAGCATCTTCCCCCAGAGTCAGAAATGCCTGAACAGAGGAAACCTTTACCTTTTATCATTAGTAAAGTGAAATACAAGTAGTTCTCGATTTACAACAGTTCATTTAGTGACCGTTCAAAGTTACAACATCATTGAAAAAGTGACATACAACCGTTTTTCACCGTTACAACCATTACAACATCCCCATGGTCATGTGATGAAATTCAGTTCCTTGGCAACTGACTCATGTTCATGACGGTTGGAGTGTCCTCGGGTCTTGTTATCACCTTTTCTAACCTTTTAACAAGCAAAGTCAATGGGGAAGCCAAATTCACTTAACAACCCTGTTACTAATTTAAGAGGTGCAGTAATTAACTTAACAACTGTGGCAAGAAAAGTCAGAAAATGGGGCAAAACTCACTTAACAAAGTCTCAGCAACAGGAATGTTGGGTTCAATTGTGGTTGTAAATCGAGGATTACCTGTATCACACATCAGCAATTTCAGCACTCCCTGCTACTGTCATTAAGCGAGGACTTCATTGCAATTTCCTGCTGGCTTCTAATAAGCAAAGGCAACAAGTAAGTATCAGGAAGTTAAAAGTCCTGGGGAAATTGGCAAACAGGCTGGCAAGTAAATAAGTGGCTACTGTTCTGCAAGCATGGCTGAGCCGGAGTGGTTGTCAACGACTGTAGGAGTGTCCACCAGTGCCTGCTGTGGTACCTGCACCATGTGGCTAGGAAGGTAGATATGCACTATAGAGTGAGGGCAGAGTGGTGCTGTGGATGCTCCTTAAGAGAGAATGTGATGGTGTGAGTAACTTTTGACCTTTCCTGTTGGCTTCTTTATTGACCTTGCTTGTGGGAAGTCAGCAGGGAAGATTGCAAGTTGTGATTCCACAACCATGGGAGAAGATTGGGAGAAAGATGGGATGGGATAGGATAGAATTCTTTATTGGCCAAGTATGATTGAACACACAAGGAATTTGTCTCTAGTACATAAGCTCTCTGTGTACAAATAAGTAACAAATAATAAATCATTATCATAAAATACAGTTAACATAAATCATAAGATACAACTTTCAGTGATAGTCAATCAATCAGAATAGAGCTGGAAAGGGCTTTGGAGGTCTTCTACTTCAACCCCCTGCCCAGGCAGGAAACCCTACACCCGTGATGGCGAACCTATGGCACAGGTGCCACAGGTGGCACCCGGAGCCATATTGGTGGGCACACAAATGTTGCCCTAGCTCAGCTCCAGTGCGCATGCTCGCACCGGACAACTCATTTTCAGTCCTTCCAGTCCCACCGGAAGTCGGGAAACTGACTGTTTCTGGCCTCCGGAAGGCCTCTGGGTGGGATGGGGAAGGCTGTTTTTGCCCTCCCCAGGCTCCTAGAAAGCCTCTGGAGCCTGGGGAGAGGGAAAAACGGGCCTACCAGGCCCACCGTGCCATCGCGTGCCAAAAGCAGGGGGAAGTGTGGGGGGGGTCATGTGCGCATGCACGGGAGGGCGGGGCGCATTGAATTATGGATGTGGGCACACGTACCCATGACCCTCCCACTCCCCCCACTTTTGGCACACAACGGCAAAAAGGTTAGCCATCACTGCCCTATACCATTTCAGACAAGGTACTGTCCAGTCTATTCTTAAAACCTCCAGTTTTTAAGAAGCACCCACAACTTCTGAAGGCAAGCTGTTCCACTGATTAATTGTTCTCACTGTTAGGAAGTTTCTCCTGAATTCCAGGTTGCTTCTCTCCTTGATTAGTTTCCATCCATTGTTTCCTGTCCTGCCCTCAGGTGCTTTGGAAAATGAGTTGACCCCTCAATCTTTGTGGCAGCTTCTGGAATTCCAGTGAATACTGCTATCATGTCCCCCCACCCAACCCCCCAGTCCTTCTTTTCTCCTGCAACCATTCTTCATACTATTAAGTTTTAGTCTTCAGGCCTGTAATCAATCATCTTAGTTTAACAAGCAGTAACAAGCAGGCATTTCCAAGAGGAAGAGATCACAGCAGGAGTTGCAAATAAACCTGGAGATCTTGAGATCAAAGCCACAATCCCTCTTCTCCTCAACTCAGTATTCCTACAGCTCTTCTCCACCAGGTTCATCTGCAAGGCAGAAAAGCTTTTCATTTGAAATATTACACTGCCTTTTTTCACTGGGCCTCGGGCCTACTCCCCACAAGCCCATCACCTATTTCACAGGTAAATTTTCAAGATCTCATGGAAGCAGCCATCATTTTCAGCGCACCCACAATCCCTTAAGGTGGTCTGCACAGTGTTAAGGTAGCAAAACAGAGCAGTTTCTCCCTCTCCTGCATGACAATGACCCAGAAGCGGCCGCCATTTTGGCCCTGAGGCAGTCGTGGCAAAATGGCTGCCACTTCCACAAATCCACCTCAGGGCCGAGCGATGAATCCCAGGCAGAGTGAAAATAACGGCTGCTTCCATGAAACAGTCATACGGCCGAGAGATTTCCGTCCAACCCTCCTTCCCCAATATAAGGTTCAGATGTCTTCAAAAGAAAAAGAGGAGGATGCTGTGAGGCCTGGTAGGGTTGGACTTCGACCTAAGAACTACAGGGACCCTGTTTTAGGAAGGAGAGACCTGGGGCGACTCTGTGAGGGAAGGAAAGTCCTGGGGAGACCTAAGAGATGGGTTATGGGAAGCCTTTGGAAGGAAAGCCTAAGTCTACAATTAAACAAAGCAGTCTCGTTTAACAGCTGCTGCAAGGTGTAATCGTAATTGGTAGGCCCCGTGACAGAATGGCCTAAATAAGGCCTGCAGGGAGCCAGTGGGAGTGGGAAAAGGCCTGGGGGATACTCTGTGGGAAGGCCGGGGGGGGGGGGCTTCCCACAGAGCAAATTGGTAACATTTCACCCCTGCCTTGGGGGAACCAGAGCAATAGGTGTCTTGGGGGGTGGGCATGGAGGAGCCTAGGGATGCCTGGGGGGAAGCGGGCAAGCCTGGGCCTGGGCTAAGCCTCCAAGAGTTTTCCTGAACACTGAGGTAGCCAGTGTCCTACTCAGCAACTTGCACATTCATTTAATAGCTGCATAACAGAAAGTATGGGATGGGGTTAGTTAACCAAGGCACTGTCGCCATTGCTAAATGCATCCATAATAGTTAGTTCTCGTTACAGTTGTATCTCGAGGATTACTTGTATGCTGGCTGGGAAATTGTGAGGTTCAAAATCTGGAGTTCACCAGATAGAAGGCTGAAACTCCACATGTTGGAATTCCATAATCAAAATACAAAAATTTGAATTTGAATTTCAAGCTTTCTGTAAACTGTTCAATATTTGCCCCATGTGCATTTTCTTGTGAGCAATCAAGAGATTATTTACGCCTAAAGCATTGTTCACAAGCTGGACATTTGAAAGGTGTGTAAAGCTTAGATGAAATACTGAAATCTTTCCCACAATCCAGACACTTATACGGCTTCTCTTCTGTGTGAGTCCTCTGGCATATCAACAGGTAGGAATTCTGACTGAAACCTTTCCCACAATTAGGACATTAAAAGGGATTCTCTCCTGTGTGAGTCCTCTGGTGTTTCACCAGGCTGGAATTCTGACTGAAACTTTTCCCACAATCAGGACATTCAA
>WNWU01000307.1:102896-120045 GCA_012654045.1 Ptyas mucosa
GGTAGGAATTCTGACTGAAACTTTTCCCACAATCTGGACATTCATAGGGTTTCTCTCCTGTGTGAGTCCTTTGGTGTTTCATCAGGTTGGAATTTTGACTAAAGCTTTTCCCACAAATAGGACATTCAAAGGGTTTCTCTCCTGTGTGAATTCTCTGGTGGTTCACAAGGTAAGAACAGTAACTGAAACTTTTCCCACACTCAGGACATTCAAAGGGTTTCTCTCTTGTGTGAGTCCTCTGGTGTATCATTAGGTGGGAATTCATACGGAAACTTTTCCCACAATCTGGACATTCATAGGGTTTCTCTCCTGTGTGAGTCCTCTGGTGGCTCACCAGGTTAGAACGGTAACTGAATTTTTTCCCACAATCTGGACACTCATATGGTTTCTCTCCTGTGTGAGTCCTCTGGTGGCTCACCAGGTTAGAACAGTAACTGAAACTTTTCTCACAATCTGGACACTTGTGTGGTTTGTCTCCTGTGTGAGTCTTTTGATGTTTCACCAGACTGGAACTGAGACTGAAGTTTTTCCCACAATCAGGACATTCAAAAGGTTTTTCTCCTGTGTGAGTCCTCTGGTGTGCCACCAAAGAGGATTTCTGACTGAAACATTTCACACACTCTGGACACTTGTACGGTTTGTCCCCTGTGTGAATCCTCTGGTGATTCACCAGGTTAAAATGGTAACGGAAATGTTTCCCACAATCTGGACACTCAAACCGTTTCTTTCCTGTGTGAGTTCTCTGGTGGTTCTCCAGGCTGGAATTGAGACTGAAACTTTTCCCACAATGTGGACATTGAAAAGGTTTTTCGGGACATTTAAAGGGTTTCTCTTCTGTGTGAAAGCTCTGTTGTATCACCAGGTGGGAATTTGCTGTGAAACTTTTCCCACAGTCTGGACACTCATATGGTTTCTGCCTGGTATGAATCCTCTGATGTATCACAAAGTTGCCATACTTGCAAAAGCATTTACCACATTGGGAGCAGTTGTAGGGCATCTCTACTAGGAGGATCCTTCTATGAAGTGCAAGGGAGCTATTCTGAGTAAAGTTTTGCCATATTTGGAGTATTTATATGACTTTTGTTCATTGTATCCTCTTGTGATTTGAACTCTTACTTTTCCCACAATTAGGCACATCTATGCAGCTTTTCCATCACTGACATTCTTCAGGACGTCAAAAATATGTGTGATTTCTTATTTTGTTGGTCCCTGCATTCCTGCCTGCCATATGTGACTATGCAATTGATATTTTCTTCCTCACTGGCTTCCAGATATTTCCTTCTTTTTCTGAAGGGAAAAATGATCTCCTTTGACCTTTTCGAGTAACAATTCTTAAATTTTATACAATCTACTTTTTCCAGCTGCAAATCTCTTCATGATTTTCTCTTTTCTGTCTCTTACCTGCTGATGAAGTAGATGAATTCTGTGGATTTCTGAAGGAAATAGAAAATATTTTTATTTCTGCTTCAATTTGCTTTGGTTTTCAATGTTGCTTGTTATTCTCAGTTGTCCAGTGTGCTTATATTGGCATCATCTTTGTCTATAAGATTCAAAAGAAAGTGTAAGTTTTATTGTTTATGAAAGGGTTGCAGAAGATGTGAAAAAAAGAAGTACAGGTAATCCTTTAGGTACGACAGGCCATTCAACGAATTTCTGAAGTGACAACACTCCCCCAAATGCTAAATACGAATCCGCTTCAAAGTTTAATTTTTGCAGTGCCTCTCACCCCGAGGTCCTTGACTCCTTCACTGCAGAGGTGCTGCAGCTTACCCACCCACCTATTTCCCTTCCATCTTGCCCAGTCAGTCCTCACAATCCCCAGACCCCAGTATGTTGGCCTGCTTTGCAATATACTATACATTCTTCCCCAACCCCACTCCTCCATCACCATTCACTTACAAAATTTCTGAGGAACTCAGGAAGTCAGCTGGGCCACGTGGCATAATCAAGAAGAAGAAATATAAACTCTTTTGTTTCCATGGCAATCCTTTCACTCCAGCCAGCATGAATCGTTAGTGATTTACCCTGGCTGGGGAGGAAAGGATTGTCATTGAAACAAGAGATCAGATGTCTGCTTTGCTCTATCAGTGCTAGCTTTACACTAGTCTTACGCTGGTAGAGCAAAGAAGAAATCCCATCTCTTTTGTTTCCATGCCAATGATCCCAAGCTCACCAGCAAATCTACAACAGAATGGCTGAAAAAGAAAAGAATCAAGGTGTCACAATAGGAAGTCCAGACTTCACCCCAATTGAAATGCTGTGGGTGGGACCTCTAGAGAGCTGAGCATAAACAAATGCCCACAAACCGCAATGAACTGAAACAATGTTGTAAAGAAGAGTGGGCCAAAATTCCTCCGCAACAATGCAAGAGACTGTTTTTGGTCATACAGAAAACAATTCCTTGAAGTTATTGCTCCTAAAGGTGGCTCTACAAGATATTGAATCATAAGGTGTTAGTTTTCACACATTGCTCCTCCATTTTGGCTTTCCTTTTGTAAAATACATGGCGACCAGTGGTGGCTTGCTACCGGTTTGGCCCGGTTCGGCTGAACCAGTAGTAGCGGTGGTGGGAGGCTCCGCCCACCCGCCCGGACATCATCAAATACACTCTGCGCATGCGCAGAATTGGTGCGTGCTCATGAACCATTAGCAAAGGTAAGTGAAACCCACCATTGATGGTGACGTGATGTAATATGTCATGTGTTGTTGTTCACCTGAAGTTGTATTTACTGATATATAAAACAATACAACTCAAAGCGGGTGTACTTTGTTTTCCACATGACTGCATATCTGGAAGCACTGGGGATAGATTATCCAACTGCAAAATTACATTTATACCTACAAATGTATATATCTGAAAAATCCATGTTTTCAGCTTGAAAAATGTCCCAAAATGGTTACAGTTAAACCTTCTGAACCAAGCAACAGGGAGAAAGCAGAACTACTTAACTCATTTTTTGCATCTGTTTTTACACAAAAGGAAGAAACAGTCCAACCTATCAAAAACAGCACCACAAAAAACAGATTAGGAACACAAGATAAAATAGGAAAGAAAATAGTAAGTGAACACATGTCTACCCTAGACGAGTTCAAATCACCAGGACCAGATGGATTACACCCCAAGGTTCTGAAGGAACTGGCAGACGAGATCTCAGAACCACTGAACTATATCTTTCAAAGATCCTGGAGCACAGGGGAACTGCCAGAGGACTGGAAAAGAGCTGATGTAGTTCCCATCTTCAAAAAAAAAAAGGGGGGGGGAACCAGATCTAGGAAACTACAGACCTATCAGCCTGACCTCAATACCAGGAAAGATTCTGGAAAAGATAACCAAAACAAATCACCAAACACCTAGAAGCAAACAAAGTAATAACCAAAAGCCAACTTGGATTTATCAAAAACAGATCATGTCAAACTAATCTTATTTCATTCTTTGACAAAGTGACAAAATCAGTGGATCAGAGGAATGCTGTCGATATAATTTACTTGGACTTCAGTAAAACATTTGATAAAGTAGACCATAACCTATTATAGATAAAGTAGAAAAATGTGTGTTAGACAGCATCACCACCAGATGGATTTGTAACTGGCTGACCAACCGCACTCAACGTGTAGTCCTCAATGGAACTGCATCTACATGGAGGGAAGTATGCAGTGGAGTACCCCAAGACTCTGTTTTAGGCCCAGTACTCTTCAACATCTTCATCAATGACTTGGACGAGGGGATAGATGGGGAACTCATCCAATTTGCAGATGACACCAGGCTGGCAGGAATAGCCAACACTCCAGAAGATAGGCTCAAGATACAGAAGGATCTTGACAGACTTGAACATTGGGCGCTTTCTAAGAAAATGAAATTCAACAGTGAAAAAAGTAAGGTCCTACATTTAGGGAAGAAAAACAAAATGCACAGGTACCATACATGTGGTACCTTGCTCAACAGAAGTAACTGTGAGAGGGATCTTGGAGTCCTAGTGGACAACCATTTAGATATGAGCCAGGAGTGTGCAGCAGCTGCCAAAAAAGCCAACACAGTTGTGGGCTGCATAAACAGAGGGATAGAGTCAAGTTCACATGAAGTGTTAATACCACTTTCAAATGCCTTCGTAAGGCCACACTTGGAATATTGCACTCAGTTTTGTTCGCCACGATGTAAAAAAGATGTTGAAACTCTAGAAAGAGTGCAGAGAAGAGCAATAAAGATGATTAGGGGACTGGAGGCTAAAACATACGAAGAACGGTTGCAGGATCTGTTTATGTCTAGTTTGATGAAGAGAAGGACTAGGGGAGACATGATAGCAGTGTTCCAATATCTCAGGGGTTGCCACAAAGAAGAGGGAGTCAAACTATTCTCCAAAGCACCTGAGGGTAGAACAAGAAGCAGTGGAAGGGTGGAAACTAATCAAGGAGAGAAGCAACTGAGAACTAAAGAGAAATTTCCTGACAGACAGAACAATTGATAAATGGAACAACTTGCCTGTAGAAGTTGTGAATGCTCCAACACTGGAAATTTTTAAGAAGATGTTGGATAACCATTTGTCTGAAGTGGTGTAGTGTTTCCTGCCTGGGCAGGGGGTTGGACTAGAAGACCTCAAAGGTCCCTTCCAACTCTGTTATTCTATTCTATTCTAAATTTAGAGATGTGGGGGCTTGAACAGATGAAATGATGGCTAAAGCCTCTGCAAAATTTGAAAAACCAGTTATGCCCATGGAAGTCCTCAGCTCTGATAGATTGGGTATAATAGGAAAGAAATTGAAAAGAAAGTATAGATTATTAGAAAATTGGAGTTGCTCGGATACCAAATAAGGGAAATATTGCACAACAAAGGAGAAAGAAAGAAAAGAGGAATAGAGGGAGAGAGAGGAATGGAAGAAAGGGGAAGGAGACGAAGAAAGGATAGGTAACAAGAGCAGGAGAGAAGGTGAGAAAGGGGGAAAAGAGGGGAGGAGTGGGGGAGAGGAAAGGGAAGTAGGGGAGGAGAGGAGGAGGAGGAAGAAAGGAGGAGAGGAGAGGAGGAGAGGAGAGGGAAGGGAAAGAAAGAAGGTTTGTTGTGAAAAAAAGGAAAAGAGAGGGTAGAAGAGCAACCCCAAATGTGATTAAAATTTTATTTTTATGCTTTCATTAGAAAGAGAATGTACATTTACAATAGGTGGATAAGGAATAAAAATAAAAAACTTTTTTCAAACAAAAAATAAATGTGCCCCGGTTAGCAGCATCCAAACCAGAGCCCAACTTCCTTCTGGCCTCTCCTCCAACTTGCCCTCAACTCACCTTCCAGCTGATGCTTCAACTTTTGGAAGAGCAGAAAAGCTGCCCTGCAAGCCACCTTCCACCCATGAGTGATCCAGTAAAGGAAGTTCCTCTGTGCTTCTCTTCTTCCTCAATCCTTTCTAGCAATACAGGACTTGATGGTTTTAACTCCTTTAAGGATCAACCACAGAGGCAGCTACTGTACTGACGGCTTTGTAGGCGCAGAAGTGGCCGCCATCTCCCGATAGGAGGCTGAAAAACACGCTTGTCCCGTCTCTGCCTAAGGTGCTTGCAAGATGTTGTCACTGATTATATGCTATCAAGTTGTTTTAGACTCCTAGCAACCTATCTTTGCAACAGAGCCAAGTAAAAGAGTGAAATGTGAAGCTACTTAAGCTTCTGAAGATTAGCTACATGCTGAGCCCTAAATGTTCATGAAGTTCTTACAGAATTACAGAGTAAGAGTTGGAAGGGACCAACTCTCCAAGCAGGAGAACCTATTTCGTTCCAGTCAGATGGCTGTCCAGTCTCCTCTTAAAAGCCTCCACTGATGGAACAACCACAGGTTATACAGGCAATTTGTTCCACTGATTAATTGTTCTCACTGACAATTTCTTCTTAATTGTAGGTTGGATTTTTTTTTTAATAATTCTCCCTCTGTTACTTTTTGTCCTACTTTCAGGCACTTTGGGGAATAGGTCGACCCCCTTTTCTGCGTCAGCCCCTCAACTATTGAAAGACTGCTATCATGTCACCCTTAGCTGTTCTCTGCATTAAATTACACATACCCAGTTCCTGCACCCGCTTATCGGATATTTTAGCCTCCAGTCCCCTTTGTTGCTCTTTTCTCTGCACTTTTCCCTTTTTTCTATCACGGTTGCAATATTGCAAACATGGCCTTACTAAGGTTTTATAAAGCGATGCTAATACTTCACGTGATCTTGATTCTATCCCTCTGTTACTGCATCCCACCACTGCCTTGGCTCTATTAACAGCTGCCACACACTGCTGGCTCACATTTAGGATTCGAAGATCCCTCTTGCAATTACTGCTATTGAGAATATTGCTGTTCTATAGCTGTGCAGATGGTAGACACATAACTGCGACAAGACCAAGTCTGTGTCCTCATCTTATGACTAGCCATTTAGCAACCATTCAAAAAACAAGTGATGACCCAGATTTGAACTGCTGAGGACTGGGGGATGGGGGACTCCACCCAGGGTCACATGACATTTTGGGTGCTTGGCAACCAGCCTGCAGTTGTGGCCTTTCATAGCATCCTGCAGTCACATGACCATGATTTACATTTTGCCAGAAACCCATGCTTATATCCCTAGTGAACAATGGGTTTGCTTAATGATTGTAGCATTCACTTAACAACTGCAGTGTTTGAATGAAACTGAATCAATTGGGTAGAGAATCTATGAGTCACCAGAAAAAGGGGTATGCAGAAGTAAACTCAAGTACCCCATCGACCACTCAGTAACAGTAATAGAATTGGAAGGGACCTTGGAGGCCATCTGGACAATTTGCCTTCAGAAGTTGTGCGAACTTCATCACTGGAAGCTTTCAAGGAGAGACTGGACTGCCATCCATCGGAAATGATATAGGCTCTCCTGTTTGAGTAGGGAGATCGACTAACAGTAACAGAGCTGGAAGGGATCTTGGAGGTTATCTAGTCCAACCCCCTGCTCAGGCTAAATGACTAGATTACCTCTAAGGTCCTTTCCAATTCTTGTTATTCTGTTAATCCGAGGCTTTGGTGAACATGACAGTAGAGGCGTCAATGTGACGTCCCGCCAGCCCCGCCCCTTTCGCATCTCCGCGGGATCGTGTCACGATTTATCGAACAAAGAGGCGCCGCTTGCAACTCAATAGCCCCGATGCTCTTTTTGTCACTTTGTCCCCCCACCCCCACCTGTGACGCCTCCGCGCCGTCCTTTTATGCCTTTCCCTGCACCTGGATTGCGGAGCTGTGTGCTATGCTTGAACATGGAGGTTCAATTTTCTTGTCTTTTTTTAATGAGTTTTTATTGTTAAATAATTATAGTACAATTCCGACATTTCCGGTTTCATGGTGTTAATATACATATACATAGTATTTACATTATTATTTACTTGGTATTGCCTCGTTATCTTAATTTAGAAAGTACTGCCCGTAGGATATTCTTGCTTGTGTGATCCTTAATACATATTATTACATTTTATTTACATAAACTTGCATCCTAACTCCATTTTATTTACCACTACCAGTAGTACAACTCATATCAATATATTCATTTAGTTAATCATCAGATTGAACTTTAAGCTCTCTCGAGCTTCACTTTGATTTTCTTTTCTCTAACCACTCATACCACATATCCCACACGCTATAGTAGTCAGTTTCCTCTCTACATTAATTTCTAGCGTCAGTTTATTCATTTTGGCACATTCCAATATTTTCCTGATTACATGCTCTTTGGATGGCAACTTTTTCTCTTTCCAACGTTGAGCGAAGGAGATTCTTGCTGCTGTTATTATATGTGTGATAAGGTACTTCTTCTTTCTTGCATATTCTGTCTTCAAGATTCCCAGGAGAAATATTTTTGGTTCTAATTCAATAGTATCTCCTATTATTTCCGATACCCATTTACATATCATCCTCCAGAATTCTTTGGCTTGGGCGCAGGTCCACCAACAGTGATAATAAGTGCCTTGCTGATGACCACACTTCCAACAGTTTGAGCTCATATTTGGGTAAATTTTGGCAATCCTAGCTGGTGCTAAGTGCCACCTATAGATCATCTTATATTGATTTTCCTTATAAGTTGTTGCCCTGGTCATTTTAAGATTGTTGTTCCAAATTTGGTCCCACTCATTCAAATTTATAATTTCTTTGTTTAGCATCTCTTTCTCCTCCTCCCCAATCAGTGGGAGTTCTTCTTCCAATAAGTATTGTTCTACTTTTTCCTTGGGGATATCTTCTTCCTTGTATAGGGTGGCATAGTATTCATGGACCATCTCTAATTTCTCTTCTTCCTTATTTATGATGTGACCCTCTGAGTCTTCTAGTTGGTAAATAATCCCTTTCTCTTTTTCTTATTTTAGTCTATAGGACAGCCATCTACCGGCTTATTGGCATTCTCAAAATAATATTGTTTAGTTCGTTTAATTTCATACGCCAATTTTTCCTGATCAATTATATTTATTCTATGACGAATAGTCATCCAATTTTCTTTTGCTGTCTCATTATCCGGGTTTTGCTGCACTTCCTTCTCTGCTTTCCCCAGTTCTTCCAGCAGTGTCTTCTGGGTCTCTCTTTTTTCTTTATTTTTATGTGCTCCATATGCTATTGCCAATCCTCTTAGGAACGCCTTCATTGTATCCCAAATTACTCCTCGATCAGTTGGTTCCTTTTCATTTTCTTCAAAGAAAACTTTTAACTCTCCCTTTACTTTCTCGATATTTTGTTTATCCCACAAGAATTGTGTATTTAGTCTCCATCTTACATTCCTTCTCTTATACCCGCTCTTCCATTTGATCTCTAGTGGATTGTGATCCGCCCATATATTAGGTGCAATCTCAGCTGACATGATGTCCATTCCTATATTTCTACTTACCCACATCATGTCGATTCTAGACCATGATTTTTTGGGGTTTGAGTAGAAAGTATATTGCCTTTTATATGGATGTAAAGTTTGCCAAATATCTGCCAGGTTCAATTCATCTACTAGATCAAAAAAAGATTTTGGTAGGTTTTTCCTTTTTTTCTTTTGGCCTTTGGGTCTTTTATGGTCCTTATTCGGGTCTACCACTCCATTAAAATCTCCAATTATACATATGTTGTTATTGTCCATTTTACTTATTATTTCTCGTACTTTGTTATAGAACTCACTCTAATTTTTATTTGGGGCATAAATGGCTGTTACTAATATTGAAAAATTGCCTCTCTTAATTTCCACCAGTAGTATCCGACCCTTTGAATCTGCATATTTTAGTTCTGCTTTAATTTCCTTCTTAATATATAGTCCCACCCCTCTCTTTTTTTTCCCTGCCAGGGAGGTGTAAAGATTTCCAAGTTTTTTGTATTCCAAATATTT
Organism: Ptyas mucosa; assembly: GCA_012654045.1. Taxonomy (NCBI): domain Eukaryota; kingdom Metazoa; phylum Chordata; class Lepidosauria; order Squamata; family Colubridae; genus Ptyas; species Ptyas mucosa. The sequence continues at coordinate 112,227 of WNWU01000307.1, forward strand.
TTCATTTTCTTTTTTTATATGCACCTCTTGAAGGCATACTATGTCCGCATTTTGTTTGACTAATTTGGTAAAGAATATTTTTCTCTTTTTGTAATCATTCAAGCCGTTTATGTTGATCGATAGAAGTTTCCAGTCATCCATTCTTATAGCCTTGTGTTATTTTAGTTCTTATTCGCACGTGTAACTCTCTGTGGTCTTTGTTTCTTCCTTGCTTCCCTTCCCTTCCCTTCTATCTTTTTCTCCTCTGGGGTCCCTTCTTTAGATCTTCTTTGCTGGGTAAGTTCCTCTTCTGTGGTAGTCACTTCCAGTTCCTCTTTGCTGCTTTGATCTTCTTCTGACCCTCTCAGTTGGTCTAAAAAGTCCTGGGCTTCTACCAAACTATCTATTTTAATTTTCTTTCCTTGCCATGTTATCAACATACCCTCCGGCAGGGTCCACCTAAAGAGTATGTTCCTCTTGTTCAGTTGGATAGCTAGGAATCTATAGTCCCTTCTTAATTCCCTCACCCTCCTTGGGACTTGTTTTAACACAATCACCTCCTTTCCTTTTTATCTAACTGGTTCTTCCCTCACCATATTATAAAAGATATCCTTGATATTTTTCCGAGCAAACCTTATATGTACTTCCCTGGGCAACTTGTTTAGCCTGGCATAGTTGGTTTGCACCCTATATACCTCATCCAGTTCCTTTATTATCTCGTCTGTGTCTTGTTGTAAGACCTCGGCTATTAGTTCCGCCATTACTTGACCCAAAATTTCATCCTTATCCTCAGAGATATTTTGAAAGTGCAGGTAGAAGGAGGCTCTGTCCATTTCTAACTGGGTGATCGAGTCCTCCAGCTTCCTATTTTGTGCCATTAGTTTCTGGTCTACTGTGTCCAAGTTTGTTCCTTATTGCTCAATTTTGGATTCCATCTTTTTTATTTTCTATTCGTTCATTTGAATCGACTGTTGATTATCATTCATTTTTTGATCAATAACTTTGATGTCCATTTTCAGTTCTAAGTGATTACTGGACATCTTTTCCAGCATCATGAGCATTGTCTCTTGTATCATTGTCAGTGTCGACTGCATTGCTTGCATGGTAGGGATCATGGCTGATTTTTTGGTCTTAGATAGACCTTCCGTTGACTTTTGCATTGCAGGTGACAACATTGTGATCGTGGGGTTTGAGAAGTTTGGGGTTGTTTTCTTTCCCGTTTTGGTCACAGTAGATGAAAGGCTTGTCATCTCCTTCAACACTCTCGCCTGGTCTCTAACTATCTTTTCAATGTTCCTCCAGATGGTCATCCACTAGTTATCTTTTCTTTTGTTTGATATGTCTTCTTTTGAGCTACTAGGGACGCTAAGTGCCTTTGATTATTCCTTATCTATTGCTACTCCCTACTCTATCTGTCAATTGATTCGATCCCCCAATGGTTCAGTCAAGTCTATTAATCTTTTCTGTTTATATCCAATTATATCTATTCAGATGCTAATCTCATTCCAGTATTCCTTAGTTCAAGTTGAGGTATGAGACTCACACTTAAATCAACTACGGTTCTACTAATAGCTTGTCATATATCACAGTCAATTAATTCAACTACAGTTCTACTAATAATTAATCAGATATGAAAAACAATGGCTCTTAATTTATCTAAATCTCAAATATCAGTTGGATATATTCTTATTTATAATAAAAATCAATATATGTGTATATAAATAATTAAGTAAATAATCAATTAATTAATCAATTAATAAGTCACAGTATCAGGTATTGATCAGTAATAATGTTAGACAATATAATTAATTTATGTAAGGGAATATGCCTTAAATATAAATATATGCAATAAGTTAAATAGTTAATATAATCAAACTTATACCCCGCTATGTAAATATATTATTCTAGTACTCTAAATATATGCAGATAAAAGACTAAGTATAAAACAATGCAGTATAAATATACCAGTGAGCTGGTGTTAATGATAGTTTGTATCAATATAATTGATTACTTGGTTGTTCTTAATCCCTTCAGTGTCTTCACTTGTAAGGGTCTAGGTAGGGGAGGATAATAATAAAATATTACCAGTTTTCATTTCTCCCATCTCTTAATGTCTTAAACTGTCAAAGTGTTTCAGTTCAGTTATTCCACTTGTCCTCCCCGGTGGTCCTTCCTGCCTCTCTAGTCGCTCATTGTTCTTTTCATTGGTTTTCAAAATGGTTACACTTCCAGTTCCAATCTCCAATCACTCTCCTCTCCCGATCAGCAAATTCACGTTCCGGAGTCTCCAAAGCCCTCTCGTTCGATCCTTTCAGCAAGTTGCTTCCACTTTCAAGTAGTGCCGCCACTCTGCTTTGCAGATCTCTCCTTTCGAATCTCTCACCGGCTTGTCTGCGATCACGCTCGGGTGTCGTCTTCGCCTTCTCTCTCAGTCGCTGCTTATTCCCTTTGTAAGTCCTTTCAATCTGACCCAGCCGGCACAATTAAAGCAGGGTTCAAGCATGCTCGGGGGAAAGTAGATATGAGTACTCTCTGACACCCCTTTCACCGGAGTTTCTTGCTTCCCGTCTTGTTGATTATTGCAGCTTCAGCCCCGCCATTGAAAGGCAGACGTGCAGCGTTGGTTTGACAGTGGATATTGGTCCAGCTGAGTGGGTTTGCAACTCACCACTCTGCCTGCCGAAGCCCCACTATTGTCCACGAAGCTCTCCAAGCTTCCACGCCTCGAAGGGTCCCCAAAACGCGGTGATAAGTGGCGTTGGAAAGGAGCGATCGCTCTTACCACGCCATGTCGCCACGAATCATCAACCGGAAGTCTTGGAGGTTCAATTTTCTATAGGAAGAGAGAGCTCTGCAAGGACCAGCTGTTGTATACTCTCCTTTACCAGGAGAGCGTTAAATAGGTGCAGTTTCTTTAAAAAGAAATTATTTACTCATGGATAATTTCCCTTTAACCTCCCACCCCCCACTCCTCCTTCCTGGATTTCTTATTTTCTGATCTGATCTTTTTCTGAAAGTTTCAAATTTAACTTACTCTTTCCGAACTGTTGAGATTCACCCAGCAAGATTAAAGAACGGCAACACCAAACTAAAAGTTTTATCCAAAGGAGCTGCAGAAAAAGGAATTCAGTAAGAGGAGTCTACATTTCTGGATTTACTCTAGCTGCTGAACTTTGTGTTTTTAACCTGTTCATCTTCTTGGAAAGTTTTACCAATATGATTGTAAAATGATCTCCCAACCAACCCTGCTTCCTTATGCAGAATTCAGGGCCAGAACAGCATTTTACAGCACAGATTTAAAGCAACACGGAACAAAAATGTATTTGCAATAACGATTCCATTTTGGAACAAGTCCTCCTAGGGATTAACTTTAGTTAGCCTTTGCTATAACTGTAAACCCAAAAAAGTGTTCAGAACTTGTGCTAAACCGGTTTTGAGAACATGTGTTTAAGCTGGATCCAGGTGCAAAGGACTTTCCAGCAGTATGTACGACAATAAATACAGGTAGACCTCGCCTTACAACAGTTCATTTAGTGACCGTTGAAAGTTACAACAGCACTGAAAAAAGGGATTTATGACCGTTTTTCACAGTTACGACCTTTGCAGCATCTCCATGGTCATGAGATTAAAATTCAGATGCTTGGCAACTGGTTCATATTTATGACGGTCACAGTACCCTGGGGTCATGTCATTGCTTTTTGTGATCTTCTGACAGGCAAAGTCAATGGAAAAGCCGAATTCTCTTAAGAACCACTCATCAGCCTATAGTCATATTGGCCACAAGGCCACAGAAGCATCTTCGGACAACATTGGCTCCCTCGGCTAAGAAACGGAGATGAGCATCATCCCCTAGAGTCAGAAATGACTGAACAGGGAAAACCTTTATCATTAGTAAAGTGCAATTCAGGTAGTCCTCGATTTACAACAGTTCGTTTAGTGACTGTTCAAAGTTACAACTGCACTGACAAAGTGACTTACCACCGTTTTTCACCCTTACAACCATTACAGCATCCCCATGGTCATGTGATCAAAATTCAGCTGCTTGGCAACTGAGTCCTATTTATGATGGTTGCAGTGTCCTGGAGTCATGTGATCCCATTTTTGTAACCTTCTGATAAGCAAAGACAATGGGGAAGCCAAATTCACTTAACAACCGTGTTACTAATTTAACAAGAGCAGTGATTCACTTAACAACTGCGCAAAGAAAAGTCATAAAATGGGGCAAAACTTACATAAATTCTCACTTAGCAACAGAAATGTTGGACTCAATTGTGGTCGTAAGTTGAGGACTAGCTGTGTCACATGACTACATCACTTAGGCCCATGATGGTGAACCTATGGCACGCATGCCACAAGTGGCACGCGGAGCCATGTTGCCTGGCCCGCACAGTGGTACCCATTCCTCTTCCGGGTTTCTGGCACAAGCATGCGCACCAGCCATCTAGTCTTCTCGTTACTGGTGCGCATGCGTGTGCGACGATCAGCAGGACTTCATGCATGCAGCTGTGCCAGAAACCAGAAGATCAGCCAGCTGATCATCCCACACGCATGCTCGCCAGTAACCAGAAGATTAGGTGGCTGATACGCATGCGTGCACCGGAAACCAGAAATTTATTTCCCAGCACATGCATGTCCACTGGGCAGCTTCTTGCGCACCGGCCATGCCATTGACAGCCGCTTCCTGGGATCCACGTTGGAGGCCATTTGTGCCGGAAAACAAGCGGTGCCTCTTTGCCTGCGCTGCTGTCTCTGCTCAAGGTTTGACTTATGGGGGGGGAGAAAGGTCCTGGTGGGAGGGATGTCTGTGGTGCCAGTGACTGCAGCCAGGCTCTGGAAAAACCCCGTCGGAGTGCCGATCAGCCATGTGCAAGATGGTGGCTAGCACAAGAGAAGCAGGATGCAAGACGCTCAGCTCTACAGACCACGGAGCCGGGATGAGGGGCTTGCCCACATAAGTTTGCTGGTGCCACTGCCTCTTTGCTGGCACAAACGGCCTTCCACCACTGCCTCTTTGCCGGTAAAGTTATATAGGCAAGGCCTGCACCCTGCCAGCGCAGACCATGCTGGAAATTGCCTGACTGGCTCCAACGGGGCTTCTCCAGAGTGCGGCTGCAGTCACTGGCATCACGGATGTTTCCCCCCCCCCAGACCCTCCCCCCCCCCCCATAAAGCAAACCCCGAGATTTACGGTGAGGCTGGCAGGGGGAGGAGGAGGAGCCGCCTCTGCAGAGAGGATTCCTCCCCAACCAGGGGTTGTCCCTGTAAGGCAAACCCCAAGTTTTACGGTGCGGCTGGCAGGGGAAGGAGGAGCCGCTGGTTTTTGGATTTGGAGAAGAAAGAGTTTTCAGGCAACAGCGCTGAGATCCCCTCCCCGAATCAAAAAAGTGCACTGCGTTTCAGGTGGCGGATCTGACCTTCTGTGGAGCAGGAGGAGGAAGGCGCGGGATTCTGCAATGTGCACCGGAGTAATGTGAATAAAGTAGGAAGCATACAGGATCAGCTACATGAACACTAAAGGACCCTCTCTATTCACATTATTATAAGGGAGAAACATGCTTGTTTGGAGATTATATTAAAGTCAGCTAAACCCCATTATTGGTAATATATATTCTGAGGAGGCCTAGCTGTCACGGAAGGACAGCCATATGGAAAACATCTGAGGGGCCTCACTGTCAAAGACACAAAGACATATATGTTGCAAAGAGTTAATTATTACCTAAGGACAGCAATAAAATCTCCACATTAGTAATTACAGAACTAAGGAAAGTAGGCTAGCTGAAGATAATCTTATAAACTAGAAAATAATGGTTTAGTAATTAGGAAGTGTCCATTATCATATAACAAATGTATGTTAACCATATATGGAAAACTGCATGAGCTCACCAAATCCTAACAAATGTATGTTAACTGCATGTGCTCACCAAATCCTTTGTCTTGGAAACATATATAAGCAGTTGTGTCAGAGCTCTTCTTTGTTCAGACTTTCAGGTACAAATCTGGCTCTGAACTTGCGCAATAAACGGTCTCTAGCTGACCAGGAATGTTGTTTGGTCCCATCATTCCATAACAGGAGAATCACAGAGGAAAGCGTTTTCCAGCAAATCCAAAAATGGAGCACGTGGCTGGCCACGTGCCCATTTCCTCTTTCTCCACAGAAGCCTGCTGCCGGCTGCTTCTGCCACTGAGTGAGAAGCGGTAGCATGAGAAGCACTGGAGGTGATAGGGTGGCAGCGGAAAGGATGGGTGCGCTGGGGAAATGTTGGGTTCAATTGTGGTTGTAAATCGAGGATTACCTGTATCACACATCAGCAATTTCAGCACTCCCTGCTACTGTCATTAAGCAATTTCCTGCTGGCTTCTAATAAGCAAAGGCAACAAGTAAGTATCAGGAAGTTAAAAGTCCTGGGGAAATTGGCAAACAGGCTGGCAAGTAAATAAGTGGCTACTGTTCTGCAAGCATGGCTGAGCCGGAGTGGTTGTCAACGACTGTAGGAGTGTCCACCAGTGCCTGCTGTGGTACCTGCATCATATGGCTAGGAAGGTAGATATGCACTATAGAGTGAGGGCAGAGTGGTGCTGTGGATGCTCCTTAAGAGAGAATGTGATGGTGTGAGTAACTTTTGACCTTTCCTGTTGGCTTCTTTATTGACCTTGCTTGTGGGAAGTCAGCAGGGAAGATTGCAAGTTGTGATTCCACAACCATGGGAGAAGATTGGGAGAAAGATGGGATGGGATAGGATAGAATTCTTTATTGGCCAAGTATGATTGAACACACAAGGAATTTGTCTCTAGTACATAAGCTCTCTGTGTACAAATAAGTAACAAATAATAAATCATTATCATAAAATACAGTTAACATAAATCATAAGATACAACTTTCAGTGATAGTCAATCAATCAGAATAGAGCTGGAAAGGGCTTTGGAGGTCTTCTACTTCAACCCCCTGCCCAGGCAGGAAACCCTACACCCGTGATGGCGAACCTATGGCACAGGTGCCACAGGTGGCACCCGGAGCCATATTGGTGGGCACACAAATGTTGCCCTAGCTCAGCTCCAGTGCGCATACTCGCACCGGACAACTCATTTTCAGTCCTTCCAGTCCCACCGGAAGTTGGGAAACTGACTGTTTCCGGCCTCCGGAAGGCCTCTGGGTGGGATGGGGAAGGCTGTTTTTGCCCTCCCCAGGCTCCTAGAAAGCCTCTGGAGCCTGGGGAGGGGGAAAAACGGGCCTACCAGGCCCACCGTGCCATCGCGTGCCAAAAGCAGGGGGAAGTGTGGGGGGGTCATGTGCGCATGCACGGGAGGGCGGGGCGCATTGAATTATGGATTTGGGCACACGTACCCATGACCCCCCCGCTCCCCCCACTTTTGGCACACAACGGCAAAAAGGTTAGCCATCACTGCCCTATACCATTTTAGACAAGGTACTGTCCAGTCTATTCTTAAAACCTCCAGTTTTTAAGAAGCACCCACAACTTCTGAAGGCAAGCTGTTCCACTGATTAATTGTTCTCACTGTTAGGAAGTTTCTCCTGAATTCCAGGTTGCTTCTCTCCTTGATTAGTTTCCATCCATTGTTTCCTGTCCTGCCCTCAGGTGCTTTGGAAAATGAGTTGACCCCCTCCTCTTTGGGGCAGCTTCTGGAATTCCAGTGAATACTGCTATCATGTCCCCCCACCCAACCCCCCAGTCCTTCTTTTCTCCTGCAACCATTCTTCATACTGTTAAGTTTTAGTCTTCAGGCCTGTAATCAATCATCTTAGTTTAACAAGCAGTAACAAGCAGGCATTTCCAAGAGGAAGAGATCACAGCAGGAGTTGCAAATAAACCTGGAGATCTTG
>WNWU01000309.1:0-11013 GCA_012654045.1 Ptyas mucosa
AATATAAATGAACAGGAACAATTAGCAAACAAATTAAGAGCAACTAATTTTTTTTTCAAAAATGCAAATAAATGAGGAAGGTGGTTGGCATATAAATTGAAAAAAATAAAAGGAAAAAAGATGATCAAATACTCAGAAGATGAAGAGGGGAAAATATGTTACAGAAACAAGGAAAAGAAGAGGATAATTCAGGAATACTATAAAAAATTCTACTCTCAAGAAAAAATTTCAGAGGAAGAGATATCAAAATATTTGAAAAAGTCAGACTTACCGAAAATAACAGATCAATATAAAGGAATGTTAGAAGAGAAAATAACAATGATGGAATTAACAGAAGCAATAAAAAAATAAAAAAATGGGAAAGCACCTGAACCGGATGGCCTACCAGCAGAATTATACAAAACGTTACAAGAAGTGATGAGCAATGCAATGCTGGAATTATTTAATGAACTTTTAATGAAGGCAAAAATGCCAGATTCATGGAGGGAGGCCTATGTGACATTTATTCCCAAAGAAGATACAGATCTACAACTAATAAAAAACTATAGACCCATTTCATTATTAAATGTGGACTACAAGATTTTTGCCTCAATAATGGCAAACAGATTTTTAAAAAATGTTAAATGAACTTATTCATACAGATCAAAATGGATTCCTACCTAAAACGCAAATTAGAGACAATATGAGAGTAATTTTGGATACCTTGGAGTATTACAAGACACATTCAGAAAGACAAATGGCGAAGATGTTTATAGAGGCTCAAAAAGCTTTTGACAATGTGGAGACTTCCAGTTTGGCATCGCGGCAAGACAGTCAGAGAAATATGAGTCCCACAAAAACCCCGGCTGCCAAACTGCCGCCGATGGGTCTTCAGACTGGAACCATCCTGCAGGGATGGGGGAAAAGGAGGAGCACCTCAGATGACCAAGAGGAACAGGAGAGTTCCTCAGAGGTCAGAGGGAACCCTCTATGAGTCAGCGGTGGGGGGAGGCAGCCATGGCAGCTGCCACGAAGCTGTGACAACCGGGCTAAGACAACAAACCCAAGCTCGCAACAACGTCTGGAGCAATATTATCATACCTTTGGGTATTTCACTGTGCCCTCAAGACCCTGTTGTTCCGCCAGGCCGGGCTATCAACGTAAATAATTTTAAATCAGGTGTTTTAAATTTGGGGGGTTTTAAACAGAGCTGAAATTATTTAATAATTTTAAATTATTTTAATTGATGTTTGTCTTGTGCTTTTAACAGGCTGTACACTGCCCTGAGTCCTTCGGGGGAAGGGCAGTATAGAAATTTATTTATTTATTTATTTATTTATTTATTTATTTAGAAGATCCCTAGCCTAAAATAGCAGCTGTGCAACAAATGGGCTTTGGAAAGTTTTAAACTGAAACCTTAAAGAGACAAAGACCCGAGAAACAAGTAATCTTTGTACAGAACTCAGGGAATTAATTATTGAGATATGGTAAAAAGACTGGATATTTTAAAATTCAAATTGGATTCTTAAAAAAAGAAGATTGGATACTTTTAAAATTAAAAGAAGAATTGCACAAAATGGATACTTGCATGACTAAGGGAAAATGTGGATTGTAGAGAGACACCATCTGGTTTAAAAAGGAACTTAGTAATTTTTCTTGTTATGGAAAACTCTGAGCTCTACAGATAAAAGCCATAAGATTTTGAGGAGGAGTTTTCTCCCTGTCTGCAACTGGATTTTGGTGAAGAGAAAAGGAAACTATAAAGGAACTCCTATAGTTGAAACAACAATAACTTAAAAAAATGGCGCAGGAACAGAAGAAGGATTAAGCGCAGGCTCAAGAGAGGGAGATTTGATGCATTATATCTGGAATAAAAATAAGAAAAAGATTTAATATGATTTAAGGAGGACAAAACTGAAAACTTTGAAAATGGAAGGAATATATGTTTGCAGGAGAGGAAATGAAGAAGTAAGATAAACACAACTGGAAAAAGAAAAAAGAAGATTTAAACAATGTGATTTAAAATAAAATAATGTAAAGGTGGATTGTAATAATAAAAATGAGGTTTTTATAGAAATTAGGAATGTTAAATGTAAATTCCTTGTGAAAGGAATTTACAAATATATTTAAAGGTATGTTGGAAACAAGAACCATGTTTCAACATTAAATTGTGATGAAAAAGAATAAGGATAAATATGATTAATTAAAAATGTTAAAAAGAATTTATAAATATATGTAAAGGTATTATTTAAGCAAGAACCATGTCTCAATGTTAAATTATCATGGAAAAGGATAAGGATAAATATGATTATCTGAAAATAAGTAATGCATAGATAGATGGAAACAACAAAGAAAGGATTAAGAAGGGATCAATCGTTAAATCAACTATGATTATGCTGTGTTTAACAGCCAAAAAACAAAAATAGATATGTTGTGTAACAGCCAGAAAACAAAAGTGACTATGCTGTATTTAACAGCCAAACAAAAATGGCAATGCTGTGTAACAGCCAAAACAAAAATGAATATGCTGTGTAATGGCCAAAAAATAAAAATGAGTATACTGTGTTTAACAGCCAAAAACAAAATGGTGATGCTGTGTTAAACACCTAAGAAATAAAAATGATTGGTTTAACAACAAAGATAAAGATAAAGATGCTGCGTTTTATAGCAAAAATAAAATGAGGTGAGATAGCCAAAATAAGGAGGAGTATGTTGAGATTAATAGTTAAAATGAAATGAATAAGTTAGGTTTAATAACAGAAATAAAGATTAAAAATGTTGAGTTCAATAGTAAAAATGATTTTGTTGGAATTAAATATTTTATGAATGTTTATAATAATTGTATGATTTATACTTTGAAAATATATCCATCTAAGCAAATGAAAGAGAAAAAGGGAATGATAATTGGTTAGGATTTCAGATTTAAGTAACAGGTTTTTGGGGATAATGGCATAGTTAAATAGACAGATTTGAGGGAAATAACTGAGTAAAATATTAAGTTGTGTTAATTGAAAATTAAGATTTGTTAGTGATTTGTATTAATTTGTGACCGGATCAAAAGCTTTGTTTTGAAAAGATGTGTTTTAAAAAATTTATGTTTAAAAAAATAATAAAAAACGTTAAAAAAAAGACTTTTGACAATGTGAATTGGCAATTTATGATAGGACAATTGCAGGGAATGCACTTTGGGGAGAGATTTATAAATACAGTAAAAACAATTTATGACAACCAATCTGCTAAGAAAATGATGAACGGAGAAATGAGAGAGAATGTTGGAATTATGAAGGGTACTAGACAAGTCTGTCCCCTAGCACCATTATTGTTCATTCTGACTCTAGAAGTATTGAATAGAAATATTAGGCGAGATAAAGAGATAAAGGGAATGAAAGTTTAAAAAGAGGAATATAAACTGCAAGCATTTGCAGATGATTTAGTATTTATCTTGGAGGAAGCACAAGTTACAGGACCAAAATTATTAGCTCAAATAGAGAACTGTGGAAAAATGTCTGAACTGAAAATAAATAAAGAAAAAACAAAAATCTTAGTGAAAAATATTACAGAAAAACAAAAAAGAGAGATAGAAAAGACATTAGACATACAAGTAGTGAAAAAAATTAAATACTTAGGAATATATTTGACTTCAAGGTGTGCAATGATCAAAGAACACAATTATTATAGACTTAAAGAACAAATTGAGAAAAACTTGCAGAAATGAAAGAATCTTCCATTGTCACTTATGGGAAGGATAGCAATTATAAAGATGAATATATTACCAAGATTATTATTTCTATTTCAGACAATACTGATAAAAATTGAAAAGACTTATTTTCAATATCTAAATATGATAACAAGGAAATTTATATGGCAAGCCAAAAAAGCAAGAATAAGTTTAATAATGCTTCAGGATATGAGATTACGCGGAGGATTCAGACTCCCGAATTGGGAATTATGTTATCAAGCAGCAGCACTGACATGGTTGAAAGAATGGGTTGAATTAAGAAATATAAGATTATTAACATTGGAAGGACATGATTTACAACTGGGGTGGCATGCTTTTTTATGGTATGGTAGAAGTAAGATACACACATACTTTCAAAGACATTATATAAGAAATGCATTTTTATTGTTATGGGGAAAAGTTAGAGATAAATATTACATGAAAATACCAATATGGTTATCAACAATGGAAGTGTTAATTCATTCAAATATTTTTAATCTTGGAAATATTGTTAGATATTAAGATTTGTTTACAGATAAGGCGGAGTTGAAAGGGAAACAAGAACTGGAAGAACAGGGAATTGAAATGGATTGGTATATGTATGTGCAGATACAAACAAGATATAAAAAAGATGTTAAACTACAGGGTTTTTATTTAGAGAAGACTGAGCTTGATAAGATACTCATGGGAACAGAGGATAAGCTAATTTAAAAATGTTACAATTTTTTTACTAAATATAGAATATATAGAGGATCTCAATACATTTTAAGAAAGTTTCTAGTACCGAAATGAAAACCATCTCCATGGATTTCTTCTAAAAGAAATTGAATGTTGGGTATGTTTTTGGATTTCAGAAACTTCTCCGAATGAGAAGGTTCAGTAAACATATAAGAAAAAAAAAACATATAAGGAAAAAAGTAATACCAAATGAGCAACATAACGTATTGGTCTTAGACCAAATAAATATATCGAATACAGTGTTTTAAAATAAATTATATGCATATCATCTAGAAATAAATCATGTTTAGTCTTCCTAAATTATTAATACCCAGGTGTTTGAAAGGAAAAGCAAAATTTTTATATTTAACTTTAGGACCCAGATTGTAGAGGGCAATAGGCTGACTCTGTAAATAGCTTAGATAGGGCTGTAAAGCACTATGAAACAGGATGTGAGTCTAAGTGCTGTTGCTATTTAGTTTATAGAAATTTTTTTGTTACATATGGATACTGTATATCAATGGTATACTGTATTTTACATTTACTTGGCCTTAGACTTGACTTGACTTTACTTTACTTTAAAAAGTAAATAGCTAACTTCATATTTACCAAAACTTCTCAGTTTCACCTAAATTGGAGAAATGAATTCTTGGAAGAATGATTTTTCTTTTTTCTTTTTCTGAAATCAAGTAGGAAGATAGAGTGAGACATCTGTAATTTGTCTTTTGGGTTATTTTACCTTCCATAAATGTTGATTCAAAAGTTTCCCCTTGATTTTCCTCCGTTCTCTATATTTCATTATAGATGAATAGAAGTCATGCAAAGCATGTGCCACCACGTAGATAGCATTGTAGACACTGTAGCTGTGGCCACTCATTTCCATTTCAAAGACAGATGTAGGAAGAAACTCCAGTTTCTCCTTTCCAGTACAAGTGGCCCCATTTGCCTTTTGTGTTACAGAGGGGCGGAAGGAACAGCCAAAGGCATTTTCCCAGAAGATCTTGATAAAACTGTCTTCCTTTTCCAACATGGGGTTTCTCATCTGAACAAATTGCGGGAATCCCAGTACCTTCTCTGAGTGAATTGCAAAAGATAAAGCACCATGAAGGAAAACCAGATCCTTATTTCTGTGAAAGGGATTTGACGTGAAATCCATCTGGATTGTCATAATCCAGACTTTCCCTTTTGTCCATAGTGGTAAATCATTATCTTTCAAATTACTGGAAAGAAACCTTAGAGTTATCATGTTACCACTTTCACCATGAACTACCACCACAGTGACATTACTTTTCATAACAAATCTGTACATGTTAAGTCCTATTTTGACCATCTTTTTCAGATTATTTGAATGAACAGGATTGGGAAATCTTGCAACAAAGTCAAAGCAAATGCCACTCTGGGTAGCCATGGGAAGCACCCTGCGCAGAAACATTTCACCACTCTCGTTGTCTACTAGCAACATCCCAACCCATGTCCATGTGAAATATAGTAATAATTGAGAAATTCCCTTGTACTGACTGTCCATATTTGGCAACATCTGTCGGTAAAAAGCAGTTTGTTCTCTTCTGCTAATTTCAGGAGCAGAACCATACAATATCTAAAAACAGAGAGATAAACAATAAAAGGGGGAAAAATGACTGTAAAGTAAAAAGTTGATGTGCAATCAGATTCTCTCCTTATTTTATCTGCTAAATTAGAAACTGAAGCCGAATTCCATGTAAGTTTCATGTTCATATTCAAGATAAGCTAATGGAGCAGGAATGTTAAGCATGTCTCATGACTTAATTAAGCAAGTTCAATCAGCAGATCTCCATCTGTGAATGGAGATCGCTATGCCATCACTTCCAAGGCTGAGCTGCATCACCAAAATAGGTCAGTGGTTCAGAGTTGCATTTGATCACCAGTTCACAATTCAGAGATGAATCATCATATTATGTTAGGTTACCATAGAAAAACTTACAGAATAAACTCCATGTCTGGGATTTTCAATATCATATCTCAAGACACAAGGTTTAGTTCAGAGAGCACAAACTGTATCACTTAAATATTAAAGTAATGCAATTTGTACACTCCAAAATAAAAATCATTAAGGTAAATATTAATTTACAATATATTGCTTAATTGGTAAAAAGGGTTATCCAGTTGTTTTCAATACTATTGATGCAATATTTCAAGATAATTTTAGCTTATTTCCAAGGAGAACTTCAGCAGGCCAGAGAGAAACTGAAATAAAATCAATACTAACTCCTTAAAAAAATCCCAAATACTACGTTGGGTGAATCTTGGTTATGCTCACTTTGGTGATTTTGCTGAAAAATATTCCCAAGCCTAGACCCTTGAAACATCAAAAAGCTGAAGAATTAAGGTGCTGTGGCATAACCAAAACACGCCAAAATTCATTTGTAGTCTCTAGCAGCATAAATTTCCTAAAATGTACTGTTTTTATTACAATCACATTTTTTCCCTTGAAGATTTATACAGAAAAAATATTATATGGATTTTTATCTCCTGCCACTTAATTCCAAGGAAACAACATACCTGTGGCATCTTGTACAGGGAAAGGATATTAGCCATGTATAGATAGATGTCAGAGGAAGGTCCTCCAATGACTGCTATTGGTCTCTTTTGAGCATCACAGCTATAGTTAGGTATGAATTGGCCGTTTGTAAAGAAGAGCTCCAATGAGGCACGGTATGTCCAACTGGGATCAAAGTAGGCATTATAGATATGGAACCCCAAGGTATGGTTTGGTAAAATAGAGGTATCTCTATTGATTTCCATGATGGCAAACTCTAAAGCAAGGATGTGCTGATACATTGGAGTTATGACCCTAAAATAAGCATTATATATTGTCAAAATACGTACTTCCCAAAATATCATAGATGGTATAGGTCAACTCAGTTTAATGATTGTAATGTCTATCTAACCCATTTCTATCCGTCTTTCTGTCTGTCTGTCGGTCTGTCTGTCTGTCTGTCTGACTACTGTCTATCATCTATCTATTCATCTATCCATCCATTCATCATCTAATGTTTATAATCTATTGTCCATCTGTATATTTTCCTACCTTATATACTCTCCCTCTCGCCCTCCCTCTCGCCCTCCCTCTCTCCTCTCTCTGCTCTATATCCTTTTCTTCTTTCTCTTTTCATGTCTCTCTGTAAAACATCTTACATAGTGGTGCCAAAAAGCTCCTTAGATGGATGTCTCCTGAAGTCTATCATTCTACGGTAGATGTAGATCTGAGAGAAAATGCCCACAATTATGAAATCTCCTGACTGATATTGCTTGTGAAGAAAAGGCAGAGGGTCGTTAGTCCTACATTTAGCACTGGGAATCATGTACATTATTTCAGGCAAAAGCACCAAGACCAAGACTGCAAGTATCATCATAATGTGTAAAAGTGTCTTATTATAAGCCAGTTGAAGTTTCCCCAAGCTCTGCCTCATTAAGAGTATTTATACTTGCACTTGTCTCCACAACAACTTCTTGCCCACTAGGAAGTGAAGTTGAAACAATGATGTGGGAATTGATAATGACAATTGAAAGATCAACAATTCAGAATTCAAGACCTAGGAAACCATGGCATGTAAACAACTGTACACCAGCCTGTAATTGCTGACAGCAATGAAAACTAAAAAGAAATACAGAACTTTTCCCCATTTGTACGAAAACAGGAAAAAAGGTCTTCCAGTTTTAAAACAATATGGCCTTACATTAATTTACAGATTGCTTATTTGTTTGATATCCCACGATAGTCTCACAGCTGTTGAGGATGCACAAAATATTAAAAAGAAACATACAATATGTTAAATTAAAAGTAAAATAAAATAAAATCTACATAACAAGAATAAAAAATAAAAAATGTCAGCCATATGCCACATAATAGTAAAATAATTATTTTAATAATGATGCTGTACACACACACACACACACGTGTGTGTGTGTGTGTGTGTGTGTGTGTGTGTGTGTAGAGTTAATATCTTGGGTTTCTTCCCGTGTAATTGTAAACATATCCTTAAAAGGGTAGTAGCGATGTTTTGACGAAATCACATTCGTCATCTTCTGGCTGATGTTCTTGGTTTGGTGCTTATGGGCAAACTGTGTGATTGTAACTGACATTTTTCTTTGAAAAGAGGCAAAGGTGTATTCTGATTGGTCGACAGTGTTGCTGTATTCTGATTGGCTGACGACGTAGCTGTATTTTGATTGGGTGGAAGCGCTGTTCCTTGGTTGTGGGTCAATGGATAAGTTATGCTGGAACTGTTGGCAACACAGGCTTTTTGGTGAACCCTTGATCTATGGTTTATATTTTGTGTTAAGATTCGTCTATCTATGAGAGCAGGTTTCCAAATAGCAGGCAGACAGGAAGTGTCATCACGTTTATTCATACAATATGGTCTTTTCTCTATTTCAATGGCCTCTCTGATTATTCTGCCATTGAGATGTTCTATTTTTGCAACTGTTTTTGTGTTATTAAAATTAATATTATGTCCTGTGGCATTTATGTGTTGTACTAATGATGATGTATGTTCTTTCTTTTGTACTGAGTTTTTACGTTCCTCAATGCGCACACTCATTCTTCTGTTGGTCTGTCCAATATATGTTGAGGGGCAGGAAGCACACAGGATTTTGTATATGCCTTGATCCTCTATTCTATTTTGTCTTTAGGGTTTCTCAGAATAGACGATATCTTTCTATCTGTGCAAAATATGGTTTTGATGTTGTGTCTATGCAGTACTTTGCTAATTTTATCCGTTGTTCCTTTTATATAGGGCAAGATGGCTTTCTCATAGTTTTGTTCCTCTTGTTGATTTCTCTTCTGTCTGGGTGTTGCATGTTGGATCATACTGGTGATTTTATTTCTACAGAACCCATTTGATGTCAGTACGTTAGTTAATGTATATAATTCTGTTTGTGAATGTGCTTCATCAGTCAGGCATTTAGTTCTTGTGATTAATGTTTTGGCAACAGAGTTTATTTGTGCTGGATGATGATGTGATTTAGCATTGAGATAGCGGTTTGTGTGTGTCTTCTTTTGATAGATGGTATGTCCTAAGGTGCCATCAGATTTTTTATAAATTAATACATCGAGGAAAGGCAACTGATTTTCTGATTCTATCTCCATGGTGAACTTTATTTTGGGATGGAAGCTGTTCAAATATACTAAGAGGTTTTCCAGTTTATCTGGAAATGAAGACAAGATAAAGATGGAATACCTCTTAGACCCATAGTAAGTTCCATAGGCTCACCGTTACAAAATCTAGCCAAATACCTAGCAAAACATCTACAACCTTACGCAGAATCTGCTGCTTCATATGTACAGAACTCATGCCATTTCATACAAATAATGAAAAAGCAACACATAACAGAAAATGACTTACTTGTAAGCTTCGATGTTGTATCACTATTCACGCAAATACCTGTCAAAGAAGCCCTGTCATCAATTAAAAACAAATATTAACTACTGAAACATATCACAGATTTAACAGAACATTGTTTATCCAACACATATTTTTTACACAGAGGACAGAGATATAAACAAATAGAAGGTGCACCAATGGGATCACGATTATCACCGGTCATCGCTAATCTTTTCATTGTAGATTTCAAAACCAATACTTTGGAAAAAACTGTTAACAAGCCAAAATTGTGGCTTAGATATGTTGATGACACTTTTGTGATCTGGCCGCATGGAAGAGATAAACTTGGCTCTGCTCTCATTGGACAGGGGGTTGGCTGTGCTCTGATTGGGTGGGGCGGTGTCTTCTGTTTGGGTGGTTGTGCTTGGGTTAGTCTGAGTTGCAGGGGGATTTGAGCTGGTGAGCTGCATTGCTGTTGTTTGGCTTCGCGTTCATGGTCATGCCACATCTTCATGGTGGGTGTCAGTTTGCTTCATGTATGGATTGGAGGAGTTTAAAGTGGCTAATGATGCAGCTGTGGTCTGGTTTCTGGTTTGTGGTCATGCCTCATCATTGGTGTGGGTTTGTTTTTTGCGTGGATGTGTGGTGGTGACATCCTGTGTGGTTTTCGTGAGTGTGGGTCTGGTGTCATTCTTTATGTTAGGGACTCATTTGCCAATGAAGGCGGGTTTCCAAATGGCTGGTAGGGAGGAGGTATCATCTCATTTATTCATGCTGAGTGGGCATTTTTCTATCTCGATGGCTTCTCTGATTATTCTGTTGTTAAAGTGTTCAGTTTTGGCGATAGTTCTGGTCTTTTTAAAATCAATTTCATGTCCTTTAAGGCTTTAAGGTGTTGGACCAGGGAAGAAGTTGGTTCCTCTTTTCTGACTGAGTTCTTGTGTTCTTCAACGCGTGCACTTATTCTTCTGTTGGTTTGTCCAATGTATGTGGTGGGGCAGGCAGTGCATGGGATTTCATATACTCCTTGATTTTCTAACTGAAGACCAGAGTTAGAGCAGAAAGACCAGAACTATCGCCAAAACTGAGACAGAGCATTTTATTATTAGAGTTTTACGGTGTTTTTTTTAAAGATTTACCCTGGTGGTTAATGCTATTGTAAATATCTAAATCTATGTATTATATATACATATACATATACATATACATATACATATACATATACATATACATATA
>WNWU01000310.1:5064-16262 GCA_012654045.1 Ptyas mucosa
CTATTCTATTCTATTCTATTCTATTCTATTCTATTCTATTCTATTCTATTCTATTCTACTCTACTCTACTCTACTCTACTCTATTCTATTCTATTTTGTTCTATTTACAGCCAACTCGCTGCGGCCAGCTCACCATGGTCAACTCACTGCAGGACAATTTAACAATTCAACGATTTAAAATAAATTTTAAAACAATATTTTAATTTTTGTCGTTCACGTTTCCTGTCGTCCCTCCTTTTGCATCAGTGGTGGGCTGTCCCTGGTTCGGACCGGTTCGCAAGAACCGGTAGTAAAACCAGCGAGAGGCTCCGCCCACTGATCCGGACGTCATCAGGAAGCTTCTGAGCATGCACAGAAGCAAGCGTGCACGTGGCCCCGTTGCAAACTGGTAGTAAAGGTACCGTTGTGGCCTGTCGGCCGCCGGCCCCTCCAACAGCCGAATCAGAGGAGGAGGAGGAGAGGTGGGAGTCAGGGTCAGCATCAAGGCAACCTAAGAGCTCCGAGGGGGAAGAGGGAATGGAGCTGGCAGAGAGAGAGAGACAGAGGCGGAGCCTGGGCTGTCCGTCAGCCCTCGGGTGGAGAGTCAACAGGCCCCAGGTCTGGAGGTGGCTGATGAGGAAGAGGAGGAACAGTTGGGTCCAGTGCCTGACAGGTGTATGTACAGAAGGCAGAGGAGAGGAGAGCAGTGGAAATCTATGGGCTGGTCCTCGGGACGGAAAATCCACCGCTGTTAGTGAAGCCCCACCCTAGCTCTGGGGATAAAAGGCAGTGGGCGGAGATGAATAGGCGTGGCAGACATCTATTCATCTCACGGACGGACAGACATGTTAGCCTGTGGTGAGAGAGAAACTTTTGCCGGGGCTGCCGGCGCTCCTAATAAAGGAATCTTTTGAGTTGACTTCAGAGGGTTTGTCGTGTTCGGGGAGCTGGGTCAGAACACGTACACGGTTTACACAGAAATAAGTTCCGGAAGGACCTAGGCAGTGGTGTTGGTGTGAATAAGTCAGCGGTAGATTTCATGTTCTTTTCAGGTAGTCCTTGACTTACAACCACTCACTTAGTGCCATTTGAAGTCACAATGAGACTGAAAAAAGTGACCGATGACCGTTTTTCGTGCCACCGTGGTCGCATCCTTGGGGGTCATGTGATCAACATTCGGGCGCTTGGCAAACGTCGTGTATTTTAGGATGGTTGTAGAATCCCTGGGTCGCGTCATCCTCTTTTGCGTCCTTCTTCACAAACCAAGTCAACGGGAAAGCCGATTGACCGATCAGAATAGAGCTGGACGGGACCTTGGTGGTCTTCTAGTCCAACCCACTGCTGAAGCAGGAGACTTATACTGTTTCAGACAAGGGGGCTGTCCTTAACAACCGTGTTCCTTTATAACTGAACAACTGAAGTAATTTGCTTCTGCGGCGCGAAAGGCCGTAAGATGAGGAAAAGTCACTTAAAAACTATCTTACTTGGCCACGGAAACGTTGGGCTCAATTGCGGTCGTACGTCAAGGACGGCCTATATTTTTGTTTTCAAATCAATTTCTCCGCTTCCGATTTCTTTCTCCCTATAGCCGTGATGGCGAACCTATGCCCTCTCGGCGGGCACGCCAGCCAGCGCCCCGGCCTAGCTCCACTGCGTATGTTAATGTGCCTCCCGCCAGCCAACTGGTTGTCGGGTCCCTTCCCTGCATGCTTCGGGGCGGGGTGCATGTGGGGCACATGCGTTTGCATCACGGGTGGGTTCTACTTACCTTTACCACCGGTTCTCAACGGGATGGCGAATACGCAGATCGCTGATGACGACATCCGGAGCGGTGGACGGGACCTCCTGCCGGTTTTATTACCAGTTCTTGCGAACCGGTCCGAACCTATCATGGTGTGCATGTGTGGGGGGCAGGGCCAGTGGTCGGTTGCTTCCGGTTCGGTCCGGTTCTTCCGAACTGGTAGTAAGGTCGGCAGGAGGCTTCACACAACCGCCTTGACGTCATCACTGACGATCTGCGCATGCGCCGAAGCTTCTGTGCATGTGTAGAAGAGTGTGGGTGCATGCTCTCGTTGCGAACCGGTAGTAAAGATAAGTGGAACACACGGCACATGCACGGAGGGGTGCAGGAGGCTTTCCAGGCCCAAAATGGGGCACGGGGGGGGGCCTTGTGCTGCGCCCCCACGTCCCATTTTGGCTTCCAGGTTGGTGCAGGAGGCTTTCTAGGCCCAAAATGGGACCTGTGGCCCCCTGTGCACCCTGTTTTGGGCCTGGAAAGACTCCTTCCTCAACCTGGAAGCCAAAACAGGGCGTGGGGGGGGGGGTCCTGGGCGCACGAGCGGGGATGCACATACATGAATGTAGATACGGGGGGCGGGGGGCATGCATGGGGGCACTTCCATTGCATTTTGGGGGTTCGGACACACGCGGGTGCATTCGCGCCCACACTTTGGCCTATAGGAACGGCGGGACACAAAGCCGCACGTTGGAAAAACTACTTCACGTCGATCCATCCGTCTCTGAACGCCGTCCTGCGTTCGACAAGAGGCCGAGCCCAACTCTGGTTTAAAGCTATTTATTTATTCCAAAGACCCGAGAGAACAATTTCTTTCAGAAGTTCGGCCAACTTTGGACTTTGCATCTCGGGGGTTAACCGAAGACGAATGATTCATCCGTAGGAACCTTTTGTGATTTTGCAATCCTTATCTGCTCCCTCCCTCGGGCATCTCAGAGTATAATAATATTCCATGACACTGATAAAAAAATAAAATAAAAAAAAAACCACCCCAGATCTATCTCATCCAAGGTCAGGCGTATGTTCATGGCAGTTGAACTTTGAGTCCGTAGCGGCTCTTAAATCCCATTTAAGTCCTATTTTTCCTCCTCTGGATTTTAGCCAGATCAGATTGCTAGTGCAAAAGGCAAAAGTCTCTGAGATTTTCTTAGCAATAAACAACATTTTCAGATGCTCGCGAGATCGGCGGGCTTACAGTTTGACTCTTAAACTACAGGTAGTCCTGCCGTTACGACCACAATTGAGCCCGGAGTTGCTCAAGAAGGCAGTCGTTAAACGAGTCTCGCTCCGTTTTACAACCCGTGTTGCCATTCGTTGTGAAGCGAATCGTTGCGGTTTTTAAGGAGTCGTTAACGCATCCGGCTACGCTTGTTGTTGCAAAACGGAGATCAAATGATCCCAGGGACACTACGACCGTCATAAATATGTCCCTAGTTTCCAAGCGCCTGAATTTTGATCACGTGACCGTACGGCTGAGGTGGCATTCAGCCGGTTCGGACCGGTTTGGCTGAAGCGATAGTGGAAATCATGGTGGCCCCGCTCACCTGTCCCGGCTCTATGCCATCCTATTTAGGCATGTTTTTGAGGCCGTGCACATGCGCCGAAGGTGCACACGCCAGCAAAGCGCATGCACGGAAGCCCGGGCGAATGCGTAGACGGGGTGCGTGCGTGCGAACGAAGCGAGCGCATGCGCTCACATTTGCGAACTGGTAGAGAAAGTAAGTGAATTCCACCCCTGCCATACAGATACTATGAGCGACGTACAAAAAAGTGTCATGTTAAGCTTTTTCGGTGCCCTTGTAACTTTTGAACCGGAGCTAAACAAACGGTTATAAGTTGAGGACTACCTTGGATTATAGCATCCTCTGGATGTTTCCATGAGGTTTTTCTTGGTCGCTGCCCAGGAAACAAGTTTGCAACGATTTTCTTCCTAAATTGCCAACCTGGCCCGCAATCAGTGGTTGGCTGTCCCCGGTTCGGACCGGTTCGTCAGAACCGGTAATAAAACTGTCGGGAGACTCCGCCCACTAACCCGGATGTCATCCTAGGAGATCTACGCATACGCAGAAGAGCGCATGTGCGCACACAGGCCGCAATGCACACCAGTAGTAAAGGTATGTAGAACCCACCCCCGCTCGCAATCGTAGGATTTCTGAGTGGTCTCCCATCCAAATAAGAAGGCAGGCCCCATTTTTTTTCCATCGATGAATTTGTTTGGCTGGGCCTTCCTGTTCTAATGAATACGGAAATTTTATTTTTCAGGGCTTGATCAATTGTTCCATTTTCCAAGGTTTTCACTTGTGGGTTTTAACAAAACGTTTGGTGATTTAAATCTCTGTGCGGTGGGCAGCCAAATAAATCGTTCATAAAAGAAATAAACCGCAATCAAAGGCTTCACTTCCAGCCCAGACAAGATCTGCCAGCCAAAACCTAAGCAGATTTAAAACGTGCCCATTTCACTCCGCAAAAAAACAACACATAAATTGCTTACAATTATGCTTTGGGGGGTTTTTTTTTTTTGGTCAGAAAAGGATGTTTTAGTATTTTAAAAAATCCATACTTAGCGGAAGGTCGCATTCCCAGCAAGCTGGAAACGTTCCAAAGTTTCACTTGGGAAAAGACTGAAAGACGGAAAAAAGAAAAATGTAAAAATGCAGTTGGTCCTCGGCTTACGACCACAAGCGAGGCCCAAAATTTCTGTTGTTAAGTGAGACGCCTGTAAAGGGAGTTCTGCCCCCATTCTTCGATCTTTCTTGCCGCAATTGTTAAGTGAGTCATTGCGGTTGCTGAGTTAGCAACATGACCGCAATGGAGGCCAAAATTTCTGTTGTTAAGTGAGACATTTGTAAAGTGAGCTCTGCCTCATTTGACGGTCTTTCTTGCTAAGGTTGTTAAGCGAATCATTGTTGTTAAGTGAACCTGGTTTTCCCATTTTCAGGTCACAAAAAGTGATCGCATAACCCCAGGACACTGCCACCGTCATAAGTACATGCCTTGGGAACGCCGCAAGGGTTGTAAGTGTGAAAAACGGTCATAAATCACGTCTTTCGGCACCTAAGTAACTTTGAACGGTCGCTAAACGAACCGTTGTAAATCAAGGACCACCAGTAGTGATCGACTTCTAACCTATTCGTTTAGCGACCGTTCAAAGTTACAACGGCTCTGGAAAAAAGTGACTTATGACCGTTTTTCATACTTATGACCGTCGTAACATCCCCACGGTTACTTGATCAGAATTCAGACGCTTCATATTTATGATGGTCGTAGCGTCCCGGGGGTCGCGCGATCCCCTTTTATGACCTTCTGACAAGCAGAGTCCATGGGGAAGCCGGATTCACTTAACAACCGTGTGACTAACTTAACAACTGCAGTGATTCACTTAACAACGGTAGCAAGAAAGGTCGTAAAATGGGGCAGAGTCCACTTTACAAATGTCTCACTTAACAACAGAAATTTGGGGCTCAAGTGTGGTCGGGTTGCTAACTCAACCACCCCAACGATTCACTTAACAACTCTGCCCAAAAAAGGTTGTAAAATGAGGCAAAACTCATTTAATAGCTGTCTTGCTTAGCAGCCGAAATTTTGGGCTCAATTGCGGTCATTAAATCGAGGACTGCCTGTAACCCCACTATAGAAGTTTTAGTCCTCGTTTAGTAACCACGATGGGGACCAAGAACTTGGTTGTTAAGTAAATGCGTCACTAAGTGAAATCACAACTGTGCTTATCTTATTTTAGCTTTCCTCCGCTTTACAGACATGCCAAGGTCCTATATGGATGGTTGTAAAGTTATTTTTTGTTTCATTTCGGTCCCGATTGCAAACGTGCGCTAAATGAAGCAGCCGCTGAACAAGGACCACATTGAATATTCCTGTCGTGTAGTAAAATCAGTGAGGAACAATACGGCGTGGCCAGTCCCACAGCTACGACACAGCACTCCATGAAATGCAGCTGTGATATTACCGTATTTCCCCGAAAATAAGACCGGGCCTTATATTAATTTTTCCTCCAAAAATTAGGGCTTATTTTTTTAGTTAGGGCTTATTTTGAGGGGAAATACGGTACTAAATGCATCCAATCTGGTTGACAATCTTAACCAGGGGATAATTTTGTGAGTAGGGCTTCTATTACGAGCATCCTGAAAAATCATGCTAGGCCACGGATTGGGCAAATGTGGCCCTTTTACAACCCGTGGACTTCAACTCCCAGAATTCCTGAGACCGCCAGCCAAGCTGTCTCAGGAATTCTGGGAGTTGAAGTCCACGGGTTGTAAAAGGGCCACATTTGCTGACCCCTTGTGCTAGGCCTTATTTTCCGGTTGGGTTTTATTTTCGGGGGAAAACGGGTATTTTAACAATTTGCGGGTTCTCGTGCAGGGAGGTTGTACAGCTGTGAGGGAGGAATGCAAGGAGAGGTGTGCGAAGATGTGCGTTTGGTGGCGGTCGGCCTTCCAAGGGCTTTTTTGAATATAACTTAAATTTTTTTTTTAAAAAAAATAAAAATAATGGTTGCACTGTCCCGAGATCACATGATCTCCTTTTGTGACCTTCTGACAAACAAAGTCAAGGGGGGAAGCCAGATTTGCTCAATGACCGTGTTATTCACTTAACGATGACAATGGTTTGCTTAACAACTGTGACACGAAAAGATGGTAAAATGCGGGACAGGTTTTTTTTAAAAGTATAACTACCGTATTTCCCCAAAAATAAGACCCAGTATTATATTAATTTTTCCTCCAAAAGACGCATTAGGGCTTATTTTCTGGTTAGGTCTTATTTTGGGGGGAAATACGGGACTAAATGCATCCAATCTGGCTGACAACCTTAACTGGGGCTTATTTTGAGGGTAGGGTTTATATTACGAGCAACCTGAAAAATCGTGCTAGGACTTATTTTCCGGTTGGGTTTTATTTTCGGGGGGTGGGGGTGGTCATTTTGTGACCTTCTGACAAGCAAACATAATGGGGAAGCCAGATCCACTTAACAACCGTGTGACTCACTTAACAACCTCAGCGATTCACTGAACTGTGTACAATGGGGTGAATCTCGCGTCATTGCCTTGCTTAGCGACGGGAATTTTGGGCTCAATTATGGTCGTAAGTCGAGGACTACATGTATTCCTGGGGGGAGAGGGGGGGAACAAACAGATGGCTAAGAGGTCCCATCGTTTTTCTAGGAATTTTTCCACTGTTTGACCTGCGGATTTCCGGATTCTTGGAATAAGCGAGAGAATTTCTATATTTCTAATGTGGTTATTTGGGGGAAGTTGATATTTGTTCACCAAGTTGTTGCCAGTGGTGGGATTCAAATAATTAACAACAGGTTCTCTATCCTAATGACCAGGTGGGTAGGCGTGGCTTGGTAGTCATGTGACCGTATGGGCATGGCCAACTCAACATCACTCACGTCGATCTTCGCCTTAGCTGTTACAATGTAATAAGGGTTAACCCGAGAGGCAGTTTCTGTAAGCAAGGCAATAAAGATTAGGCTAGAAATAACAGCAGAATGTTTCCTTCCTGCCTTCCTTACAGGATTAGCCCTGTAAAGTGGGGGAAAAAATAAGACTTCTTGCAACAACCGAACTTCTTCTCCGAACTGCTTAGAGAGTTACCAACTGGTTCTCCCGAATAGGTACGAACCGGCTGAATCCCACGACTGGATGTTGCCGAAGTGCAGGAAACCACATGAGGGGCCATTTGTAAAAGTACTCCGTTTTTTATTGAACAGGTTCTAAAGGGTGACCGTCGTCGTCTCCTTTTGCAACACAAACATCGCAAAGTTGCACTTTTTCACACGCTTTTTGTTTTTTTCCCGCAACACTGGCCAAAATCCCCCCACAGAGGCTCAGGACAACACCGTCCAATCCCAGCATCGCTGTCAGTTCAGCCGTTCCTCCAGGCGAAGACCACAACTCCCAGAATTCTTCGCTCCTCGCTAGGAATTCTGGGATCCTAGCTAGGGATTCTGGGAGTTGCCCTCTTCAAACGTGGCTGGAGTGGCTTCAAAGCTTTGTTTACTTTTTTCCCCACACACAACTCTCACACCCAAACGGGAAAATGTAATGCGTGTTGTTGACAGACCAATGCCGTTTTTTGGGGCTCCTGGACCCACAAATCGTTTTTGTGCCTGGCTTCACCAATGTGGCAGCCATTTTGAGAAAGGGCAAGTCCTTCCCTCTATGGCAACTTCCAGGCTCCAATATGGCCTCCAAGTTGCTCAGAAAATTTGAGGATCCCTGTTCTCGTTTGCAAACTCTCTCCGTTTGCAAATTTGGGGCCTAAAACTGAGGGCAAGCAGGAATTCCTAAATTTTCTAAATCTGCCTTTTTTAGCTCTTTGGCCCAGTTTTGGCTCCGGGGAAGAGCACCGTTTCGGCTTTTATTTATTTCTCTTCCGTTGGAAGCAGAACGATCACCAAGTGCATTTGTCAAACACGCCCAAGAGGACCAGCCTTATTTGCATCGTAGACGTCACTAGACTGAGGAATCGGGGCCGCAGGGAAGCCTGGGGGCTGTAGTTCCTCGGGTGGAAGATGGACCACCGGGCAGCGCCCTAGCAAAACTACAATTCCCAGGAGCCTTCGAGAGGAACATCCTTGCCCCGCTTGCAATCCCCAAAGCTATTTTTGCACGCAGAGCTGCCTAGACGGGCGAGAGACTCTTTCGCGCCATCTGGTGGTGGGGAAAAGGGACTACCTGGGAGGGAACTGGGCTCGGCGTCCCCCTCTGGTGGATTAAAGAGGAGAAGCAACTTCTCGGCAAGTTTATTTCCCGCGCAGCTCCCAAAGTTTGATGGAAATGGAAGTCCAGGGCGGGCTCATAGAAAAAACTGCACCATGGAAGGCGCCTGAGCGACGGGAGGCTTGGCCCCCTCCCCGCAATGCCCCCCGGCCGCCTCGCTTAGCAGCTTCTGACACCGAGCTTTATAGATGTCTCGTTCGTGGACCAAACGGGCCACCTCCACGCGCAGGGACTCGAGCTGCTGGGCCAGCTGGGATTTCTCGGCCTCCAGGATGTGCCGCTGCTGGACCCGTTTGAAGCGACAGGACTGGGCGTAGCCGCGGTTCTTGAGGGTGCGTCGTTTCTGCTTCAGCCGCTGCACCTCGTCCTTGCCGAAGCCGCGGAGTTGCCGGTTGAGGTCCCGCACCGACATGGAAACGAGCTGGGCGTCAGAGAAACGGTCGGACAACCGGGGGAGCTGGAAATGAGGAAGCTGTATCAGGCAAGCAGAGGAAAAACAAAAGTCGCATTTGGTGAGCAAAGGACGCTAAAGTTTCGGCATTTACCACACTAGAGGATGGGGAAAATGGCCGACGGACAAGCAAGGCTCAGCTTGGGGTAGCCCTAAACGTAATCCGCAATAGAGACACAGATAGTCCTCCATTTACGACCGCAATTAAGGCCCACGTTCCTGTGAAACATTTGTTCGGTGAATTTTACCCCCTTTTCCGACCTCTCTTGCCACCGTTGTGAAGTGAATCACTGCCGTTGTTAAGTGAGCCACACGGTCGTTAAGCGAATCTGGCTTCCCCCACGGACATTGCTTGTCAGAAAGCCGCTAAAAGGGGTCGCGAATTTTGAACATGTGACGTGTTCGCAACGGTTGTAAGTGTGAAAAATGGTCGTAAGTCACTTTTTTTCAGGGCCGTTATAACTGAACGGTCACTAAACGAATGGCTTTAAGTCAAGGACTACCTGTATATGGTCTTTCTTTGAACTCGGGCTTGTAACCAAGCTGAAGACGGCTTGTGTCCCTTAATATCCTGACCATCTGGATGTGGTTGGACTACAACTCCCCACACTCTCAGCCACTGGCTACAGATGGGAGTTGTAGTCCTCCATGTCTACCACGTTTCCCCGAAAATAAGACCGGGTCTTATATTAATTTTTGCTGGGTCTTATTTTCCGGTTGTGTCTTATTTTCAGGGAAAATACAGGGTATTTTCAGGGGAAAAACCTCCGGTGACGAAGCACCCACAACTTCTGGTGGCAGGCTGTTCTACTGGTGAATTGTTCTCAAATCCTGCAGCCGTTCTTTCTTAGGTTTTTGTCACCAGGGCTTTGATCGTCTTCGTTGCTCTTCTTTGCGCTTTTTCCAAAGTTTTCTTTTTTAAAAAAATATATGCAATCCTGACTATTGTGTCACACAAACCCAGAAAACTGGGTTAAGAAAACAAGCTCCATTGGCCATAAGCAAGCATGCACCCAACATGCAACATTCTTTAATGTTACCTTCCAATCCTGAGAAATTAAGAATATTTTTCTTCCCCCCTGAAACATTTAATCTCCTCTAGGGAGAGGGTATGTTCACAATCCAGATTTATGAGCCTTCTGCCCTGTGCGGTCAGGTAAAAAGCACTCTACACATGCTCAAAAGCTACGCCTTCCAGACGGTGCCTGTGGCTTCTAGCAATCTGGCTCTTTGCGCATGCTCAGAGACTCTTAAATTAAGATCCTGTTGGCCGAGACTAATTAAACCCACCTCGAATTCATGCTTCTATTTCCCTGCAGCTCTTATTCTCCAGTACAAATGGTCCCCGTTTTACGACAGAGATGCCCATTTTTCACACTTACGACCGTTGCGGCGTCCCCACGGTCACGTGATCCAAACTCAGGCGCCTGGCAACCGACTCGTATTTATGACGAGTCCCGGGATCACGCGATCCCCTTTCGGAGACCTTCTAACAAGCCAAGATAATGGGGAAGCCAGATTCACTTAACCAGGTTATTCACTTAACAACCAGAATTTTGCCGAG
Organism: Ptyas mucosa; assembly: GCA_012654045.1. NCBI lineage: Eukaryota > Metazoa > Chordata > Lepidosauria > Squamata > Colubridae > Ptyas > Ptyas mucosa. The sequence goes on from WNWU01000310.1 coordinate 15,590, forward strand.
GCAATCGCTTTTGTAAAGATGGAACGAATTTAAAGAAAAAATAAAATAAAATAAATTTCAAAGCAAATTCATCCTTTCTCTTAAAGAGAGGGGCCTCCTTGAGGCGGGGAGAGTCAAGATGGCTGCCTTGCCGTTAAAAGGGGCAGGGCCTCAGTCACGTGGCCTGTGGTCGTAAATCGAGGACTAGCTGCATTCAATATTTGACGTCTTTGTTTTTGGGGTTATTTTGGCAGATTTACCTGTTGTTGCTCGGCGCTGAAGCTCTCCGCTGACCCCAGGAAGCCCTGCAGCTGGGGCGTCACGCTGTTTCGAAGACCCCCTTCCGCCGTGGGCACCCCCAAAAAGGCTTCCACGGCTTCATCCAACCCTGGCACCATCTGCGTCTCCGGACCGGTGCCAGCGGCCGCCGCCAAAGATTGGTGGAGCGTGGCCATCCAATACAGCTCTTCCAAGGAGGATTTGGGATCGGCCACCTTGTCGAAGGTAGGCGAGGGGGGCACGGAGCTGCATGGGGTGGAAGTGACGGAGGAGCTGCTCCCCGGCCGGGGCACCTCCTGTTTGACTTCGAACTTCAGCAGGTCGAAGTCATCCAGGTAATCCAGAGCGATGGGGCTGGCAGGTAAGATGTTCATTCTGCGAGAAGAAAAGGAGAGAAGGTTTTGTGTTTGTGCGT
>WNWU01000310.1:49441-60149 GCA_012654045.1 Ptyas mucosa
CTAACTCCCATATTGGATGAGGAATTCTGGGAGTGGAAGTCCACCCATTTTCAAACTTGCTAAGGATCCTAACTTCCATATTGGCTGAGGAATTCTGGGAGTTGAAGTCTACCCATCTTAACATTACTAAGATTGCTAACAACCTTGTTGGCTGAGGAATTCTGGGAGTGGAAGTCCATCCATTTTCAAATTTGCTAAGTAAGGTTCCTAACTCCCATATTGGCTGAGGAATTATGGGAGTTGAAGTCCACCCATCTTAATATTACTAACTCCCATATTGGCTGAGGAATTCTGGGAGTTGAAGTCCACCCGTCTTCAAGTTTCCTAAAGTTCCTAACTCCCATATTGGCTGGAGGAATTCTGCGAGTTGAAGTCCACCCGTCTTCACATTACTAAAGGTTGAGAAGCTCCGGTCTAGCCTGTAACTCTTTCTCCCCGTCTCTCAAGGTTACGCTCCTTCCGGGGGTAGGGAGCATTTAGCCCATGCTCAGAGGCTCCGTACACAATTAGAGTTTGCCTTACTCAAGAACTCCACCATGGTCCTTGCTTTTAGTGTAAGCGAGCGGGCTACAACAACTCCAAGATTACGCAGCTTTACTGATACAATCTGGAGATATATATATATATATAGGGGCAAATCTATATATATATATTTATATATTTTGCAAAGGGGCAAACCGTGTTGGGCCAGCCCGGACGGGCGTTTGCCAGCCGTAGGCACTTTTCAAAAGTCTGTGGTTTACCATCTGTTTTGCAGAAGGAGGCAGCTGGGCTTCGGGAGTGGTGGGGGGGGGGAGTTGAGGGGTGTCCAGTCAGCTCAGCTGACCCACTCGTGATGTCTTCTCCAGAGACTCAGTTGACCTCACCGGATAAGAGAAGAAATCGGCGGCTTGCACAACCTCAGCAAGCGCAGAAATGAGGAACTTCTCCACAGCAAGGAGAAAGCAACTGGAAAGGCCGTTCAAAGCTGGTGGAGTGAGGGGGGGGGTGCTGAGGAGGATTCGAACGGGTGGCCTTAAAGCCGAGGTCAGTGCTCTCCGCAGCCTGTGTTGTTTTCTTAAGTGCCTGGATGGAAAACAGGAAGGGGCAGCGGTGAAATCTGAACCGGTTTGCTACCGGTTCGCCGGCCGCGCGTGCGTGCTGCACGCTAAATCCACGTTGTGCTCACGCATGCACAGTGCGCACTAAACACGCTAAATGCACGTGTGCATGCACGGTACACGCCAAAAGGCGGCTTGGAAAGGTAAGTAGCGGGGGATCAGCTGTGCCGCGCGGTTTAGCTTCGCTATAAAGCAGGAGTTCCTGCTTCCTAGCAAAGCTGAACCGCGCGGCACAGCTGATCGTTGGAAATATCGGGTTCAACCAAACCAGTAGCTTTTTTTAAACTACCGGTTTGAGTGAACCGGTAGCATTGAACCCCTGGTTAAAGGGGTAATATGTCCAGTCTAACAAAGAGAAGGACTAAAGGGTGACAAGGATGGCAGTCTTCCAAAATTTGAGGGGCCGCCACAAAGAAACGGGGTCCCACTTATTCTCCGAAGCCCCCGAAGGCAGGACAAGAAGCAACGCATCGAAACTCATCAAGCTAGAAAATTGTAAGACCGTCTCTTGTTCAACCTTGGGCACTTTAAGACGAGTGGACTTCAACTCCCAGGATTCCCCCAGCCAGCTCATGCTCAGGTGGCACGCGGAGTCATATCTGTGGGCACGTGAGTGTTGCTCTAGGTCAGCTCTAGTGCGCATGCGTGCACTAAAGCCAGCTGATTTTCGGGCCTTCCGGGCCCACCGGAAATTGGGAAACGGGCTGTTTCCGGCCTCCAGAGGGCCTCCGGGCGGGGTGGGGAAGGCTGTTTTCGCCCTCCCCAGGCTCCAAGGAAGCCTCTGGAGCCTAGGGAGGGCGAGAAACAGGTCCACCCGGACCACCAGGCCATCATGTGCCAAAAGCGGGGGGTTCACAGCGACGTTTGCACACGTATGCACGGGGGGGGGGAGCCGGGGCGCATTGACTTATGGGTGTGGGCATGCGCATGCACGATCCCCTCCCTCACACTTCCCCCCGCTTTTGGCACGTGACGGCAAAAAGGTTAGCCATCACTGCACTAGATTAAATCCTCCATCCAGTGGTGCTTTTTATCACTACCGATTCGCCCGAACCGGACCGAACCGGTAGTATTTCACCCCTGCCTCCATCACTCCAGTTTTCAGACTGTGTGAGAACAAAACAACAACAACAAAAAAAGAATTAAATAACAGGACGGCATATTATTTCATGGTATATTAGAAAAATAAATTGAACAAGGGAGGGAATTAATTTAATTAATTTAATTAATTAAATTTATATGCCGCCCCTCTCCGAAGACTCAGGGAAGTTTGACCAATGAAGCCGAAATAAAAGGAGGATGTTCGTTTCCCAAGATTGGTGGTGTTCAAAGAGAGCCTTCTGGGCTTGGATCCTTTCATTTAGATTCCTGCTCTGAGTAGGGGTTGGACTGGATGATCTCAAGGGTCCTTGTCCCTCTCGATTTCTCCTCTACCCAAAGATGTTTTTCAGAGATCTCTTTCTCCTCCTTTTTCAGCACTCCAGGGTGCTGAAAATGATACCCACACAATAAACGATAGCCACACAATAAAAATCAATTTTTTGGAAAAAAAATTGCTGCCTAGCAGATTTGCACCTGGATAAAGTGGATAAAGTCATGTTCTCCGGGAGATTTCTTTTTTAAAAAATAAAATAATAATTGTACAAAGACACAGATGGGATTCGAGGGTTACAAGTGAGAATTCGAAGGGAGCCCGGTGACATTGGTGCGAGACGCGCTTTCCCGGACGCGCTGCTGCGAGACATCAGAAGGCGACTCAAGTCGCATCCTCTTCTGTATCGTCGGTGGGTTGGGCTGCATGACCTCAAGGATTCGGAGAAAGAGGGAAGCCAGAGCTTCTGAACTAAGAAACCTCGTCAGCGTGTGTTGGTGAGTCAGATGCTTTTCTCAGGAAAGCTGCACCCACACTGAATGGAATCGATGTCTCCGCCGAGAGCTCAGCCGTATAACGTAAATAAGAGAAAACAGGAGTTAAAAACCCCGGTGAGCAAAGGGAGAGAAACTTACAAGAAAAGTGGTTGTGCAAACTGCTGGAGGCCTTCGGTCGGTGGTTTTCACGCTCAACAACTTTCAGACGGGTGAACTTCAATTCCCAGAATTCCCCAGCCGGCAATCTCAACAACTTTCAAACGTAGAATCATTGGGTTGGTGGAAGGGACCTTGGAGGTCTTCTAGTCCAACCCCCTGCTCAAGCAGGAAACTCTACACGATTTCCTACAAATGGTTGTCCAATCTCTTCTTGAAAACCTCCAGTGATGGAGCACCCACAACTTCTGGTGGCGAGCTGTTCCACTGGTCAATTGTCCTCACTGTTAGGAAGTTTCTCCTTAGTTCCAGGTTGCTTCTTTCTTTGATTGATTTCCCTCCGTTGCTTCTTGTCCTGCCTTCGGGTGCTTTGGAGAATAGCTTGACTCCCTCTTCTTTGGGGCAGCCCCTGAAATATCAGAACACTGCTATCATATCACCCCCCAATCCTTCTTTTCATCAAAATAGACATAATCACTTCCTGCGATCGTTCTTCATATGTTGTAGCCTTCAGTCCCCTAATCCTCTTGGTTGCTCTTCTCTGCGCTCTTTCTAGAGTCTCCATACCTTTTTTACATTGTGGCGACCAAAACTGGATGCCATATTCCAAATGTGGCCTTACCAAGGCATTATAAACAGAGGTGGGATTCAGCCGGTTTGGACCGGTTCGGGAGAACTGGTAGTAGAAATCGAAAGTGGGCCTGCCCAACTGTCCCGGCTCTAAGCTGTCCGATTTACGCACGGTTTTGAGGCTGGGAGCATGCACAAAAGGCGCGAGCGTGAGCAAAGCACATGCACAGAAGGCAGGTACACGCATGAAACGGACACACGGCGAACCGGTAGTAACAAAATGTGAAACCCACCACAGTATAAAATGGTATTAACCTTCACATGATCTTGATTCTATCCCTTTGTTAATGCAGTCTAGGACTGTGTTGGCTTTTTGGGCAGGTGCAGCACACGGCTGGCTCCTATTTAAATAATTGTCCACTAGGACTCCAAGATCCCTCTCACAGTTACTACTATTGAGTGAAATCCCCACCTTGTTGGATGAAATGTCCATCTGGTTCAGTTCCAAGCGGGGAGAAATACCCCGGAAACATGGAGGCTGTTTGGAAAGATGGTGTAATTGATGGACAGGACCCACATGGGTTTTGAGGTCTTGGTGCAGCTGACCACATGGAGTGGAGAGAGACAGGTATTTATACCCTCTCTTGGGCCTTGCCCTTGAGCTTCCTGTTCCTGTGGAAGGACATGTGTTCTATTGGTTGTCAGACTCCCAGGGGGCTATGCAGGGGTCATAGCTAACTTTTTAGCTAACTTTTTTTTAGGTTGTCTGAATTAAATTTGACTGAAGCCTCGACTCTCTGAGATGATGTAACGGGGAGGCTTCAGGGGTGGGATTCAAAAATTTTAGCAACTGGTTCTCTGCCCTGTTGCTGGGTGGGCGTGGTCATGGTGGGCGTGGCCTACTCGGCCTCCTGCACCACAGCGGGGGGGGGGCTTTTCACCCTACTCAAACTCCAGAGACTTTCCTTGAGCCTCCAGGAAGATGAAAATGGCCTCCCTTGGGCTCCGGAGGCCCTCTGGAGGCCGGAAACAAGTCTGTTCTTAGACTTTTGAAACTTCCAGTAGGCCCGTTTTTCACCCTCCCAGAGCCTCCGCGCGGGCCCTGAACTTACCTGGCATCCAAAACGGGCCGCGTGGAGCCTCCTGGGAGGGAAGGGGCAGGGTGGGTGGGGCCAGCTGGTCTTTGCAACTACCGGTTCGGCGAACCAGATATAAAACTAGCATCCGATTTTCCCGAATCTGCCCGAACCGGCTGAATCCCACTCCTATTGTGTCTTAATTGACTTTCCTGGCTTGGATCTGGAGTGAAGGCTGATCCTACCATTCTACCTAACTCTGCCTTTGTTTCAAAATGGATGGATTACCAAATCTGCATTTCTAAAACTTGGCCTGAGCTTAGTTGGTATCTGCTTAGGGGCAGGGAGCTGTGGAAATGAGTTTCTGTTTCCTTTATGATTTCTCTTTCTCGTTTAGGGGAAATATAATACTCTGCCTTTTTAAATATTTCTCAAAGTACCATATTTCATTCTTCTAGGAGAGGGGTGGGCACTAACTTTCTACAACCCAGCCCAAACTGGCAGGCGAAGCCATGTCGTCTCGTACGCGCGGACTTGCCTGTTTGTCTTCCGGGTTTCTGACACGCATGCGTACGCGACAATCAGGTGTCCTTCGTGTGCATGGCAGTGCCGAAAACCGGTGTGCACATGCATGCCGTCCAGCTGATTGTCGGGCGAGCGTGCATGCCAGAACTTGGAAATTCGGCTTTTCCGGAGCGTGGCCCCGATGAGGGCACGCATGCGCGCGTGACATTTCCGCACGGCATTTTCGGCACTCGGTGTCAAAAAGGTTCGCCATCGCTGACCTGTTGTATACCTGTGCACTCGGTTTTCCTTGCCTAAATGTAGAACCTTCCTTTCCTCACCCCTGAATTTAATTTTGTTAGATAGGGGCCAGTGGTGGGCTGTTGCCGGTTCGGACCGGTTCGAGCAAACCGCTATGCTGTCCCGTTTAGCCGCGTTTTTTAAGTTGGGCACATTCTTACAAAGCGCATGTGCGTGTACTCACATTTTCGGTACTTGGGGCGAGGTAAATGTTCCCCTCGCACATACGTGCTAGTTGTTCCTGACTCTAGGGGGCGGTGCTCATCTCCGTTTCACAGCCGAAAAGCCAGCGCTGTCCGAAGACGTCTCTGTGGTCATGTGGCCGGCATGACTCAACGCCAAAGGCACATGGAACGCTGTTCCCTTCCCACCAAAGGTGGTCCCTATTTTTCTACTTGCATTTTTTACGGGGTTTCGAACTGCTAGGTTGGCAAAAGCTGGGACAAGTCATGGGAGCTCACCCCGTGACGCGGCACTAAGGATTCGAACTACTGAGCTGCCGACCTTTCGATCGACAAGCTCAGCGTCTTAGCCACTGAGCCACATGTTAATGTTAAGTTTATGTTATGTTATGTTACATTACGTTATATAGGTTAATGTTATGTTATCTTAATGTTATGTTATGTTATCTGAATGTTATGTATGTTATGTTATGTTAATTTTATGTTAATGTTAACATTAAAGATAAAGGGTAAAGGTTCCCCTCGCACATATGTGCTAGTCGTTCCCGACTCTAGGGGGCGGTGCTCATCTCCGTTTCAAAGCCAAAGAGCCAGTGCTGTCCGAAGACGTCTCCGTGGTCGTGTGGCTGGCATGACTCAATACCAAAGGCTCACGGAACGCTGTTCCCTTCCCACCAAAGGTGGTCCCTATTTTTCTACTTGCATTTCTTATGTGCTTTCGAACTGCTAGGTTGGCAGAAGCTGGGACAAGCCACGGGAGCTCGCCCCGTTACGCGGCACTAGGGATTCGAACCGCTGAACTGCCGACCTTTTGATTGACAAATTCAGTGTCTTAGCCACCGCAAACTGGTTGGTAATTCTTGTGCTGCCCACCTCCGGATAGGGCCCTGTGTTCGAGTCTGGCGCGATCCTTCTGTTATCTTAAGCCTATCTTCCAGAGTGCTGGCTGTATTCCCCACCCTCCCAGCTTGGAAATGTGATGAGTTTCCCCTTCTATCCCCTGGTTTAGATCAGGAATCTCCAAACTTGGCGACTTTTTAAAGACTTGTGAACTGAGCCTTTTCCAGTTGGATGCTTTGTAGATCGAGTGGACTACAGATTCCATAATGCACTGGCAGTATGGCCACTGTAGTCCTGCATGGACAGCAATGGGTTTAAAAACATTCAAATCTGTGTCAAACTTCCTTAGGCGGACAGTGCCACCTCGTGGCCGGAAGCTGCACTGCACACAATCTATAGGCAGAAATAATCTGTTTTCATTATACAGTAATAGTCCTTGATTTACAACGATTCGTTTAGCGACTTTCGAAGTTACGACAGGAATGGAAAAAAAGGAGCTTATGACTCTTTTTCGACCGTTGCCGCATCCCCATGATCACACGATCAGAATCCGCAGGCTCGGCAACTGACTCATATTTATGACGGTCGTAGTGTCCCGGGGCTTACGTGATCCCCTTTTGCGACCTTCTGACAAACAAAGTCCACGGGGAAGCCAGATTCACTTAACAACCAGGTGACTCGCTTAACAACGGCAGCGATTCACTTCCCAACGGCGGCGAGAAAGGTCGTAAAACATAGGCAAAACTCCCTTAACAGATCAAAACGATTTAAAGAGGCTTTTGTAATTTAAAAACCGGTACGATCAAAACTTCTGATTTCTAAAGTGGAAAACGTAAGGAAGGGATTCCTCAATTTCGGCCATTTTAAGATCGGTGGACTTCAACTCCCAGAATTCAACAGTGCTGGCCTGGGGGAATTCTGGGAGTTGAAGTCCACCCATCTCAAAGTGACTGAGATAAAGAAACACTGGTGTAGGAGCTTAAATATTCTGGAACTTAACTTAGAAACTTGGGTGCTAAATGCCTGCTTTCTTTTTTCCTTAACATAAGCATTCTGCGCATGTTCAGAGGCTCTCTTAGCACTTGCTTCCTGTGTCTAAATCACAAAAGTATTCCCTTCTCATTTTGTCTGTGTGAATCTACAAGCAACGAATGCAATTCTTTATTTCTTTAAACACATCCTTCTTCATTTTTTTTCTCCCTCCGAAAGGACACCGAAGAATTGCTTGGGAACAAAATTGCAAAAGATTGTTGCGTTGTCCAAGCTGCGAAGCTGAAAAATAGATAATTCTAGATATTTTTTTTTTAAAAAAAATAAACAATAAAAATAGATTTCTGTAGGCATGTACATTCTGAGAGATAACCCACACAGCTGAAGGACACCCAAGCTTGGCTACAAACCAGTTTTTAAAAAGTATCCAACGCAATTCTGGGAATTGAAGTCCATCGATTTTAACCTTGCCAAAGTGGCTAACCCTTATGAGGAAGAGAAGGGGAAACGTTTCCCTTTCCTTTACGCCGTGCGAGATTGAGGGGACCGTGCCGAATTCTCGTCGGGTTTTCGTGGGGCTTCTCTTCTCAGTGTCCCAAAAGTGCTTTTTTTTTTTTCCAAGAGCCAACTGGACTTTCTGGTTTTTCTTTGAAGACGTTTCGCTACTTCTCTGATAAGCTTCTTTGGCTCTGACCGGAGGGTGGGGGAACGGAAGGATTTATCCTCCTTGCAGACAGCTGGTCGTTTGCATCAGAGGTGGTATTTAGCCGGTTTGCAACGGTTTGGGGGAAGCGCTAGAACCGATCGCGGGTCGTCCCTCCTGCCCCAGCTCCAAGTCATGCTATTTAGGCACGTTTTCTAGGCCGGGGCGCATGCGCTGAAGGCGTGCAAGCGAGCAAATCACATGTGCGGAAGGCCGGGCGCACGCTTGGACAGCATGCGTGTGGGGCGAACCAGTGGTCAGTGAAACCCACCCCTGGATTGCAGCCTTTTTAGAGAGCCGTTGATGCCACTTGGAGGTTTGTCTGTGTCATCAGGGTCACCTGAGGGGTTGAAATGGGTGTGGAGCCTTCTTGGAACTGTTAAAAGGACCGTGTTGTAGACTGGAGATAGACGATGTCGTATTCCTCCCCCTCTTTCAACAATTTTGACACAGATGCCCTCTTTGACCCCTGTTTCAAACCAGTGTCCAAAATGTGGACTTTGCTGTCTTCAAAAGAGGGGCCTTTTGTCTTTTAAATGCAGCTGGACTGCTGAATCTAATCCTGATGCGTTTCTTCTATGCTGCGCCATGCGGTGTTGAAGTGGTTGTTTTGTTTCCCCAATGTCCAGATCTGCGGATGGTTCACTGCATTGACCTGCATATACCAGGTAACGACTCTTTAAAAAAGGATGCAAATGACCAGCTGTCTAGCAAGGAGTATAAATCCTTCCATTTCCCACCATTCGGGCAGAGTTGAAGAAGCTTCTCGGAGGAGAAGCGAAATGTCTTCAAAGAAAAAAAAATCCCCAGAAAGTCCAGTTGCCTCTTGAAAAAGCACCTTTGGGACAACCGTGACTTGGATGACGGAGAATTTCCATAGACATTGAGAAGAGAATGTAACAGCATTCCGTGCGCCTTTGGCATTGAGTCATGCCGGCCACATGACCACAGAGACGTCTTCGGACAGTGCTGGCTCTTCGGCTATAAAACGGAGATGAGCACTGTCCCCTAGAGTCGGGAACGACTGGCACATATGTGCGAGAGGAACTTTTACCTTCACCTTTTACCTGAGGCCACTTGGTTTATGCAGTACAGTGCAGTGAGCCATTTGCAGATCTGTACATTGGGGAAGCAAAACAGCCACTTCACAACCTCATGGCACAGCATAGGAGAAAAATCCCATCAGGACTAGATTCCGCAGTCCAGCTGCATTTAAAAGACAAAGGACACTCTTTTGAACCGAAGAAGCTTCTTGGAAAGCCAGTTGCCTCTTGAAAAAGTACCCTCTTCACAATGTTTTTTAAAAATTTTTTTTATTAAACTGGATTTCTTATAGGCGCCCATCTCAGCAAACCACTGTGGGGCAGCTCCCAACTTTGCTCACCCCTTACCTTAATTAGCCATTTACGGTGGTTCAACCCAAGGACATTTTGGAAGTAAACACCCCAGGATTTACCGCTGGGCTTTGGGCCTCTTGTCTGCTTTTGCAAAGCTCCATAAACAGGGCCAGAAATGTCCTCTGGAGTTTGTAGACTTTGCCCATTTCCGTCACGTCGGCCGTCCGGGGCCTCGGCTGTGTTTTCTGGACCGAGCTTGTTTTGGAACTGCCAAATCGCCTCGCAGGAAGACGCTTGTTTGCTGTACTTTGGCATTGTTGAACCAGGAGATCAAAGAGGATCACGGTTATCTCTCTCTCTCTCTCTCTCCGCTTGTTGTCACGGCAAAACTGGTCAATGGGACAGGGCCAGCTGGGGCTTCGTATTGTGGTGAAAAAAATCTGGCCTCCGAGTCTTGCCTTAAGTGGCTTTGGAAAGCGGAGAATCGAACCGTTCCCACCCACCCCCCCAAAAAAAAAAAAAGGATTAGGCGTGGAAGTGCACTTCTGCACGTCGATCGGTGTTCAGCCTACGTAGAGCTTCCAGGGACAGGGGCAGTCTATCACTACTTATTTCCCGGGAGGAAAAAGTGGGGAGAGAGGGTGGCTCGCCCCCTTCTCCTCTTACTGAGGCAGCCAACGCGAAAGGGAATCTTCGACCCGATCGATCTCTTGAGCAATGATTTGAATTAGAATATTTATTTGGGTGGTTAGCATAAGCTACTCCTCCGCTTATGACCATGGGGACCGGAACTTCGACGGGGGTCATTAAGTGAATCGTTGGGTGACCACTGAAAACAGCCACAGCTTTTCTGGTCCAATGGGAATTACAGGCAGAACTTGACTTACGACCACAATGGAGCCCCCAAATATCGGTTGTTAAGTAAGACCGTCGTCACTTCTTAGAATACTTTGAACAGTCACTGAACAAGTGGTCATAATTTGGAACTCTCTTTATTCCCTGAAGATCATCTATGCCAGGGGTGGGTAACTATGGGCCCTTTTATGGCTTGGGGACTTCAATTCCCAGAATTCCTGAGCCA
>WNWU01000310.1:92154-115882 GCA_012654045.1 Ptyas mucosa
CCAGAATTCTCCATCATGAGTGGACTTCAACTCCCAGAATTCTCCATCCTGCACGAATGGACTTCAACTCTCAGAATTCCTCAGCAAGGATGGTTGGCTGAGGAATTCTGGGAGTTGAAGTCTACTCATGATGGATGGCGAATTCTGCGAGTTGAAGTTCAACCCTCTTAAAGTTGCCAAGGCTGAGAAATATTTATTGCAGTTCAAAAGATATTTAAAGACGTCAGCAGCTAATCATGATTATTTGCTTCCCCCTGATATGAGCTTTATCAGCAACCGCCACAACGTCACCTGCCTCGTTATTATCCAATCAAAGAGCGAGAAAGTTCCCTTAAAGCCCGCCTCCTATTTAAGATATCACTCCGACCAGAGCGTTCACACGGAAGCTGTCGGTCAAACTCAAGGAAGCCAATCCGAGATCAATTACTCCGCCCACCGCCCGCCTTCCGCCCGTGTTTTGCACCCAAAGCGATGACGCGCTGTACCTTATCACCTAGTTTAGAGAGGGGGCGGGACGAAGTAGAATCACAGCAACCAATCAAAGCAGGGCAGGCCCCCCCTTTAAAGATTGACGTAAAATCACGTGACCCGAGCGGTGGCCAATCGTCTTCGCAGCCGGCTCGCCCCGCCCCCTCGGCCCCTGTCCCACTCGGGTTCAAGCGGCGGCCCCTCTAAGATGTAAACAAGGCCTCGCGCTCCGACCGTTAAGAGGGTGAGGAGGGTCTCGCGCTCACCGCGCGCGGGGGTGGGGGTGGGGAGGAGGGTGGCAGAAGGAAAGAACAGCCAAAGAAAAAGCGGGAGGCATTTCATTGGCCGACTGATCCCCGAGGAGGGTGGTTGGGCGAGTGGGGGGAACAGCCCGAGAGCGCCCTAGCAATAATAATAATAATAATTAAAAAAAAAAACAACTCCAAGAACCCTCCTGATTGGTGGGCAAAGAAAGGGCAGCCGGGCAGCCAGAGTGTCCCCCTAGTACGGCGCGCTCTGATTGGAGGAGCGTGGCCCGAGGACGTCTCCCATTGGCGGAGAGCTATATGCGGACGGGGGAAATCACGTTCTAACAAGCTGGTTTTCCATTGGTGGAGCGAAGGTGAAAGGTTAGAGAGGGGGGGCAGTTTGCCCCTGAGGCGCCTCAGGAATGGGCCTGTTTATTTAGGATTGAGAAACGAATACGGTGGTGGGGGGGGGGGCAGAAAAGGGCCGCTCCTGAGGTGTTTTCAAGGCGCTAGTCCTCCGTAAGAAAGGGACTATGATAGGCTTGGCGGAAGGCCGCCGTGTCCTCTCTTCCTCCTCCTCCTCTTTCACCCCCGTCTTCCTTTCTGAACCCCAGGAGGGGCAGAGTGTGAGCGTTGGGCCAAGCTGGAGAATGCCCTGAGCTATGGGCTCCCGCAGCAGTAGCAACGCTGGCTCGGGGGGCCGGGAGAACCAAGGCAGCTGGTCGCGGAGGGACTCGGGCGTCCTGCGCAGCGAAGACGAGGACGACGAGGATGTGGATCTGGCCCAGGTACTGGCATATCTACTGCGCAGGTAACTCCACCTCCCCCCGCCCTTTTTTCCCCCCCTCCCACCCATCCCAGGCGAAGGAAACTGGACTTGGAAGAAAAAGGAAAAAAAAGGAATCGGGTGCAGGTAAGTCCTCGACTTACGACCGCAACGGAGCCGCTCAAAAATCCAGGCGTTTCAGCGAACACGTTTTACGAAGTGCCCCGATCGGATGGCTTGGCGGGAACTCGGCGGCGAAGGAGGCTGAGCTTGTCCATCGAAAAGGTCGGCGGGTTCGAATCCCCAGCGCCGCGTGACGGGGTGAGCTCCCGTCGCTTCTCCCAGCTTCCTGCCAACCTGGCAGTTCGAAACCCCGTTAAACCAAACAAAAAAAAAAATGCAAGTAGAAAAATACCTTGGTGGGAAGGTAAACAGCGTTCCCGTGCGCCTTTGGCGTTGAGTCGGGCCGGCCGCAGGACCGCGGAGACGTCTTCGGACGGCGCCGGCTCTTCTTCGGCTTCGAAACGGGAGATGACGCACCGCCCCTCCCTAGAGGCGGGAACGACTTAAGCACAGATGTGCGAGGGGGACCTTTACTGTATTGGATGACTTCTCTTGCCACGTTTGTTTTAAGTGAATCGCCGCGGCCGTTGAAACGAGTCGCTGGATCGGTTAAGGGATTCTGGCTTCCTCGTTGACTTGGCTTGGTCGGAAGGTCGACACCAGGGGATGGCGTGATTCCGGGACGCGACAACCGTCGTACACGTGAGCCGGTCGTCAAGCCTCCCGAGGTCACGTGACCACGAGGATGGTTGCAGCGGGTGGTGATCGTGACAAACGGACACGAGTCGCTTTTTTCAGTGAACGGTCACTAAATAGACTGTTGTAAGTCGAGGACTACCTGTATAGGGGCTCCTCGACTTACGACAGTTTGTTTAGTGACCGTTCGAAGTTACAACGGCACTGAAAACGGGGACTTATGGATGTTTTTCACCCTTAACGGCCGTTGCAGCCTTAACATGAAGAGCCTGGTGGCGCAGCAGACTAAAGCACTGTTATTAACATTTGGCTGCCTGCAATTACTGCAAGTTCTAATCTCACCAGGCTCAAGGTTGACTCAGCCTTCCATCCTTTCTAAGGTAGGTAAAATGAGGACCCAGATTGTGGGGGCAATAAGCTGACTTTGTATAAATATACAAAAGTATGAAGGCTATTGCTTAACGCATTGTAAGCCGCCCTGAGTCTCCGGAGAAGGGCGGCATATAAATCAAATTTTTAAAAAAACCCATCCGTTGCAGTCATGTGATTTGCATTCAGACGTTCGGCAAACGGTTTGTATTTGTGATAGTTGTGCTGCCCTGGGGTCATGTGATCACTTTTTGCGACCTCCTTGACAAGCAAAGTCAATGGAGCCTGAGTGGCGTAGCAGGCTAATGCCTCCTATTAAGGCAGCATTTAACATCCAGCTGCCTGCAATTACTGCGAGTTCTAATCTCACCAAGCTCAAGGTTGACTCAGCTTTCCATCCTTTCTAAGGTGGGTAAAATGAGGACCCAGTTTGTGGGGGCAATAAGCTGACTTTGTATAAATATACAAAAGTATGAAGGCTATTGCATAATGCATTGTAAGCCGCCCTGAGTCTCCGGGGAAGGGCGGCATATAAATATAATCTAAAAAAAAAAAAAATGGGGAAGCCAGATTCCCTTAACAACTGTGTGACTAACTTAACAATTACAGGTGATTTGCTTAACTATGGTGGCAAGAAAGGTCATAAGATGGAGCAAAAAATCATTCCATAAATTACTCAGTTGGCAACATAAATTGATGGCTCAATTTGTGGTCGTAAGTTGAGGACTGCTTGTAGAATAGTATTCTGTATTGGCCAAGCGTGATTGGACACAGAAGGATTTTTTCTCTGGTGAAGAAACACTCGGTGTACATACCAAAGGTGCTTATGTTTCAAGACGCAACTGGACTTTCCAGAAAGTCCAGTTGCCTCTTGGGGAAAAAAAAGCACCTTTGGGGCAACCATGACCTGAATGATTGAAAATCTCCATAGACATTCTCAGTATACGTGCATGCAACAAAGTGTGATAATATCACAATCATAAAATACAATCGTCATAAATCAAGATACAAACACAAAGCGATAGTCGTCAAATGCGAAATAAAAACAACCTAAATCATAAGATACGAACAAAAAGCACCTTTGAAGTCTCACTCAGGCGGGACAGAGAATTCTGGGAGTTGAAGTCCACACCTCTCAAAAGCTGCCAAGGTTGAAGAAATACTGCAATAGAGGAGCAGTTGTGAAACTTTTGAGCATTGTGAAGTGCATTCGTTACATTCACAATAGGGAAATTTACAGCACTTCAGTTTAGCTCCTTGGTGCTACACTGGCACCTGAGTTTATTATACATACCCAGCAAATGCACGGATATTTTTGCTGTAAATTCCCCTATTGGGATTCTTCCAAATATATTGGACACGTTGGCTGTGGAGCAAGGGCGTTGTAATCCAGTAAAAGCGAAGGACATCCTGAGAGCGCAAAAGCGTCTGGGAAGAGAGACTTAGGCGCCCTGCAAAGCAATTGCCCACAATAACTGACCGTGTTCCTACAAATGAAGAAACTTCTTGGATGAAAAGAAAGTTTTTAATGAAAAAAAAAAACCCAAGAAAGTCCAGTTGCCTTTTGGGACAACCATAACCTGGATGGTTGAGAATCTCCATAGACTAAGGGTGTCAAACTCAAGGTCCGCGGGCCAGATGCGGCCTGCAGGGCGCTTAAATCCAGCCCTGATAATAGCAAAGGACCAGGCTGCGCCCCGTTTTCACTGGCAGAGGGCTGCAGGAGGCTGTCATGGCCGAAAACAAGGTGCGAGGGGGGGCGCATACAGGCCATTCCGCCCCCCGCCCCCGGCCTCCGTTTTGGCTGGCAGAGGGCTATCAAAACAAACTAAAAACAAAACAAAAAAGGAGAAATGTTTTCCCTTTTGCGTTTGAGCGTGCAAGAAGGGACAGGAAAGGAGAACGAGAAAGAGGAAAGACCAAAGAAGGGAAGATGGGAAGAGAGCAAGGAAGGAAAAATAAGGAAAGAGGGGAAGGAAGAAGAAAGGAGAAGGAAAAAGGAAGGAAGGAAGGAAGGAAGGAAGATTATAATAAGGAGGAAAGGTCTTAGGGAAGTCCTCTCTTAGCACCTGGCCACCACAGATGCCCCCAACACGAGTCCCGTGTCATGCGCCCTAGCCACACACCCCCGCCCTCTGAGGTCAAACACTACCTTGATGCGGCCCTCAATGAAATCAAGTTTGACACCCCTGCCATAGACGCGCTTGGGTGAGGGCTGCTCTTCCTTATCCTTCACCACATTAGGATGTGTGTAGGGCATCCTTTAAGGGTTCCATTATCGATCGTCCTCAATTTGCAACCATTCATTTAGTGACTTAGAAATTGACGGCACTGAAAAAAGTGTCTTATGGCCATTTTTTTCCCATGACTGTTGCAGCATTCCCCTGCGTAATCAAAATTCAGATGCTTGGCAACTAACTCCTATTTACGACGCTCGCGGTGCCCTGGGTCGTGGGATCGCGTTTCACGACCGTCTTGACAAGCAAAGACAATGGGGATGCCAGATTCAGTTAACAAATTGTGTTAATAACTCGAGACCTGTGGTGATTCAGCAGTGATTCATTTAACAACGGTGGCAAGAAAGGGGATAACATTGGGCAAGACTCAGTTAACAACTGGCTCGTTAAGCAACAAAAATGTTGGGCTCCATTGTGGTCGAAAATCAAGGATTGCCCACATCAAATATTTTCCCCAAGGAACTAAAGGGTGTATTTAATAGTCTTGGCTGAACCTAAGTGAGCACATAAATCATAAAAGGAATCCACGATGGTCACAAAAATCATGACTTAGGTTTAACTCTCCTAATTGTTGGGTTGGACTCTTGCCAGAAGCCAATCGTGTTTATGCCAGGCTCTGTTGTTTGCAGTGGCTACGCACCTTTAATCATCATCAATCCCTTAACACTGCTATAATTTCTTGGGAAGGAAGAATTTCTGTTTCTGCCTTTGTATCCACTCTTGCATTCAATTTTGATAGAGCATGCACTTCCAGCTACATTGCACAGGGTAGGAGAAATTTTTAAGCATATAAAGTAGGATTCTGTCAGTATGATTACACTTAAGAAATTTGACCAAAGGATCAAGAGCCTTGGTAGTACAGTGGTCTAATGCACCCTGTTATTAACACCAGCTGCCTGCAATTATTGCAGGTTTGAATCTCACCAGGCTCAATGTTGACTCAGCCTTCCATCCTTTCTAAGGTAGGTAAATTGAGGACCCAGTTTGTGGGGGCAATAAGCTGACTTTGTATAAATATACAAAAGTATGAAGGCTATTGCTTAGCACATTGTAAGCCGCCCTGAGTCTCTGGAGAAGGGCGGCATATAAATCAAAAAAAATTTTTTTAAAAAAAAAGTACATATGAAAGAGGAAATATAATCATTCCTTGTGGACAGGGTGGCCTGACTAAGAAGAAAGTGTTGTGGTCTGCCAGCAGCCTCTGGTAGTAGAGTTGGACAGTGAGGAAGCTGGGGAGGAACATGGGTCAGTCCTGGAGCCTGGGGAAGGCTCGGATGAGGGCTCTGCGTTGGAAGCAGAGATGGGGCCAGGACCATCTGGGAGTTATGCTTCCGGAGTCTCCAGAGTCGGACATCAGAGAGACAGAGGAACAGGGGGAGCCTGTTCTTAGTGCGCACATGCGCAGAGCTGCCAGAAGGCAAGAACAATTAAACCAAAAGGGACAACTCAGAAGTAAGGCTTGGAGATGATTGGCCCCTCCCATAAGGCTTAAAAACGGAGCAAAGGCACATGGCCCTTTGCAGGAAGCAACGTGGATGGTGTTGGTTTGTACTTTGAAGCTCCATTCTTGACTCTGTGTTTCCGTGTGGCCTTGCCAGGATAATTGCCAATTAGGCCTTTGGCACCGGGTCAAAGAAGATAAAGGTGGGTGTTTGCCAGCCTTATCCGAAGGACTGTGGCAGACTCCTGTTGGACTATTTATAAATGATTCAGCACGTGCTGTGAATGGAAGGAATTCACAGCCTTTAAAATTTTAAAAAAAGGAGGTTTTGGGAGTAATTGTGTGCTTTTTACTATATCAGGAAGCCTAGGTCAGAACAGAAAGACATTCGTCATTGTTTGGTGCTTCCCTAAATTGGTTCCTTTCATGATCTTGGTAGTTGAAAAGATCTCGGGCCAGCTTCCCTGTCTTTTCAACCTGTGATATGCAGGAATCAAAGCAGCTTGGATTGGTCCTGCAAATCCAAAAATCTTTCCCCGTTAATTACCTTTCTGTCAAGAAAACTTTTTGTGCGTTCAATCCCCTGGGTATGAAATTTCTGAGCATGGCTCAAAAGCAGTTTGTCCGACAAGGCACTCGATAAATCAGGATAATTCCCTCTTTTCCCAGTTTGCAGTCATGAGTTTATATATCCCTGTAGAAAGTTGGAGATCGGCTTCCATTTTAAGTGCCTGAACTCCATGTGGAGAATAATATCTGTCTTGTAAACTCCTCCTCTCTACCGGAATGTAGACTCCTCTAAATTCTGGTAGAGAGACGTTCCCTGAGGAGGAGTCCGAAAGCTCGGAAGACTATAACTCTGGTCCCAGTGACCGACCCAGATTGGACTCCTGTCCAGCCTCCGAAAGCTGAATTTGTGCTTCATTTCTCTTAAGTCTTCTCCTTGAAACTGTTCTGACCCAGCCTTAGCAGAAGCAAGAAACAGACTCCTGGTCACGAAAAACGCCTCTTCTATTTACCTCTTGTGAATTAATGGCATCCACCCACCGAAAAGTCCAGGCAAGAGTCCTTCGAGGAGTTCACGGCAGTAACCAGACCTTATCCGTTCCTTGCGATAATTGCCAGGCCCTGAGCCGAAAGGCTGCAAATTAAGTTCTGGCAAGCCGTCTTTGCGGCACGAAACACGATGAGCAAAATCTTCAGAAATACGAACGGTTGTCTCCTACGACTACCACTCCCCTTTCCTTCTCTTTATTTATTACCCCAGCCAGGGAGAGGCCATTGAGTGTCCACATGTGCTTTGCTTCCTGAGTCGACTCCTTGTCCTCCGTTGGTCACCTCTCCTAACTGCTCTGCGCATACCACGTGCATCTGGAACAGGCCCCAGCTGTTCTTCCTCCTCACTCATCTCAGCCTCCAAAGGCAGCTGCCTCTCCAGTGGCTGGGAAATGTCAGACGGCCCTGGCTCTATCTTTGCATCCGACGCAGAGCATCCATCAGAGCCTTCCCCAGACTCCAGAATTGGCCCACGTTCCTCCCCAACCACCTCATCGTCCGAGTCTGCCACCGGCTCCGTTGGCAGCTGGCAGGCCACAATTGAAGCTTTCGGAACACTGTTTGCTTCAGATGAAACAGTCCCACGGCTGCTCAGTTAAAACTATTGGAGGAGGAAAGAAAGGAAGCAAAAAACGTTGCTCAGTTCCTTTTGTACCTGTGAATGCACTGTAGTTAACACCCAAACTCTACGGTTTCGAAGGTTTATACTACTGTACGTGGGCAAATAGTTTGGGAAGCAACGGGTTTCGTAATTGCTAATGCTTTGTCTCCTTCCCGCTTTTCCCTAGGGGAGAGTTTCACCTCATGCAGGAAGGGGGAACAGCCAGCGCCCGGGTGTTCCAGGCTGTTTCAGATTCCGACGACGATACTGACAATGCTTGGGAAGGACGTTTAGGAGATCAGTACAAACCCCCAGGTATCGCCAAGGAGTCCAGAGTCGTTTTCTTAACGCGGATGATAGCGATGAACAAAAGTTAACAAGGCCCAGGCTTCAAATTTGTGGAAAGCTCGCGAGGCCAGATTAGATCTCAGCAGGTTGTTCTGGATGTTGTAACTGTTCGCCTTGCTCTGAAAACTCTTTGACTTTTAGCCTGTCAGGGCTGTTCGGGATCCAGAATTCTGTCGCAGGGCTTAAATTAGACTTCGGGCACAACGCCCAACATTCAGACAATCTCAGGCTTAAACTAAACTGTGTAGATATCTTTTAAAAAAACATTGAAAGTTTGCCTAGGATTGTTTTATGCACCGTTCCTTTCTCTCGATCTTCTGCAGTGGATTTGGCACCAGACACCCGGGATCTGGAGCACAACGAGATTAAAACACGCATCCAGTTAGCAACGGGCCGACTCAGGCCAGGGAGACCCGACCGTAGCATCCCAAAGCTCCTGGGACAGGTATCCTGTTTTTTCGCTGTTCTAAGATGCTGGAGACGAATGGGTTCGTTTCGCCTTAAATGCTCAGGGTGGCAACAAGGTGGAAACAATCCCCAAAGGTGTTGGTTTTTTTTTTCTTTTTCAAGAGGCAGCTGGACTTTCTAGTTTTTGAAGACGTTTTGCTTCTCATCCAAGAAGCTTCTTTAGCTCTGACTGGATGGGGGGTGGGGGATGGAAGGATTTATACTCCATGCAGGCAGCTGGTCATTTCAAAGTGGGGGTTAAAGAGGCCATCCATGTCCAAATTGAACACTCCTCTTTCAACAGAGGGGGAGGGATGCGACATCATCTATCTCCAGTCTACACCACAGGTCCTTTCAACAGTTCCAAGAAGGCTCCACACCCATTTGCACCACTTAGGTGATCCTGAGGACACCGATAAATAGCTGTTCTGCCCCAGCTACGGACCCCAAAGAACGCAGCACACACAAACTCTGTACAAGGCTTAATTTACTAAAATAACTCCGCCTTTTTCAAACAAAGGCTGTTAATGAACTTTCTTAACAGCCTACAAGAATCCTAAGATAAAGTCATCACAATCTTAACTATGGTCGGCAGAAAACCCAGAAGCAATTTTGCAGAGAATCCAGACGCGAAGGAGAATGAACTAAAGTTGTTCCCTACAAATTGCTTCAGTCGGCGTTCCTCCTTAAATAGGCTAAGGGAGTGGCCAATTAGCCCCAAGCCTTGCTCTCGAGGAGACCTCCTCCTGAGGATCCACACCTGCTTTTTGGCAGCTCTGCATGCCCGTGCATCAAGAAGAGGCTCCTCCTCTTCTTCCTCTTCACTTATGGAAGCTTCTGGAGGTTCTGAAGGCCCTGGTTGAATCCCCGCCTCTGGTACCACATCTTCTCCAGCCTCCTCATTGTCTGACTCAAGTGCCATCTGCACAAGCT
This sequence comes from Ptyas mucosa, assembly GCA_012654045.1. NCBI lineage: Eukaryota > Metazoa > Chordata > Lepidosauria > Squamata > Colubridae > Ptyas > Ptyas mucosa. Next base: position 101,828 of record WNWU01000310.1, read on the forward strand.
GCTGGCGCAGCACCACACCAGCCTCCTCATTGTCAGAATCAGCGACAATCTGCACAGGCCGTTGACGGGCCACAACAATAGACCACTAAAACCGTGATGGCGAACCTATGGTCCGTGTGCCCAAGGTGGTACGCGTCGCCCGGCACACGCGGCCTTGCCTGTTTGTCTTCCGGGTTTCTGGTGCGCATGCCTGTGTGACGATCAGCTGTCCTTCGCGCGCACGGCAGTGCCGAAAACCGGTGTGCGCATGCGCGTCGGCCGGCTGATAGTCAGGTGGGCATGCGCACGAGAACCCGGAAGTTCAGCTTTTCCGGAGCACGATCCCTTCGCTCGTGCGGGCAGTGCCGAAAACAGGCCTGCGCATGCGCGCCAGCCAACTGATCGTCGGGCGTGCATGCGCACGGTGCCGAAAAGGTTTGCCATCACTGCGCTAAAAGGATGCAAATGACCAGCTACCTGCAAGGAGTATAAATCCTTCCATTCCCCCTCGCCATCCATCCAGAGCTGAAGGAGCTTCTTTGGATGAGAAGCAAAACGTCTTCAAAAGAGCCTTGGTGGCGCAGTGGACTAAACTGCTGCTGTTAAAGTAGCGCTTAGCTGCCAGCTGCCTGCAATTACTGCGACTTCAATTCTCACCAGGCTCAAGGTTGACTCAGCCTTCCATCCTTCCGAGGTAGGTAAAATGAGGACCCGGATTGTGGGGGCAATAAGCTGACTTTGTATAAAAAGAACACCGCTGGGGGGGGGGGGGGGGACGACAAAAAGCCCTACTAAGCAGGTATATACAAAAAGTATGAAGGCTATTGCTTAATGCATTGTAAGCCGCCCTGAGTCTCCGGAGAAGGGCGGCATATATAAATCGAACTAATAAATAAATAAATGTAAAACCAGAAAGTCCAGTTGCCTCTTGGAAAAAAAACCCCATCACCTGGATGACGGAGAATCTCCATAGACAAGATGGAAAGAGCTTCAAAAAGAGGAAGCCGTCGTTTAAAATTGGTCTTGTAGGGAAGCAGAGCCTCTGATCTGAACGATATATTCCCTCCCTCGGTCTGATTATGTGGCTGCTCTTTGTGGCGCTTTGGGCCTTCAGATTATTATTATTATTATTTATTTATTTATTGAACTTTTATACCACCCTTCTCCTAGCGGACTCAAGGCGGTGAACAGCCGGGTAAAAAACATAATACAAAAGTTAAAAATCATTTTCAAATAATTTAAATACAATTTGGCCCAAAATTTAAAACATGTCAATTAAAATCAATCAATATCAAACCCTAAAACCAATTGAAGGATCAGGCCAGCCCGGCTAACCGAAAAAAGTAGGTTTTTAGGGCCCGACGAAAAGTCCGGAGGTCTGGGATCACTCGGATCTCTGGGGGTAGATCATTCCATAGGGTAGGTGCCGCCACAGAGAAGGCTCTCCCCCGGGGGGTCGCCAGCCGACATTGTCTGGCTGACGGCACCCTGAGGAGGCCCTCTCTGTGGGAGCGAAGTGGCTGGTGGGAGGCAATTGGTGGCAGAGGTCGGTCCCGTAAGTACCCCGACCCTAAGCCGCGGAGCGCTTTAAAGGTGGTCACCAACACCTTGAAGCGCACCCGGAAGTCCACCGGGAGCCCATGCAGCTCGCGCAGGAGAGGCATCACATGGGAGCGTCCTGTCGCTCCCATAATCTCCCGCGCGGCCGCATTCTGCACCAGTCGGAGCCCCCGGGTGCACCCCAAGGGGAGCCCCATGTAGAGAGCGTTACAATAGTCCAGACGAGAAGTGACGAGTGCTTGAGTGACCATGCGTAAGGAGTCCCGGTCTAGAAAGAGGCGCAACTGGCGTATTAGGCGAACCTGATAGAAAGCCAAGGCCGTCGTATGCTCTTCTAAAGACAGCCGTGCGTCCAGGAGGACGCCCAAGTTGCGAACCCTTTCCGTGGGGGCCAATGATTTGCCCCCAATAGCCAGCGATGGCACCAGCTGGCTATACCGGGATGCCGGCAGCCACAGCCACTTGGTCTTGGAAGGGTTGAGTCGAAGCCTGTTTCTCCCCAATTGATTACACCAATGCTGGTTAAACGTCCTTATTCGTGGGGCAGAATCTTTCATCTTGGCAGGAAACCAGAAAGGAAAGAGTTCCGAATTGATGTCCTCGGTCTACTCTGGTACCCCTCAAAAGAAGAGGCCTCTGCCATTAAGCTCTGGGGCAGAATCAACCCTAACCCTAATTTTGGTTTTCTGAATTGTTTCCCTGCTAACTAGAAGAGATCGTGAGAAAGTGCCATATAATTTATTTCTTTATTTTATTGGTTCGATTTATATACCGCCCTTTTCCGGAGACTCAGGGCGGCTTACAATGCGTTAAGCAATAGCCTTCGTACTTTTTGAATATACCTGCTTAGTAGGGTTTTTCCCCCCCCCCCCCCCCCAAAAGGTGTTCTTTTTTATACAAAGTCAGCTTATTGCCTCCACAATCCGGGTCCTCATTTCTACCTACCTCGAAAGGATGGAAGGCTGAGTCAACCTTGAGCCTGGTGAGATTTGAACTTGCAGTAATTGCAGGCAGCTGATGCTACTTTAACAGCACTTAGTCTGCTGTGCCACCAAGGCTTTAATCCTCACTCCCAAAGGTTGGTTCTTTTTTTTTCTTTTTTTTAAAATTTGATTTATATGCTGCCCTTCTCCGGAGACTCAGGGAGGCTTACAATGTGCTAAGCAATAGCCTTCATACTTTTGTATATTTATACAAAGTCAGCTTATTGCCCCCACAAACTGGGTCCTCAATTTACCTACCTTAGAAAGGATGGAAGGCTGAGTCAACCTTGAGCCTGGTGAGATTCGAACCTGCAATAATTGCAGGCAGCTGGTGTTAATAACAGGGTGCTTTAGACCACTGTACTACCAAGGCTCTTGGCCTTGGTTGTTTTTAGGAAACAACTGGACTTTCTGGTTTTTCTTCGAAGACGTTTCGCTTCTCCTTCCGAGAAGCTGTTTCGACTCTGACTGGATGGCGAGGGAACGGAAGGATCCAGTCAGAGCCGAAGAAGATTATCAGAAGGAGAAACGAAACGTCTTCAAAGAAAAACCAGAAAAACCAGTTGCCTTTTGGGGGAAAAAAAAGAACCTTTGGGACAAGGAGGATGACTTGAGAATCTCCAGAGACATATAACCTTCACTCTTTTCCTTTCCCGCAGAGGGAACGAGGCCTTTGCCATAACAGCAGTTTCTCAGCAGGGGAATGTTCGCAGATCGTGTCACAGTAAGTATCTGATAAGAGAGAAATAGATGTGTCTTTGTGTGTGTGAGTGTAAATTCTCAGGCAAGAATCGGAGACGAGTGTTTTTAGAAGAGATTCTCTACCTGAGTAATCGGTATGTCTCATCATTTTGCTTTTTTTCCCCCAGCTTCCTTCCCAATCACCTGACCGTCAAGGACACCTATTTACAGAAAGCCTTCTGTGGCATCTATTCCCGCGATGGACAACTTTTTATGTCTGCTTGTCAAGGTAAGGCTCCCAAACGTATCCTTTTTATTAAAAAAAAGATTCCTATTTTACATTGTCTTCTTCCTTTAGGGCAGGGGTGTCAAACTTGATTTCATTGAAGGCTGTGTCATTATGTTTGACCTCGGGGGGCGGGGCATGCCCAGGTTGGGCTCCGTTTTCGGCTGCGACGGCCTCCTGCAGCCCTCTGCCGGCAGAAATGTGAGCCTTAAGAGGGCCTGTTGTGGCCCCTCGGCGGCCAGTGGAGCTGGCAGCAGAGTCAGACCAGTGAGGAGGTTGGTGTTGTGACCTAGGCTTCCTGAGTCACTAAAACACATGAGTAGTCCCAAAAACCTCTTTTATTGCAACAGCTGTGAATTACGGTCATTCACAGCTGAGTCCCAATTAGTTGCAAAAAAGTCCTTCGGGAGAAGTCCTTCGGGAGAATCACCAACCTTTATCTCCCTTGACACGCTGCCAAAGACCTACTTGGCAAAGCCACACGGAGTCCAGAATCAAACAGAGATGCCGACTGGAAACAGAATTAACAACGTTGCTTTCCTGCAAAGGGCCCACGTGCCTTCGCTCTTCTTTTAAGCCTTATGGGAGGGGCCGATCATCTCGTCGTCCCTTTTGTTTTAACTGTTTTTGCCTTCTGGCAGCTCCGCGCATGTGCGCACTAGGAACAGGCTCCTCCTGTTCCTCTGCCTCTCTGATGTCTGACTCTGGAGGCTCCGGAATCAGCGCATAACTCCCAGATGGCCCTGGCTCCATCTCTGTCTCCGACGCAGAGCCAACGTCCAAACCTCCCCCAGACCCCAGGACGGGCCCATGTTCCTCCCCGGCCTCCTCACTATCCGATTCTGCTGCCAGCTCCGCGGGCTGCTGGCGGACCACAACAGTTGGAGAGGTATATGGGCCAGTCCTGGGGACTGGGGAAAGCTCGGACAAAGGCTCTGCGTCGGAGGCAGAGAGGGAGCTAGACAGCTGTGAGGCAGAGGAACAGCTGGAGCCCGTTCCCAGTGTGCTCATGCGCAGAGCTGCCAGAAGACAAGAACAACTCAGAAAACAGGGTCGACTTGGGAGTAAAGCCACGCCTTGGAGGTGATTGGCCCCTCCCACAGGAAACAAAAGAGCGAATGGGGAGCGGGCTTTGGCAGGAAGCCATTCGTTCGTTCTGTGACTGAGAGACTCTGTGCCAAGTTTGGCCTTGTACTCATATTGGCACAACCGGTGAAAACCGACTCTGAAAGTTCCTGTGGTTTTTCACCTACCTGTATTTTTGGGACTATAAGATGTACCGGAGTATAAGACGCACCTAGATTTCGAAGAGGAAAACCAAAAAAAAAAAGTTTTTGGCCTCCGCGTGTCCGGTTTTTGCCCTCCCCGGTCCCCAGGAGGACTCTGCAGGCCTCCTAAATCCTCTGCGCGTCCCGTTTTTGCGAAAAACGGGCCCATTTTTGGCAAAAATGGGATGCGTTGGGGGGGGGTTTCGGGAGGCCAAAAACAGGGCCGTATTTGGTTTATAAGATGCATCGATATTTCCACCCACTTTTTTTTTGCGGGGGGGGGGAGTGTGTCTTATAGTCTGAAAAATACGGTAATTAAAAAGTTCCCTCAGGTCCTCAGTCACATTGTCCAATGAAGGTGTTAGCAAGTTGCTTGGTTACTTCGCTCCTCTCCTCAGCCATCTGTTGGAATGACCTTGGTTCCCATAAGAAACTCTAGGCGTTCTGCAACATTGTTTGCGGCATCCCGTTTGACCGTAGTTTATAAGTTTTGCCAATAAAAATGGAACTTTCTCCCCATTTTGGGCAAAACCACCCCCACGACAAACCGTTGGTTCGCCTAACAACCACGGTGTTTGCTTAATGACCGTGGATTCATTTAACGCCGTGATGTGCTTAACGACTGCCGCAAGATTATGAAGCCAGCTGGGTGCCCTTGGGCAAGTCCTTCTCTCAGCCCCATTCGTTTCACAGAGCAATTGTTGTGGGGAAACTGGTGACGATGAAGTTACATTAGTTACGTTCCCTGTTTATTTGTACAGGTAGTCCTCGACTTAACAACAGTCCATTTAGCGACCGTTCAGAGTTACAACATCACTCGAAAAAGCGACTTATGACCGTTAACAACCGTTGTAGCATCCCGGTGGTCACGTGATTTTACATTCGGCCGCTTGACAATTGACTCACATTTATGACGGTTGCAGTGTCCCAGAAATCATGTGATCCCCTATTGCGACCTCCTGACAAGCCAAGTCAATGGGGAAGCCGGGTTCACTTAACAAACCATGTTGGTAATTTTAAGAACTGCAGTGATTCACGTAACAAACGTGGCAAGAAAAGTCATCGAGCGGGGCAAAACTCACTTAACGACATAAATTGTGGGCTCAGTTGTGGTCGTAAGTTGAGGACTACCTGTACTCGAGTCAGAAGCACCGAGGCGCTTCCAGGGTGAAAGGATGAGCCAGTGACATCACTGCTGTCCTGGGGGACGCCCGGTTGGGGGCTCCTTTCCTGTCCCCGGGAGGAGCTGGAGCAAAGGACGGGAACTCAACCACGCCCCATGGCAGCTCTCGGGTCTCGAACGCGGGCTTGCTAACCTCCTGCCCAGCCTTCCAACCCCTCGAGCCATCAGAAGAACAGACTTATTTTCCTTTCTCCCCCCCCCCCTTCAGACCAGCGAATCCGCTTATACGACTGCGCCTACGGAGCCTTCCGGAACTTCCGGAGTGTCAAAGCCCGAGATGTCGGCTGGAGTGTCCTGGATGTGGCCTTCACCCCCGACAGGACCCACTTCCTCTACTCCAGTTGGTCGGACTACAGTGAGTCTCTACGGCGCTTAGGGGGAAAACTGGGTTGCCTCTGGGTAGTCTGTACTAGCCCTTGGATCCTTCTTCTCTTTAGTTCACATCTGCAACATCTACGGGGAGAGCGAGACCCAGACCGCCCTGGACTTGAGGTAAAGAGAAGACACACACACACCTCCGACCGGGCCCCATTGAACGACGGAGACACACCCTGCACCTGGCATAACGACTTTCTCTTCTTCGCAGGCCCGACGAACGCCGTTTTGCCGTCTTTTCCCTGGCGGTCTCCTCGGATGGGAGAGAAGTGCTCGGCGGGTAAGCCGGCTGTTCGGAAAATGGTCTTTTCCCCATAGTGCATAAATCTTTTCTTTGGAGAGAAACAAAGTCTTCGAGCTCATCTCCCCCCTCTCTCCCTCCCTCCCTCTCCTTCCCTCCCTCCTTTCCTGTCTTTCTCTCCCTCCCTCTCTCCCTCCCCGTCTCTCTCTCTCCTCTCTCTCTCCCTCCTTCCTTCCTTCCCTGTCTTTCTTTCCCTCCCTCCCTTCCCCCATCTGTCTCTCTCCTCTCTCTCTCTCCCTCCCTCCTTTCTTCCCTGTCTTTCCTTCCCTCCCTCCCTGTCTCTCTCTCTCTTTCTCTCCTTCCTTCCCTGTCTTTCTCTCCCTCCCTCCGTTTCTATCTCCCTCCCTCCCTGTCTCTCTCTCCTCTCTCCCTCCCTCCCTCCCTCCCCCTCCCTCTCTCCCTCCCTCTCTCTCCCTTTCTCTCTCCCTCCCTCCCTCTCTTCCTCTCCCCCCACTCCTGTTTGGAGGCTAGGAAGTGATGCCCCTCTGTCTGCCAGCTCTTAGTGGCAGGGAAAGTCCCATTTCTGGAATTTGTTTGGAAGCCCCGAGGCAAAACAGACACACCCGCAACTCAGTTCAAATGCTTTGATTTCTGCTCCTCCAACTTAACAATCCTTTGTTTAGTGACCGTTCGAAGTTACAGCGGCACCTACAAAAGCGGCTTATGGCCTGTTCTTTCACCCTTGGGACCGTTGCACCATCCCCGTGGCCACGGGATTCAAATTCATGCTTACGACCATTGCTGTGTCCCAAGGACACGTTTTTGCAACCTTCTGACGAGCAAAGTCAATGGAGAAGCCAGATTCACTTAAACAACTACATTACTAACTTAGCAACTTCAGTGAGTCACTTAACCACTGTGGCAAGGCAGGTTGTAAACGGGGCAAAACTCACTTTAACAACTGCCTGCCTTAACCCTAGAAATTACGGGCTCAACTGCGGTCGTAAGTCTTATGTTAAGGAATTCGCAGAGTAACCCTTGAGTAGCAAGGGTGTGCACATGAAAGCGATTGAGAGTAGTTACGAATAAACACAGCCAACACACAGATACATTGAGTTGCATTTACTTTCAGGAAATAGTAAGGCACAGTACAATAAACAGTCCAGGTCATACACATATAAAGCTGTAGATAGCCAAAATGACAGTCCAGGGATAATCCAAGAACAAAGTCTTCTTACCAGTCGTCGTAGTCATTCACCAAAAAAAAGTTCTTCTGGCTTTGCAAACAGTAGCACACAGAGATATCGGAGAGCAAGAACAGCAAAGAGAAACAAACCATGTTTCTAGCTCCCTCTTAAGGACATTGGCTACAGAGCTAACCAATCAGGACACAGTGTGATGCAATACAGCAGTCTTAAAGCTATATTGAGGGTTTATATATTACCAACCCAACAAGGTAGGTAATAACAGTCAAGGACTACCTTTATTCTTCTCCCGTGCAGGGCTGTTACCGAAATCCTTCGCTGTGACCACTATGTGTGTGTGTCACCCCACGCGCAGTAACCTTTTTATTCTTCATTCTCCCTCCACTCCACAGGGCGAACTACGGCTGTGTGTACGTGTTTGACATGGAGCAGAATAAGCGGACGCTTAAGGTACTCGGGGTTGATGCCTACGGAGACCCTCAACCATCCAGGTCATGGTTTTGTCCCAAAGGTGTGCTTTTTTTTCCTTCTTTTTTTCCCTCCAAGAGGCAACTGGACTTTCTGGTTTTTCTTTGAAGACGTTTCGCTTCTCATCCGAGAAGCTTTTTCGGTTCTGACTGGATGGTTACGGGACGGAAAGGTTTATCCTCCTTGCAGACAGCTGGTCATTTGCTTCCTTTTAGAGGAATCCTTGTGGCCACTTGGAGGTTTTATCTGTGTCCTCGGGGGCGTCCCCTGAGCGATGCAAATGGGTGTGGAGCCAGCTTGGCTGCAGGAGGTTTTCTGCCCTGGGTCCCCAGTTCGTAACCCCTCTGGAAATCGGTTCACGACGACTCTGTAAAACAGGGGTGTCAAACTCGAGGCCCGCAGCCCGCATCTGGCCCACAATGTGATTAGATCTTGCCCTGTAAACAACGAAGGACCAGCGCCTCAGCCCCAACCCAGGCTAGCCAGGCGCTGATCTACAATTTGATGGCGACCATCCAGGTCACAGTGCGGGGTCTTAGATCTGCAGGGCCGGCCTGTCCCGTCTCCTGGGCGTGCGCTGGAGACAATGGATCCCCCAGGCTCACCTGTTCTGACCTAGGCTTCCCCAAAAACCAAGAAGCGGAATCCTGGTCCCGACAAAACTCCTTTTATTAAACGAACAGTGAATTCCTCTCATCCGCCTTCAGCAACGTCTTTCAAGGGAGGAATTTACAGTCACGGACCTTAATCTGGCTTGGAGAGCTGCCAGGCCGATATCTTCAAAACCTGGCAAGGAATCTCGGAGGGTCACGAACCAAGTAAGCGCACTAATTGTCTCCTGCAAACTCCACTCCCCTGTCGCTCCTCTTTTATTCCCTCTGGGAGGAGCATTCACCGTCCACCTGTGGCTTTACTCCTGAGTCGACCCTTGTACTTTAGCTGTTCCCTTCGTCTGGAAACTCTGTGCATGTGTACACTGGGAACAGGCTCCAGCTGTTCTTCTGCCCCACTGCTCTCCGACAACTGTCAGACGGCCCTGGCTCCATCTCTGCCTCGGACGCAGAGCACTCTTCAGAGCCTTCCCCATCCAGGACTGGCCCATGTTCCTCCCCAACCTCCTCACTGTCCTAATCTGCTGCCAGATCCTCTGGCAGGCCACAATAGGTATCAAGACGGCCATGCCTACCCAGTCGACCACACACCCCCCTCCGAGGTCAACCACAGCTCTGATGTGGCCCTCAATGAAATTGAGTTTGACACCCCTGGTCCAGCTTGTCCTTCTGGCTAAGGGAAGCCTCACTGGAGGGCTCCAGAGCTGAGTGCCCAGCAATGTTGAAGGAGGTCTTCCAGAACCCCAATATGTCCTCTAGAGTTTAGCTACCTTTCGGGGCGAGTGAACCCATCAAATCTGGGCAATACACCGCATACCTTCAACTCTCCCGCTGAAATCTCCTTTCTTTCTTTCTTTGCCTCCGTTTCCTTTGCTCCCTTCCCGTGCAGATCGAGGCCCACGAAGACGACGTGAACGCCGTCGCTTTCGCCGACAACAGCTCCCACATCGTCTTCTCGGGAGGCGACGACGCCATCTGCAAAGTGTGGGACCGGCGCACCATGCGAGAGGATGACCCCCAGCCTGTGGGGATCTTGGCTGGGCACCAGGACGGCATCACCTTCATCGACAGCAAGGTGAGCGCAGCTCCTGCTGAGCCGAAAGCAGAAACGTCCAATCTCGGCAGCTTTTAAGAATTTTGTGTGGACTTGTAGCTCCCAGAATTCCCCAGCCAACTCCCTCTTAGCCTAAAGCAGGGTGCTCCAACCTTGGCAACATTAGACGTGTGGAGTACAACACTGTTCTGCCCCAGCTACGGACCCCAAAGAACACAGCACACACGAAATCTATACAAACCTTATTGCTTAGCACATTGTAAGCCGCCCTGAGTCTCCGGAGAAGGGCGCCATATAAATCAAATTTTAAAAAAACAAAAAAAAAACCCCTTAGTTTACTAAATTAAATCAGTCTTTTTCGAACAAAGGTGGTTAATTAACTTTCTTAACAGCCTACAAGACTCCAAAGAATAAATAATCGTAATCTTACTATGGTTGGCAGAAAGCTCAGAAGCAATTTGCAGGAAACTGATAAGAGAACTAAGATCAAGACGCGAAGGAGAGTGAACGAAGTTGTTCCCTGCAAATTGCCTCAGTCGTCGTCCTTCCTTAAATAGGCTAAGGGAGTGGCCAATTAGCCTCAAGCACCCTGTTACATCTATTAACATCTGCTGCTTGCAATTACTGCAAGTTCGAATCCCACCAGGCTCAAGGTTGACTCAGCCTTCCATCCTTTCTAAGGTGGGTAAAATGAGGACCCAGATTGTGGGGGCAATAAGCTGGCTTTGTATAAATATACAAAAAGTATGAAGGCTATTGCTTAACGCACTGTAAGCCGCCCTGAGTCTCCGGAGAAGGGCGGCATATAAATAAATAAAAAAAAATTCCTCTCGAGAAGAGGCTCCTCCTCTTCGTCCTCTTCACTTAAGGAAGCTTCTGGAGCTTCTGAAGGCCCTGGCTGAATCCCCGCCTCTGGCACCACATCTTCACCAGCCTCCTCATTGTCCGACTCTAGTGCCAGCTGCAGAGGCTGCTGGCGCAGCACCACTCCAGCCTCCTCGCTGTCGGAATCAGCTACTAGCTGCCCAGGCTGCTGACGGGCCACAACAAACTCCCAGAATTCCCCAGCCAAGGGACACCCCCCAACGAAAGAAGACTCCAAGGCTTGAAGTTCCTCAAAAAGTTCCATTTTATTACAGATGTCATATTGGCACATCTGGGAAACCCCGAATCTGAAAGCTTCTAGGTTTTCCCCACCCATAGAAAAGTCCAAGTCCCTGCCTAACACCCCCATGTCCATCACATGGTCCAATCCAAACACCGTCCCAACTGGAGATGCCTCCCATTTCCAGCCTTCCAGGTACCAGGGCAAGATGTCCTTGACTCTCTGAGAAAGGAATGTTGTTATGACTACATATCACCCCTGCTCCATACACTCCCTCCCCTCCTAGTTTCCCACAGTAGTAAATATGGCAAGCCTGAAGGCCCAATGCAAAAGATGCCTTCCAGGCCTGGCAAAGCTTTTCTCGGGGGCAGCTGCAGCCATATCTGGTGGTCGCTAGAAAACCGGTTTTAAGGAAATCCTCGGGGTTCCTTCCCTTTTAAAGAACTCATCACAAATTCGTCACAAAATTTCTTTTAAAAAAAACAAGAAATGCATGGAATCTGGACGAACTAATTTAAACTCCCAGCGAGAACCTAACCGCTGCTGGAGATGAATGGAAGACACCTTCCCAAATTGAACGAGTCATTCCGGGAAGACGAGAAAATTCCGAATGAAGGTTCCCGATGTGGGCCTTTAAAGACGTTTTAAGTTAGTTTGTGTTGTGGCTCCGATCCCTGAGCCCATCGTATCGGAGGACGAAGGCTCCGAACATGAAGGAGAGGAGCCGGCCAGGCCTCCCACTCCCGGCCCCTCCTCTCTGGCAATTCCTCAGGTGTCGGCCAAAGGAGAGGAGATTGGCCAGGAGCCAGGTGTCTCTGATCGGTCGGAGAGTGATGAGGGAGACAAGTTGTGGCTGGATCCACGCCGGCGTCGGCGTGCTAAACGGTCACAGCAGATGAGGAGGCGTGCCAGAGATTGAGCTGAGTCACCGGACCACAACCCCACAGGCTATATAAGGGAGGGTGATGGCCATTCCAGCTCTGTGACGGACAAAGCAAAAACTCTGGCGAGTCACTTGCACTTTTGGGACAAACAACGCCTCATCTGTTGTGGATTTCTGTTACTGGACTACTTCAAACTGTCTGTATTTTGGTGTTATCTGGTGGAGGAACAACCCCTCCTTCTTGGAGTAAAAGCTCTTGGCAGGCAGCTGCTGCGTTGCTGCCAAGTTTTGATAACGAACCTTTGACTGTTTTGAAACCATTATTTAACCCTTTGGGGTGGGCGTTTGTGCGTGTGGGAGACGGGGACAGAACAGTTTGGAAGTTGAGGATGGAGGCATCCAAATGGTTCCCTCAGCTGCTCTTGTCTTCTTCCCTCAGGGAGACGCGCGATACCTCATCTCCAACTCCAAGGACCAGACCATTAAGCTGTGGGACATGCGCAAATTCTCGGGCCAGGAGGGCCTCGAAGCATCCCGGCACGCTGTCACCCAGCAGATCTGGGATTATCGCTGGCAACAGGTACCCAAAAAAGGTACGACTCCCCCCCATCTCCCCTCTTTAACGGGAGAAACAGGAGTGAATGCAGTGGTGGGATTCAAAAGCTTTTACTACCAGTTCTGTGGGTGTGGCTTGGTGGGCGTGGCAGGGGAAGGATACTGTGCAGTCTCCATTCCCTCCCCACTCCAGGGGAAGGTTACTGCAAAATCCCCATTTCCTCCCGATCAGCTGGAACTCGGGAGGCAGAGAAGAGACGGGGGCGGGGCCAGTCAGAGGTTGGTATTTACCGGTTCTCCGAACTACTCAAAATTTCCGTTACCAGAACTGGTCAGAACCTGCTGAAACTCACCTCTGGTTTGTATACATGCGTTGTAGCCTGTCAGTCACCGGCCCCTCCCAGCAACCAAATCAGAGGAGGAGGAGGCGTGGGAGTTAAGGTCAGCAGCCAGGCAACCTGAGAGCTCCGAGGGGGAAGAGGGAGTGGAGCTGTGGCAGAGATAGAGGCGGTCGGTCAGTCCTTGGATGGAGAGTCAACTTGGATGGAGGTGGCTGATGAGGAAGAGGAGGAACAGCTGAGTCCGATGCCCGATGCTCGGATGCGCAGAAGGCAGAGGAGAGGAGAACAGTGGAAATCTATGGGCCGGTCCTCGGGACGGAAGAGCCACCGTTGCTAGCGAGGCCCCACCTCTGGGGATAAAAATCCCCACCTCTGGGGATAAAAGGCAGGGGGCGGAGATGAATAGGTGTGGCAGACAACTATTCATCTCCCAGACAGACGGACTTGTTAGCCTGCGGTGAGAGAGAAACTTTTTGCCGAGGTTGCCGGTGCCCCTAATGAAAGGAATCTTTGCGTTCAGTTCAGAGGGTTTGTCGTGTTTGGGGAGCTGGGGTTGTGTGCAAAGGACAACTTTTAACCTAGCCCAGAGCTGCTCATGGCTGGCTGGGGAATTCTGGGAGTTGAAGTCCACAGGTCTTAATGTTGCTCTGGTTGGACACCTCGAATCCTTCCTTCTTTCCTTTCCTTTCCTTTCCTTTCCTTTCCCAGCCCGACGTAAATCAAAACTTCCAGGTGACACTTCTCTCATGACGTACCGGGGCCACGGAGTCTTGCACACCCTGATCCGTTGCCGGTTCTCCCCTCCTCACAGCACGGGACAGCAGTACATTTACAGCGGCTGCTCCACGGGGCGGGTGGTAGGTAAGCGGCTCGGGAACCAGGACGCCCGCCCCCCCCCCCCCCCGAGCGCAAGGAGGAGACCTAGAGCAATTCCCTTGAGTGCTGGAATGGGATTGGGCAGGAGAGGAGATCCAGGGATCCGCTTGAGTTTGCTGGCGCAGACCTCCCAAGTAAAAAGTCAAATGGCATTTGAGAGCCGGTTAAGGCAACAGGGTAAAAAGATTGTGAGTTCTAATCCTGCTTTAGCTATGAAAGCTGCTTGGGTGAATTTGGGCTAATCACCAGGTGCCGGTGAGTTCTAGTCCCACCTTAGGCATTAAAGACAGATGGGTGACTTTGAGCCAATCACCAGGTGCCGGTGAGTTCTAGTCCCACCTTAGGCACAAAAGGCGGCTGGGTGACTTTGAGTCGATCACCAGGTGCCAGGGAGTTCTAGT